>CM069444.1:9738437-10084767 GCA_035610835.1 Ophiura sarsii | reverse complement strand
CAAAATAAAATCTTAATATTTTATTCTTTTTCGAATGCATTTTAATTAACCCTTCAGATAATAACAGTCACTAGGAAAATTGATCATAATAGTTTAATTAAAAAAATTAAAAAATGGATCACTCCTTTTGATTAAATCGAAGCAACCAGGTTAACGGTGACGTAATTTGCCATCCATTACAGCCCCACAATGGATGGTAGAAATGTTGCGGCAGGGTCCAATTAAAATGACTGAATAAAGTAATCAGACCACACCCACTGCATTAGAAATTGCTTTAATCGATCACAATGAAAACTGAACGTACGAATATTGAATTTGAGTTCAAACGACACGTACGAAAAGCATAAATATTGTCATTTTGAACAACAAATATCAAAGAAAAGCGTTTTTGATACATTTTTAACCGAAAATTAGTAAAAGGTATTTGGGGTAAGAATCATGAGTTATTTTATATTTGATGCATGTGATGAGTCTTCCAGCAGATGAAATTAACCTACCCCGACAAAAGGAACCAATTGATACATGCTAGAGAAATATGAGAAGTTGAACCTTAACACTTTCCACACGGCAATTGGTTTTACCATTAACAAAAGAGATTTTTCAGAAACCTTTCAAGGTCTATTTCAAGGGTTACTGAATCAATACTAGGCATGTTTGCACTATTTTAATGCATGCCTCATCGTGACTCCAAATATACTACTGAATTTCAAAAAAATTGACATGTTTGAAACATTTTTGGTATGTCGTCTGCAGACGCCTTCCGTGTGGAAAGTGCTAAGCCTTTACTCTTTAGGTGTATTGCTAATACTTCGATACCAATTGTTCTCGATAGCTCAGTTGGTAGAGCACCTGTCTGTCTTCAGGAGGTCCAGGTTTAAATCCCTGTCGACCACCACGAGGTAAAGATTAATTAGTATGACAACTGAGACATTGAATATTTGACATAATTGACAATAACTGTACGTAGTTTCCATAGATTTGTACAGGCTGGTCGATTTTTGAATGTATCTTTTAGAGTCGTAAGTCTGATATTGCATCTCATTTTAAATCTGACCAATGGTTATTCACTATTGATCTTTCTGTGATGATATTAATCAAATCTGCCAAAATGTCAGATGCTTCCCATTGTTGTGGTTAAGCTTATATTACAATGTATAGTAAATTACATATCGTTCTTTTTTTGTTTGAATTCGTAAACACCTATAACCTGTTTACGGTTTTTAGCCTATCTACATACTCCCCATTCACCGTGATCCTACCTTAGGACTACTCTATCTAACTAAGCCTAGAAACCTGCTCCCAATCCGAGAACCGCTATCAACCCGAGAACCGCCAATGGATGGATTGAAACACACAATTCGTTACAATTTGAACAAGCGTTTTATATTTTAATAACATTTGCTTTGGGAAATTTAAATGAAAACATTTAAAACAAAAATTCGGATGAGCAAACATTTACGGCTCCTATTGAGTCATGGTTTCATAAAGTAATGTAGCGGTATAATTTTCTGTCAAATCGGTTGAACTGGTGTTCGTGTGATCACAGGAGATTTCAAAACCAAATTAACAATGTTGATTATGATTTAGTCACGATTGAATTTTGGCGACAAGGCTTCCAGAATGAATAAACATGATTGCAATCTATGGTGAGAAAGTGAAACTAAAACGTCGTCAATATCAGTTGCAAGTTTTATTGGAGAACTGGGCTGAACAGCAAAACCGTAATTGTCCGTCAAATTGGTTGAGATTGTCGACATACCTTTCTTTACATACGCATAATTTCAAAGCCGATTAACGAATCTTAAATATCAGTGGAAATCCTAAGGTTTCCAGAAAGATTAAAACTCTATATCAATGTCTTAAAAGTCAAATTAGAGCTCTGCCAAAACAAGTTGTAGGTTTTCTAGGACACCCTGTATAAAACTGAAATGTTATAGTTTGATATACTAGGACATAATATTGAATAGTTATTGAAAACAGCGACTTTCTGATAGTTTATGTCAATTTTCGCTCGTAATACGATAATTAGTCTTGAAGTCGTGGAATGTTCCAGTCAATGAAACCAATTTCTGCAGATTCATGCAGGTGATAACACAAAACATGTAAAAGTAACGATGGAATTGAAAGAATAACGGAAAATATCGCGACTCGACGTTTAATTCTTGTAAACACATTAGCAAGGCGGCTTAAGAAACATCTATACACTCACCCTGTGTTGTCCATTTTGCCAATGTTGTTTTCTACAGAACAGTTTCTATAGAAACATGGAGAAAATCTAAACACAAAATTATAATAATGCTCTGCTGCTTCAGTCCTTTTTGGTTCTAAATATTTGATAAAAAGTGCAAAGTCCAAAGAGTCAGGCGTGTACAAACACCATAAAAGTGTAATGAATACGGTAATAAACTTTAACATGTAAATAATGAAACAGATTAAAATCTTCGTTGGGTTTATTTAATGTATCGTTATATTGAAACAATTGCAGCCCAAAAGTATACCAATGGCTTAAAACCAAACCCGTCTATGATGGCCTGCAAGCTGTCTTGATAAACTTGAGGAAATGTCGACGAATGAAAAAATACATTTCTAATGTGATTCTACGACGACGACGATAACAACAACAACAACAACAACAACAACAACAACAACAACAACAACAACAACAACAACAACAACAACAACAACAACAACAACAACAACAACAACAACAACAACAACAACAACAACAACAACAACAACAACAACAACAACAACAACAACAACAACAACAACAACAACAACAACAACAACAACAACAACAACAACAACAACAACAACAACAACAACAACAACAACAACAACAACAACAACAACAACAACAACAACAACAACAACAACAACAACAACAACACCAGCAGCAGCAACAACTACAACTACGCATACAACTACAACTACAACTACAAATAAACTACAACTACAACTACAACTACAATTTCAACTACTGCGTTAATTGTATATTTAGTTTTAGAATTGTTTAACACTTTCCACGCGGCAGGCGGCTGCAGACGACATTCGAAAATTTCACAAAACGTTTAAAAAAAGTAAAAATTATTGAATTTCATTCCCATATTTGGAATCACCATGAGAAATGCATTGACATAAGTACAAACATGGCTAGTATTGCTCCAGTAATCCTTGAGATAGACTTTGAAAATTGTGAAATGTTTCTGAAATATCTGTTTCGTGTATGGTAGAAATAATAGCCGCGTGGAAAGTGCTAAGAACCCTCTGTCGCATAATACCTACTATGCTGGTATATTTCCAATGGTACCACATGTGTAGCAGTTACTTATTTCAGTGCTCATCCACTAGCTTGAGAACATAAAGAGGTCGCAATTTGAATATGCTAAACTCACCATTATTTTGTGCTCATAAGAACAAATCTGTCGTCTGTTCAATTTATTGAATTAACAGTGTAGTGAGATGCTTAACACTCTCCACGCGCGGCTATTAGTATTGCCATAATACAAACAGATTTTTTAGAAACCTTTCCCAATTTTCAAAGTCTATCTTAAGAATTACTTACTGAACCCATACTATAGGCATGTTTGTACTTATTGTAATGCATTTTGTCATGGCGATTACAAATAATATGGTGATGACATTCAATAATTTTGACATTTTTGAACACTTTGTAAAATTATGCAAGTGTCGTCTGCAGACGCCTGCCGGACTTATGAGGACAAAATAATGGTGATTTTGGCACAATCAAATAAAAAAATTCCCATATTCTCAAGGAAGTGGCAGAACAATGAAACAAGCAGTTGAAGATAAATACCTCAGCTTCTCAGCTTCAACATATCATGGAATGAACGAAATATAGCAAATTACAACAACAAAAAGTTCGAACATATTTGAGGCGCTTAAATAAAACATTTTACAGGTTGTTATCGATTACACCCAAGACTCGTTTAATATGATCAGCGCCCTCAACGCAACACATATATATTTTCGTGGACATAGATAGAGAGTACAGTTCTGAATTATATACCTCATCAAAACCAAACATTAGAGCCTATTTTGTACAATAATCATCTTAAATATCAATTTGAAACTTCGCACCATTAAAATACATCTTCGTTGTTCATCACTATCTATATCAGCAGTACGCGATTCTCTTTGTTTTTAGCGAACGAACTTGGTATTGTCTGAAAATCTAAAACTTTTCCCCTCGTCGAGTCGCGTCATCTTGAGAGTTTCGAACCATGCGCTGTTGACATGCGCGGTGATGGTCCGCCACTATTTCTAAAATCAACCGCAGGATAATATCCACGATCACGAGTCGGACTCGGGCTACGGTAAAGACCTCTATCCCGGCTTGGGCTTGGGCTTCGGTAAGGTCTTTGGTCAGTATTGGTGGTGGTGTCGGCACTTCTTAAATCCTCACAACTCGCTAAACGTGGAGCACGAGCTGTATTCACACTTCTGATGGTAATAATGGAAAGAGATATAACGTTACATCAAAAAATTAAAATATATCAGACTCCTCGCCTTTATTACCTGCATTATTAATACACTTTCGAAATGGTGTACAGAGTTCGGTCTAAGGCTTCCAAACTTTAAGATGAAACTCGAGAATACATCTGAAAATAAGCTAAGTTTTAATATAAAATCATAATAAGTACATTTTTGTTTTACTAGTGAAGAAGATTGAGGGGTTAAATTACCCACGGAGATTTGTATTGAGTGCGTTAGAAAAGTTATGAAACAAATCAAACGATTGTTTTATTTTCAAAATTAGATCGTTGGAGACAATAGTGATAGGCGTTATTCATAATTAGCGCATTTACGTCAAAAGAGGGCTGTGCTATCCAACTGAGCATGCTCAGATCAATTCGTGCTCCGAAAACGAGGCTAGCGATGTAGCCGAGACGAGAGTGATGTAGTTTTTCAATGTGGTGAACATTGCACTAATCATAAAAATGTCTGCATATTTCTGAGCTGTTCAATATGTGACCTAATTACATTTGTGAAATAAACTTGAACGTATAAACTATTCCACTAGTTTAAAATGAAATGTTTGCTGGTAACAGACACTATCTAGGGAAATGTAGAAGCTCACAGTTCATTACATTGCAGTAAAAGTATGAAATTGTAATGTTTATCAAAAATCACTAATTGCTCTGAGCATGCAGGGTTAGCATGTTCAGTTAGAATTCGCACCCTCTGTTGACGTAAATGCACCAATTATGAATAACGTCTAGGCCTAACATGTATACCCTTGGGATTTTTTGGACATAATTTTTTTTTCAGGACCAATTTTTTCCGAGTGCATTAAACTTGATATGATATCATAAAGGTTTGATGCTCTCTTTTCCATAACTACGTGAAAATACCGTTGTCATCATTTTACAAAAGGGCGTCAACCAACTTGGATTGTAAACAGATACGTTAGATAAAAAAAAAGTACGTGTAAGATAAATACGTAAATAAGGTAACACGTCGTACGTGTATATAATGTACAAAAAATATTGTATTTTTGTATCTGATGACCACTCATATCAACTTGCTCATTTCAAAAGAAAGATAGGTCATTGATTTGATAATTACAGCAGTAGATTTTACGAGTGTAAATGAATCTTACCTGCTTCGAGTACCTGGAGATATGTTGTTACCCAGGCTGAGTAAATCCTCTTCACCTTTATCTTCAGTTACAGCTTTACGAGGTCCGTCTTCTAGTAATACTGTCGCAGTGACACGTCGACGTAATGTGTGGACATTACTATCAAGGTCTTTGGGTGGTGACGAAAACTTCGCACGTAAATCTTGCTACATTTGTTACAGTAAAGAACATAGTTATATAATTATTGTATTGCGTACGTAATAAATGACATGATTTTATGTTTAAATACCACTCGACAGATTTAGTCCAAAATCAATAAATTTAGAAATATACTGGAATGATTTTAATATTTTAGCCATTATTTAATAGGTGTTTGACTTCACACAATTGATCATCTTGACACACTTTTGCATTTCATGATACTATCAACTACCGAGACCATCCCATACAAACGATAACACACCCCCACACAAACAGCGTCAGAAATAATAACACTGTTTCCCGATGAATAATTACCATATGCAATGATTGGGAACTTCCAGTCCTAGTTCTTCTTGGAGAAAATGCCTGCCTTCTTGGAGAATCTTCGAGAACAAGAACTCTGGCGTGACGATTATCTGAGCGTAATTTCTCAAGAAGACTTGAGGTGTTTAATGTTACACCAAATATGTCCTCGTGGTATCTCCCTGTATCCTGTAAAAACATAGATTAATACGCTTAACGCCAGGATAACATTATCGAGACCGTATCAGGCCCGATGAGATTTTTATCGAGACAGATTTAAAAAATATCGAGCCCCGTATCGAGCAGCACGGGATTACTTATCGAGCAGAATAATATCCCATCTAAATATAACAAAGGACAAATGGTGCGGTATGTAAATAAACATTATTATATTATCCTGGTGTGTTTGCTTAGATATCCTGGGTATTAGTGCCTACTGGCATGGCTCTTGTATCGCGTTCGATATCGAGCCCCAATTAGAGAATAATGACTGCGTAACAACTGTTTTCGTGAATTTGTTTTAAAATCAGAGGTTTTTGTTCTGGTCTGAGGAATTGTCCCGAGGGGCGCAGCCCCCGAGGGACAATTCCGAACGACCAGAACAAAACCCGAGGATTTCAAAACAAATTCACGAAAACAGTTGTTAAGCAGTCATTATTCTCATTCATTACTGAAAAAGATGCATATTTTATCCAAATCGTTGATTTGTACCGATATAATCTTGCTAATAATTAATAAGTTTTCTGTTTATTTTGTCCACCCCTTCTTAGTTATTGAAACAGTCCAAGTCGGGTCATCCCCTCATTAACATTTTTATCATTCAACCAATCAGAAATAAATTTTAATCGTGTTTCCTCATAACTCATTGAATATTCAGTTTAGGGGCGTGAGGCGTTAATTTGATTGGTCGGTCAGTGAGCAAAACAATGGAACACTTTGGCGCAGTACTTTCGGGCAATTATTAGTAACCCGCGCTCGGCGTGTGCGTTCTCATCTAACGATTAATTTGATTGGAACGCACTTGGTACGCAGCTATCGCGATTATTCATGAAGTAATGAATATATTATAGTGATCGAGCCTCAACTTATAAAACATCGAGCGCAAAACGTGTCGAGTATAATGGAACTGTTCACTTAGTTCAATCAGTACCAGCTGCCTTTAAAATACACTTTAGGGTCCATATCCAAACTCTCAGTGCTTTTAAATCTATAATATAGTATTTCTTAAAGAATATAACACAACCTTCCTTGCGCCTTTGATCTGTCTGCTTCACTAATGCAGCCATCGAGAGTACTACAATAGTTATATTGTTAACGCCAGATAAGTAGAGAGGTTTCTAGTTAATCACCGATCTTTTTCCGATGCTTTTAACAATAGAACGAAATACCGTTGGAAAAGCGCTTTTAAATCGCTAGAAAAATGCTTTAAAAGCACTGAGAGTTTGGATATGGACCCTTAATGAAAAGTTCTAGTCAAATTGGTTGAAAAGTTAATATAATGGGTTGTGAAAATAGTGGGTGGAGTGTTTTATTTTGCTTGCATAGTGGGTGAAGTTTTTGCTGTTAAAAACTCCTACAACCCCCTCCCCTTGAAGTCTAATTGTGCGTCTCTTATTTAAGACGAAATGTAAAGGAGCTAATGATGTTAAATAATGGTTAATGATCGGATTGATAAACATACATGTTTCCACAGGAACAAACATGAAAATAAATAAACTAAGTTAAATAACAACCTACCAACATGTTATCGACGTACTCCGTCGCCTTCTCGTATGACATTGCGCCATGCTGGGCTAAAATATTTTGAAGTGTCTTTCGTACTTCTGTCGCCATGGTGATATCCCCACATACAAATAAATGTCCATCGTTTCTGTAGATTGCACGGTATATATGTCTAGAATTGTCTGCCAATGTATCCTGAACGTATTTCTGTTGGGTAATGTAGTAGAAAAAAATCATAAAATATCTGTTGCTGATCTACCAACCCTTCACATGGACCTGTTTAAATGCTTTTCAATCATGGACATAACAGTTATTATTTCAGGATTTCTAAGTACATCATCTAGGATATCGAATTGTTTGGTTAATATGATTATCTTTTTATATCTATGTATTTAGGGCGCGTAATGTCTAGAATTCCAGAGAATACATTTTTCTGCCCCAATTATAATGTCCGCACATCTTGGAGTAAACAACGTCCCCCTTATTTTAACATGCATTAGTTGAACATTTCAAATAAACCAAAAAGCATTCTGTAAAGCAAGGTGTATTTTCGGAGCAGCAAAGGCTACCATTAAATTACAGCAATACCTTTGGTTGATCGGGTTCTCTCGAAAACGCCGAAAAAATATTGGACAGTGTTCCATCTTCCTTCGCCTCTGCTATTTCCGGTTCATGTAGATAGTCGACATTGGAGTTTCTGCATCCAAATACTAGGACCAAGTCTCCAATACCGAGTCGACGCCTCTCCGTGCGTGATGTCCCACTAAACTGTAGATCAACTTGTCTCTGCTGCCAGAACCCCCTGTATGGTGCTATTCCTGTTCCTGGGCCAATCATGACCACTGGCTTAGAGACATCTTCCGGTAAATGAAAAGCGTTGGACCTGAAACAGATACATCATTTGAATAAGTCGTAAGATTGTGACCTCTTTCCACCAACATTTACATCAACGTCCTTGCATATACTAATGTGAGAGAAACACATTTCGCATGAAAACACTTACGACATATAGGTAGAATATAAAACATCCCTACCTCTTAATCATGTTTAACACTTTTCACGCGGCTATTAGTTTTACCATACATAACAGATTTGTTAAGAAACCTTTCCAATTTTCAAAGTCTATCTCAATGATTACTGAACCAACCAGGCATGTCTGTACTTATTTCAATGTATTTGTCATGGTGATTCCAAATATGGTAATGACATTTTTGAAAATGTGTGTGAAATATTGGATCTGTCGTCTGCAGAAGACTGCCACGTGGTCAAGTTTAAGTATAAATCGATAAGTACTTGGGTGGTTTAAAGATTGGAAGATCATGACACATTAAAACAAATTCACCGGACGCAAACAATATTTGTGCAGTGATTCCAATATACCTAAAGATCGATGATTAAATATTGAATTCAAGATGGCGTTTTCTCAACTCACTCACTGTTGTTAATTAACTGGTAAATTAATTCCTACTGCAATACGAAAGTATTGTCCAGACTTTGTACTTACTTCAGTACACGAAGAGGAACAACATCTGTATGTGTTATTTGATTTAGCCATGTTGAACATACGCCATTATGGGATGCTCCTTTGCCACCTAAAATAAAAATAGAAGCAATTAAATCAAAATGAAATACTTGAACTGAATGATTCAAATTAGGTACATCTAAGTTGGAAGGTTAATTAGAGCGTGTTTCTGCTGGGGAAGAAACCGCTAATAAACGCTAAGTTTGCCCAGCAGAAACAAGCAGAACCTGGCAATAATCGGCAATAATCGGCAATAATCTTTTTGCAGTGTCCCAGCAGAAACACGCTTTTAGAGTCACAAGGCCTGTCAAATGGGTGCCATGAATTTTCGACATATCTAACTACGATCATGCGTACCATTACCATTGATCATTATTTGACCAATCCAGTGCACAAAAGGACGAGCAATTGCATTGTTTTTGAGCTAATACATACTAACCTCGTATCCTATATTTGACGATTGCTACTGTAAGATGAATCTCACCAGGATGCATCTTGCCACTCGAACTGACAACGTAATAACGAGGCTTCAATAGAGGGAGGTGTGTAAGTAGAAACGATGATGGAACTCGTAGTGAAGGAAAGCTTTCTAAGACTTCGGCAAAACTGCTGTAGCTTTCAAATAACCAATCATCATACTCGACACCACCCTGTACATAGGACGTACACAATTAAGAAATTAAATTAAATCACTCTGTATTTAATATGGAGAGCCTCGCTTCCAATGGTTACATCTGTACCGTGCAAGTATAGCGTATATAGTTTGATTAGCTCCAAATTGGCGAACATCGATACAACAGCAAATTAATACAGAAGGCTGTAAACACACACATGAACGCAACCAGCAATTTGTGCCTCAAATGCGTGACGTATGCTTTTGATCAAAAATTGCACATTGTTTTCCAATTTGGAAAATATTAAACTATAGTTGTATCAAAGCAAATTGAAAGATATACAGACGATATGTTATCGAAAATCTTACCTTTCCTATTATAAGTAGCCTATCCCTCTCTTTAGGATTAGTGGCATGAGCGGCTAATATGCGTAGAAATGATGGTGTTGGCGGTGTATTAATATCGAGGTAGCTTTCAATTGCTGTACGTACGGAGCATACAGGTATGCGACTTAAATGTGTCCATACCTTTAAATTTCCTAAATATGATATAGATAATAATAATGACATGAACATCACTAGGTAATTGCTTGAATGAATAAACACTGCCAACAGGCGTCGCTGTTCTGTGACATACCGGCATATTTTTTCCAAAGTTTGAAAACTCAGTGGAGAGCATTGACATCTAATGTCACTATCATTGTCAAAGAACATTAATAAATTTAATATATACTTATGTTTATACGATCATGCTACAACAACAAACTGCAATCATTAAGGGTCCATATCCAAACTCTCAGTGCTTTTAAAGCATTTTTCTAGCGATTTAAAAGCGCTTTTCCAACGGTATTTCGTTCTATTGTTAAAAGCATCGGAAAAAGATCGGTGATTAACTAGAAACCTCTCTACTTATCTGGCGTTAACAATAGAACTAATAGTATTTCTTAAAGAATATAACACAACCTTCCTTGCGCCTTTGATCTGTCTGCTTCACTAATGCAGCCATCGAGAGTACTACAATAGTTATATTGTTAACGCCAGATAAGTAGAGAGGTTTCTAGTTAATCACCGATCTTTTTCCGATGCTTTTAACAATAGAACGAAATACCGTTGGAAAAGCGCTTTTAAATCGCTAGAAAAATGCTTTAAAAGCACTGAGAGTTTGGATATGGACCCTAAGAGTTATTATGTCGTAAAGTCATATGCCGGTATGTCAGAACAAACCAAAAAGACTTCCTATTCTTCCTACAGTGATATGTCAGTGATATGCCTGTATGTCAGAACTGCAGTTTACACTGTTGTCTATGGCGGAATATTAAAGGGTTCAACAAAAGAAAGTATGCACTTTGTTTATGTCATTTTGAGTAACATTCAATTTTTGTTTTGACCAAACAGGCTAGATAGGCATTTAGATGAATCTCTTAGGCATAATTTGATACCAAATTTGCCCCCTAACAACAAAGATAAACCATGATTAGCACCATTTAAAGAAAATTAGTCACTTTTCAAAAGTCACATTTTCAATACACATACGCGGGAAAAAAGACCACATGTTACCTGTTCATAATCAAATAGCCCGCTCACTCAGGCACAGCCCAACGCATCCCCACTGTGTGATCAATATCCATTTCATTCCCGGCCATTCAAAGTGCCACGCACAGCATTGCGTGCGTTGAAAATGTGACTTTTGAAAAGTGACCAATTTTCTTTAAATGGTGCTAATCATGGTTTATCTTTGTTGTTAGGGGGCAAATTTGGTATCAAATGATGCCTAAAAGATTCATCTAAATGCCTATCTAGCCTGTTTGGTCAAAACAAAAATTGAATGTTACTCAAAATGACATAAACAAAGTGTATACTTTCTTTTGTTGAACCCTTTATGATATACCGGTATGTCAGAAAAATATATGAGGCTTTCATGCAGCAAGTATGAAAAAACCATGTCTAGCACACAAATTAATGCTGTATCTCATTAATTAATTACCTTTTTCTCTCGAATTTGTTGGAGAATAAAGAGTTTTATTCGTAGATTATGAAATGCAACTAGCTTATTTTGCCCAAAATGGCACATGTGCCGGTATGTCAAAATAGCGACGATTTATTAAGTCCACACTCACATGTCTGGTTGCTATATGACATCAACATTTGTTACTAATGAACTGTTAAGCATTCGAAATTTGCCGCATTTTATGACAAATCGTGTAGTTTGATTTGTTGCATTTTTATAAGATTACGCGGGCAGCATACTGCTCGACAATGAACAATAACTGAAACAACAAACCGTGTTTGGGTTTAACTTTTTATGATCCCTCTAATGAGACGTGAACTTTGCGTAGTTTAAATACAGTTGTTGGTACTGGAAAATAGCAAACATTAAAATAAAATTTCTTCTGTTTAGTTTTAGTAATACAAATATGATATGATGACGATATATAGAAAAAAATAGAACAATTCGAAAACAATTACCTAAATGTGTTTGTCCCGATTTGCCAGTTTCAACCCGAATTACAACATCCGGGGATCTGACGTAGTCTAATCTGCGCAGAACACGTTGTACCATTGACTTTTCGTTCTGTGGATATACTAACACGTGGTCACCTGGTTCGTAGTCAAGCTCAATAGCGCCTTGTGTATCCAGTTTTAGCAAGATGGTTTGGCGGCTGCGTAAATGTAAAATATCATTATCAGCAACAATGTAAGTACTTATTCCGGGCCATACAATTCATCGAGTGGATGAAATCATTGACTATCGCTAATGAAAATACCTTTAAATTCAAAGGATTGTGTCTTTAGGAAATTCTAATGAGAGTGATTTTTGGTTGCTTTCTGATGACATGATGTGTGTAACTAGTGCAGCTCTTATTGTCATAACGCCTTGTATTTGGCCATAACCAATCAACATCGCTCAAAGCATGTTTCTGTGGAAGTTTTAAGGAGCTTTTAAACATTAAAAGGGCGTTTTGGACCCAAAAATGTGCTACGCGTGGCACGTATTTACTGATCTTTTTATGACCAAGCGCGTGTTCACTGTGCTCTATGAGAAATAACATACTTACTTCGAGCCACCATCTTGCAAATGTTTGCGAGATATTAAAGTACATGGATGAACTTTGACCCCATGTAGATGTTCCAAGGCATCGCATATATCCGTTTCATGCTGAGTGTTTGCGACAGATACACGAAATTTTTCAGGAAACACAACAGATTCACTGGTTCCTAAAACGTTGGCCACCGCAGCATCCAAGTTAATCCTTTCTCCAGTACAAAAGTTGTCGCATGATAGCTGTTGTAAAATAATTTAAACGGTCACCAAGACATACAAGCGATCAAATGGGAGTAAATGGATTTAGTAAATAGGAACACTTCTGTGTCAGCAAGTTAAATGTATTTATGTCATACCCTCCAGCTACTGCGCAGTTTTCAATTGAAACGAATCGTAACTCCAATTTTTAACTATATCGTTTTTTCTTCTCAAATGAAATGTTCTTTGGACAGAACTGGTAGGGTTCAAGCAAAGTTTAGCTGTATAGACCATTTCAAATTTCAAATTGATCGGAAAACATCGGGGAAAATGGTCACGTGGATTAGGTGCGTTCTTCGCAACGATTGATCGCATTCATAACATTGGTTGTCCGCCTGGTGGTTTACTATGTTTACATACGAGCGTACACTCAGAGTATAGTAAAACGAGTAGCGAGAATATTTTGTTTTTATCAACAATGGTGTCGATCCGGCAACTTCGACATTTATCGAGCAGAAGGTAAAATGTGAAGTTATTACCCCGAATCTCTTTTATATCTCACCATTTTTGTTACCGAGACGTCGCAACAAACAACTTTGTGAGGACGACCATCTTTCACCAATACCAGCGCAATCCACACGGGCTATTAAAGACTCCGGGCGAAAACACGTTTGTTCATCCACTGATGCCAAAACACACTCGGCTAATCAATCGGAACATTCGGAACCAATCGTATATTTTCGGATTTGAAATGGTCTATATGCTGTGGACTGGCGCGAGGTTGAAAAGTGGCGATCGTTCCTTTAGGGGCACCCTTCACCCCCTTCCCACTTGAAAAATCTCTCTCTTGTATTATTTAGAGGCAACTAATAGTAATGCGTACACCATGTGTGATTGATCATTTCACAGGAATTGGTTTGTCAGGGTAAATTGGTAAAGATATATTTTCAAAGGATCTGTACATTCATTTCCCTTTGAATACAATCTATATATTCTATAGTTGTACCTTGAATACGTTTTTCGCCCATTGTTGGAAAGATTCCTCTTGACCGCCCACGTCATCTCCTGTTTTCATCTCGGATAATCTGGTTCCACCAAGCTGACGAAGAAGCACATCCATTGCAGAGGCAAAAGCACAGAAGAGAGGATAGGCACTGGACCCAAGACCAAACACAGCATATCTATATAATTCAACATAACAATGGGTTAAGCAAAAGCATTCGGTAAAAAAGTCGCCTTCGTTCAGACTCGAAACTCTAAAGTATAATTTCTCTTAGACCTCTAGGTGATGTCTTATTTACAGTTATGGTGACGTAGACGACAATACCATATCACGACTACTCATATAAATGTATTTAAAGGAGAACAGTACTATTCATGAAACCAAGTATTATATGGTAGGAAAATAGTTAATATATAATGTTTATTTACCAGTTTAATTGAACACAGAACTGCAATGTTCAATTAAACGAATTTAAACTGCACATCCCCAACCTGTGATTATTTAAAATTCACGCCAGGCTCTCTGTGTCGAAAGTGCTGATGGGATTGCGATACCCAATATTGTGACGTCATCGTTACTAAACATGCTAAAACCGCCTCATCAGCAACAGGTCGCTGCATGTGTTCACGCAGGAACTCAATGCACAAATCGAAAATATCAATACATGAAACAGAGATGTGGAAATCTCGTAACTGTTTCGTCATACATTCTATCAATATGGCGACGTCCATACATGTGATTATTTTTCTAACGCGGTACTTTTAAAAACTTTAACCTAAAGGACGTGTATAATAATAATGCTACATATCTGAGCGCTTAAGTTCCATGTCATGTATTTCCTTTAAAGTTGTGATTGCAATATATACATTACCTTACACCAGCAAGTACTCCAGATTTGGACATCACAGATGTGCCATTTTTCTGAAGGTCAATATATTTCTCACAACTTTGGGTGTGTCTTCTGGTATGCTTAGAGGCACCATTGCCGCTGAGTACAACAAGATCCTCTAGATGTTCAAAGAAACTCTGTTTTGGATAATTAATCAGATACATGACTATTAAATGGACATTTATAAGCTTTTATAACGTCACATTTGTATGAATAGCTTGACCTACACTAGGGATGTGACCTACACATAACACCAATGCCCACTTCGATATTACCAACTGTCACAGGAAAAGGGAATGAATCGGATGTTATCCAAGGGTCAATCGATGGGTAGAGACATGCGTTTAATCGTATTTTAGTAGAAAATATGGATTCTCCCAGCATACCCCTTATTTCAACGCGAAATATTTTTCTTTGATATCTTGTAATACAAACATTTAGATAATCATATGAAGCAATCGTTAACTTTTACCATCCTATGGGAGTTTGAGCCCCACGTTTTTAACATGATTTGCTTCTCTAGTTACCAAGATCATTAGGTTACAAGGCCCGCTTAGCAGCGCTATAAATTGATGCCCTAAAAACCGTCAACAAATTTAAATATTCGCCTTGCTTCCATCCAAGCTGGTTGCTATATATGACATAATTCTTGTGTGCAACCAACCGGCTGTACAGTATTGCAACGCTCATTGAGTAGTTTACACGCATGAGCGTAGATGCAATTTGCAACATAATGGAAACTTACCCATGCAGTTAGCCCCGAATTTAAATATATGCACTGGGTAATCGAAGTATTGATAACAATAGGTTTACCAGAGCGAATCAATAGCGCTTCTAAGCGGGCAATTTATGTCGCGTTGCAGCGCTGATTTCTACTCTACCTGTCCATTGTGTGGAGGTTGTCCATTACCGAATGTACTAGCTACAATAATAACGAGCTCTTCGTCTTCAAGGTCTGCCACGTCATACGTATCCATGCTCATCACCTAAAACACATAGTATAGCCTAGGTTAAATAAATGCATATTAGGTGTTGTTTCGAGAGAAATTAAAAAGAATTCACGCCCGCTGATGTGTGAATAATTCCACGACCTCGAAGGTGCAGAGCTATTGTTAGCATATCAACATTTGTGAAAGTGCATTGATTTGTCTAAGTTTTCGAGAAGAACTACATACGCATGTATTGAACTTATTCATATTGGACAATACTAATCAAAAGGTACTTTCTTTTATATAATTTCATATGAATAGTTGATAACACCCGCGGTAAAAATCAGCGAGCCAGGTTGCGTAATTGAACAAAAACAAATTGCGTGGTGCGGGCATACTGTTTGGCGCGCACGCGGAGTGCAATAAGACAACTTCAATGCACTCTGTGTATTTTAGTTTCCTGTTTTCTGATTGGTTAGTGAGAGTGTATGAATCATATCTAAGCTATCACAATCGTCATCGTCATGCCTAGAGGACCGGACATAACATCCTACAGACAATGTCAAAATGTTAGATTCTGACTCCTCTTGGTATGGAAGTGGACGAGATGACGCCCACATCAGGCTCAACCGAAGCTCGGACGGAGGATGCCACCACATTCCAATTCCAGCGTTACACCCCGCGCTACACATCAGGCGGGAGTGTGGCCAGCCCCGCCTGACGGCGACGGTGGCCACACTCAATAGCAAAGAGTTATTGGAGCTGAAGAAAGGCAAGCGAATTGCTGCCATAAAGCTTCCCCATAGTTTAGCTTATTCAAAGTTGTAAGTAAAAAGTAATCTCCAAAATAAATCGTCATTACTGTGTACATCTGAAAAATTCTTATGAATCGACCTAATTCAACATGTTTTTGTCTAATGAGGTGGAAACCTCGAATCAAATTATCAATATGTGGAATACTGATTAACCCAAGTATACCACAAATAATTGTTGTATATTTAATATTAGATATAGCATTGATGGAATTCTCTGATCATGTTTTGCAAAATGTTAAATATGGTGCTACTTTTTCCTTTGGTGGTGATTCAATGTATAATATCATCTCACAGACGATGACCTTGTTATTTCGGCACGAAGTATTTATGACTTACTCTTGCGTCAAAGACAAACTGGTATAGATCCAATAAGCGACGTGCGTAGCATTCTGATTTCCCGCCTTCGGTTGCGTAGAGAATTGTAACTTTGATACGCTTCGCCGCAGCGCTGTTTCAAGAAAAGATTTACAAGAAATGTGATTGTGATGTGAACAATATCGTAACTTATTCACAAAGACATTAGTCACTATGCCTTTTTAAAATTATTTTACCTATATGTTGATACGTCGCTACGGATTTGGCGAAAACATAAGTCACGTTACATGTACTGCGGCATACGAAGTATCATATAATACGACGCGGCCCATTAGATGGAATAAACGTTACTTTGAATGGTGCAGGATAGCTGTTGTGCAGGCTACAGGATAGTTGTTGTGCAGGCTACAGCTGATAAGGCCCTCCAGATTTGCGTTACGTCGAATAGTGCGGCATATAACCGATGTAGACACTGGGACGTAGGTCTGTATCAATCAATCTAGCACTCTCCATGTAGGGCACAGATGAAATTTAACATGGTAAAAAAACTTGTCTTTTTCAAAAGGTCACAGTTCAAAAACTATTGATCTACGATCAAAGTTGTGATTGACTTTTTTGTTTAAAACACTCATCCCAACAATATAATATACTTTTTATAGTCAATAGCTCATTTCTTAGTTTTTTTACCATGTTAAATTTAGTTTTTGACTTCCCATTGAAACACATGTGACCTTTGACCCTAAATCGAGGTCTAGGGTCATAATGTGCAACCTACGAACGTGGGATAAGGTAAAATATTGATCAGGCATATATTAGCTTCATTTTAAGCCACATTTCATCTGTGCCCTACATGGAGAGTGCTAGATTTGTTTTCTGAAGGAATACAACATGCACGGCCTATAGTGTAATGTGGCAAACAAGATATAACTTAACGTACTTTGAATAGCGCTGCGTGAAATATCTTCGGCATTACTACATAGTGACGTATGCGGCTCACACGATATAAATTAACGTACTTTGAATAGCGCTCGGCAGCACTACATAGTGACGTATGCGGCTCACAAGATATAAATTAACATACTTTGAATAGCGCTGCGTGAAATATCTTTGGCAGAACTACATAGTGACGTATGCGGCTCACAAGATATAACTTAACGTACTTTGAATAGCGCTGCGTGAAATATCTTCGGCAGTACTACAGAGTGACGTATGCGACTAACAAGCTATAAATTAACATACTTTGAATAGTGTTGCGAGAAACATCTTCGGCAGTACTACATAGTGACGTATGCGGCTCACAAGATATAAATTAACATACTTTGAATAGTGCTGCGTGATATATCGTCGGCAGTACTACATAGTGACGTATGCGGCTCACAAGATATAAATTAACATACTTTAAATAATACTGCGTGTTACATCGTCGGTATTACTATAAATTAACATACTTTAAATAGTGCTGCGTGATATATCGTCGGCAACACTACAAAGTGACCTATGCGGCTCACAAGATATAACTTAACGTACTTTGAAAAGTGTTGCGTGAAATATCGTCGGCAGTATTACATAGTGACGTATGCGGTTTACAAGCTATGAATTAACATACTTTGAATAGTGTTGCGTGACATATCGTCGGCAGTACTACATAGTGACGTATGCGGCTCACAAGATATAAATTAACAATCTTCGAATAGTGCTGCGTGATATATCGTCGGTAGTACTACATAGTGACGTATGCGACTTACAAGATATAAATTTTAAACATACTTTGAATAATGCTGCGTCATATATCTCGGCAGTATTTACATAGTGACGTATGCGACTCACAAGATATAATTAACGTACTTTGAATAGTCCTACGTGATATCTTGGACGTATGTGGTTCACAAGATATCAATTAACATACTTTAAATAGTGCTGCGTAATATTGCTAAAGCGTCAAACCAAATGGAATAGTGCGTGCGGCATATAACCGATGCGGCTCACAAGATATAAATTAACATACTTTGAATAGTGCTGCGTGATATATCGTCGGTAGTACTACATAATGACGTATGGTCGGTGGTAGTACATAGTGACGTATGGTAGACATTGATCGATTTTGTGATGTATAACCTATTGCTTCTTAATATCGTTTTCTTAATTATTTTTACATAGTCCGAAAGCCAAAAATTGATTAGTCAATTTGTAATCAAAAATTGATTTGGGTACAAAAAAATCGTTAACAAATCTTGTTTTAACACAGTGACGTACACACTATACGTTACTAAACAGGTCAAAAGAAATAAGTCCCCACCCTGGGAAATGTGAATTTTTCTGGACAAAAGTTAGGCTCCTTAACCTGTTACAAATGTAAAATGTAGACTGAAATGTTACACATGTAATGTGCAATAAAGTTTCACCCAACAGTTAACCTTCACCTTGAAGTGCTGCCATTTATTAAATTTGATGACCAATAAAAAAAGACACTTTCTTGCATAGGGATTGGAAAAATTGATGAAATTTTAAATCCATGAAAAATTGAAACACATGGTTGTCACCTGTTTGGATAAAAATGTGAAGGAACTGTTCATGGTTGAATGAATAACAACAATTGAAGGAGTAATAATCCCTTGGAGTACACTTCAGGTCCATAAATTTCATCAATTTGTCCAATCCCTATGCAAAAAAAAGTGTCATTTTTTATTAGTCATCAAATTTAATAAACGGCAGCATTTCAAGGTGAAGGTTAACTGTTGGGTGAAACTTTATTTAACATTAAATGTGTAACATTTCATTCTACATTTTACATTTGTAACAGGTTAAGGAGCCTAACTGTTTTCCAGAAAAATTCACATTTCCCAGGGGGGGGGGGGGGGGGCTTATTTCTTTTGACCTGTTTATGTAACGCTACCGACAGTATAGCTGATGCGGCCCACACACAATGGAATTTACGTTACTTACTCATCATCTCCTTTGTACTTTCTGTCGGACTTTTTCCCCTTCCATACATGCGTCTTTACCGCGTCATTCTGTGGCGCATATGAATAAAAATGGTAAAATATGTCACCCCTTGCTTAAAACATTAAAGATATATTACACATTGAACACATTATTTAAGGCTACCCATTTTCATTTTGCTATACATTTTACTGAAGAAGTCAGTGACACAGCCTTCGTGAGATGTATAGCTAGTATGAGGACGAAAGATACTCTTGTGTATGATTAAAGGGATGATTACTTAGGGAGCAAATCAAAACTCGACCGCGCGGTAACCGCCGGTTCCGTCCGGTTGGACCACATATCATTGTTTAGAACAATAGAAACCGGCTGCAACCGCACGGAACCGCACGGAACCGGCGGTTACCGCGTGGTCGAATTTTGATGATAACTTACCTGGTGAAAGAAGTTTGGTTTCAGCTGATAGTTAAGCATATCTTGGTGAAACAATGTCGAGGTACTATTAACAGACAAAGCGGGTACAATACTTCTCCAATCTGCAGGACAACCTTGTCTTACACTAAACTCCGTGTCCATATGTTGTAAAAATGACTGCGCAACAGAATGATGGTTATCGATTAGTACTTTACTTTTCTGTAAATAAATTGAAAGATTTTGTTTACTTCCTGGAAGACTTAAATAGATCTACTAAATTCTACAGGTATTGTCCGTGAAATTTCAAGAAATATATGTTCATTTATTTCTATAACTAACCTCAAAACTATGCAAAACTGCAAGATTGGTCTCCGCCAAAGCAAAATCGCGCCACAATGAAGTCTCGTTATTGACATCCAATCCCATGTGTTCAGCAATCGTCTGCAAGCAAACAAATATGGGCATAATTCTGTTATACCCTTCACACCAACATCGGTTAGTATGCGTCGTTCTTAAAAATCACGCACTATGTATACCCTGTGGAGGGATGTACGTATATAAAAACAGAATGATGTTAACCCCATAAGAACTACCTGTCGATTGGTTGAAGTGAAGATGTGTCAAATATTGTGCCAATGAGAGACATTGTTAGAATAATCAAAAATTTCACAAAAACGATTAGCATAAAATATTGATAAGCAAAATGTTAATTGGTCATCAGGATGAGGATCGATTATATCATGTAATTGACCAATATGGGAATTCTGGTACGAAAGACAAGTATAGTCCCCACATGGGTTTAAGTGCAAGAGATGTTGATTAGGTTCTCGGGCTTTATCTTATGTGTATGTCACTTTCATTGGCATTTTTAACCCCTGCCAATTTGTGTTACTTGTATTATGCATGTTTTCTGAGTTGCAGTGAACCAATTGATTGGCCCATCAGAGCTCTTTGTATAGAGAGTTTCTATATCACTAATTTCATTAGCCTTTATAATGTACGTTGGGCTATTGTCACATTTGCTCTTTATAAAAAAAGAAAAGAAAAGATGAGTTCAAGCCTATGTGGCAAATGAGATTGGATCAAGACTATTCTTTTCTCATGTCCAAGGCTGACAGCAAAATTGTTAACTTTATTCGTTGGAAGTGGCTCTTTTTACTTCATTCTTTTCTTCCATATTTTCTAACTTTCATTTCATTCAGCCAGCATGCTTATATAGGCTTTTTAAGCCTGGCCCGAGCAATTTGCTTGAGCATGGTCCCTTCAGGACCCAAGCGTGTGTCCGTATGGACCGACCGTGTAAACAAACAAACAAACAAACAAACTTAAGTAAAACTGAGAATAGTTTTATTTCGAATGTGATTAGTCGGCCTAATGTAGAGTGCAAACACACATACTGCAGGGAACTGATATTGGCGTAAGTGACGTAAAGACGTACGAGCGTCTTGTAAAAGCGACGATAAAATGTATTAATTACCTAATGAGTGTATGTACGAGTTCGAAAAAAATCTTCATATCTGGGGGGGGGGGGGGGGGGGGGTAAGCATCAGCCTACATTTAAAATAAACTACCGGTGTGAAGGTAGAGGAGTAGATTTAATGTTCACTCTTTCGTTTTTAAGCAAATCAAAACAACTTTCGTCTTGCTACCATTCTTTTCCAACATTATGTATCTTTCTAATATTCCTTTCTAACTAAGTTATCTATATCCTTACGATTTTTTTGTCAGTTCTTATATCGCTTTTTCATTTCATTTGGTTTCGACATGCAATAAACTTATATGATGTCGAGATTTGAAATAAAGTTGAACCCTTCAAAACATAATTCGTAATCGTTAATGGTGACCAGCACATTCACAAACCTGTAGCATGTTGTATCTCAGGGTCCCGCATATGTACTTGGCTCCTATTTCGGTTTCTACATGCCATCGATTATATGGGCAGGCAGGAAACTCCAAACCACCGATTTCGAGCGTCATATTGGAAACACCCGGTACAGCGAGCCATTTAAGACCGAGTTCTGAAAACCAGTCATATCTAAAAGCAATAGATATATATTGAGATTAAAGGGATACGCAGTAGTGTTGAAGAATTATTTTTTGTATATAATTTGCTTCAGAATTCAAGATGATAAGAAACAAGAAATAACGAAAGCAGACTTATTACGTCCAGCATATTTTTATCGTGACTGTTTATAGCTGGGGAGCACACGTGGTTTTGAAACACATTGACACACGTGTGACCTTTTACCCTAAATCAAGGTCAAAGGTCAATTAAACACCCACGTTGGCAAGGATGTCCACCTAGATTGTAATTCTACCGACTTCAAGGAACATTTTATATATAGTATATAACTCCCTGTGACAGCGCCACAGGGACCGGAAAAACCAGGGAATGGACCCATACTCCCCAGCTATCAGTGTGAAATTCTTTCATAGCCCTAGTTAAGAATATTTGAATAAATTTGTTGTACAAAGAGGGCTGAATTTTCTGAATCCTTACAAGTGTAAGGTTATACATGTAATACAATTGTAAAAGTATACAAATCCCAGTTTTTATCAAAATTGAGGGCTCAGCCTCCAAAACATCACTGAATAAGCCTTTTAAATTAATAGCCATTTTCTGGTCTTTCCATAGATTCTATGAAGCGCTATGGATGTGTAATGTTCCCACATGAAGAATTTGGAAAATGAACCCTCTGTTTTTTGTCACCAGTTTAAATATGGATTACCGACGGTGTGATACATCGTGTCCCAGAATGATTTATACCGGGAAAGGTGCATTTATTTAGCTATGAATGCCATTATTATTGGTCAAATTGCTTATAATTCTAACATCTACATGTTTTTAGCTTTCTTAGGTATTTTGAATTGTCAAAAATTCGACGTTTGACCAAAATTAACTCTTTTTAAACTCACACAATTATCGACCATCAATGACCATGTTCGGCACAAAGCTCATTCTAAATGATATGCAGGTAATTTATTACTGTGCTCTCTTTTAATTTCCACTACAAAATAATATTTGGTGTTAGGAAATTGTTGTTCTTGGTGATTTAATCATACTTTCTTAAAAATATTAAGCGGCAGTTTTGAAGTTTTGGTGTGAGTTTTATCAATTAAAATACGCTAAATAATATCATGCCATATCGGAACAGATAATAGTTATTTTGATAAGATGGACAAGAGGAAACATGATCCCCAGTTATATTGCGGCAGGCATTAGACTTGGAATGGAATATTGTTTTTATATTTTTATTATTTTTTTCAAACACGGTAAAAATCATTCTGGAAATACCTGTATAAGATGCAGATAAGCATAGAAAATTGTGTTTCGACTACAGATTAACATTCAAATTCAGCACCTAAATTTCAATATGTAACTATTACCCCTCTCTGAAATATTACTGTTTACGAATTGACCACGATCGTAAAATGTCAAAGTTTTTTATTTTAATTACGATATACGGTATGGCATCACCATGAGAAATGTATTAAAATAGTACAAACATGCCAAGTATTGGTTCAGTAATCTTTAGAACGTTTCATTTTTCAAAAGATCTTACTTTGGATGTGAGAGCTGCACTTCGAGAACTAGTTCCGGTGGAAGTTCAAAGAATTGTGGATCATGACCCTTGGCTTGTAGTACCAGTGGTAGTATATCGAAATTACCGTTTTGTCCTTTCCAGCCCATCTCTTGACAAACCTTCAAGATAAAGAAACGCTGCATTAAAATGACTATTAAACATTCCGTTGTTCAAGGGGTAGTCCTTTGGAATCGGTGCTTTTAGAGCCAGATTAACAGACAAGCGGCAACCTACTTTAAAAGCTCTTTTCAGAGCCACTATCTCTGTTCACTGGACAAGACGCTCTTTTCAGAGCCACCGATCTTTGCCACGTGGGAAAGAGGCACATACTTTCAAATCATCGGGAAAGGGGCAGACCAAACGATGATAATATTAGAGAAGTGGTTGTCTCTATGTTTTGTTTATAATAATATGGCCCTGAAGAAGTCAGAGCTAATCCTGACGAAAGTTTGACAGTTTTAAACTTGTCCAACGGCGAACCCGTTAAACTCTTAACCTATATTATGAATACCCGTCGTAAAAGCCTATCTTACAATTTGGATAATTTGGAACCAATTCCGCATGACTCACCTTGGTAAATTCAACTGTAGCAGGGTCTCCAATAACTGAGCCATCAGATTGAGTATAACCGGCGTAACTTATCAACCAAGAATTCCATATGCGATAATCTTCATCTTGTGAAGTTCCAACTCTACCGGGAAATATTGTTATCGCTGGCCTGAATATTAACAATATCAAATATGAAAATTATGAAGGTTCGGACAAACTGGCGAGAATAGAATAATTAACATTTAAAAAATACATGGTCTCGAACCCAATCTCTCCTACAGTCGCGGCTGACAAAAAAACCACTGGACCGGAGAAGCTGTGTTTACGTGAGCACCAGAATTACGAGTGTTAATGTATTACAAAGACTTTGTTAAGAGTCTCAAGCAACCAAAGTGGTCAATATCAAACATAGATAGATGTGGGCTTACACACTGCAAATATGTTGAGTAAACGTTGATCTACTATACAACAGTTCAACAGTTGAGTAAAAAATTGCTAATCATTGGTGATCATTATCTTTAACAGTTGATCAATTAAAATTACACAACGGCTGAATATTATTGATTAAATGTTTATTGATAAATTGTTACTTACTATTTTAATTGTTTTAATTATCTGTTGAACACTTCTGTATGGCAACAGTTGTCTAATTAAATCAACAACAAGTCATTTGTCGAGTATTTTAATAACAATTGTTTAAGTTTTTTATTATAATATGTTGAGCATTTTGGTATAGCCACAGTTGCTTAATTTACTAAAATTAAGTAAATTGTTGGGTATATAATAACAATAGTTGCTTAATTTGTTGAATGTTTTATTATATATTGAGCACTTCTGTTCAGCAACAGTTGCTGAATTTATCAAAATAAAGCCATTTGTTGAATATTTTAATTATTTTTTTATTTCCGTGTTGGAACTTTTGTCGAGTTGAGTTTTGGAAAGAAGAACAAACTTTATAGGTGAGTATGTGTCAGTGTATCTTTGCAACCAGCAACGTTTAGAGAATTCATGAATCTGTATGCAAAAAATCCCCTTTAAGCATAATTCGTGTAAAAATTAAAAATGTCAGATAAGCATTACACTAATTGAAGAAGAAGAAAAAAAATCAAAAATCGAAAATCTAACTTGCCGTATCATGCCTTCGTTTGTTGCGAACGTCAAATGTTTACATATGGCGTCATACATCCCTTTCACATCGGTAACTCGTCGTGCATCAAACACCTTAAAGGTAAAAGTTCAAATACACAAAAAAGTGACTACCCACGAAGTAATAGTATATAAATATTGCATGCCTGTGAGTGTGATTAGCTTCGTGACATTGGATATTTATACCATTCTAGAATATACACAGGCAGTCCAAAAAGTCCTACCACTACTATTGACCGCTCGTAACGTCATCAGCGGCGGGATCAGTGGGCAATAGTAGATTTTGGTGAAATAGGGTGAATTACTTTTAAATAGTTCACCCCTATATCACCAACATTGTCCCTCGGTGATCTGGAGACCGTAATCCTACTATTTTCCGGAAGCCGAAGGTCTCCAGATGACCTCGGGGCAATAGTTCATCCCATTTCTCTTATGAGCAGTCCATATTTGCAATTTAGACGTTTGCTTTGCCTCGTGTATCATAGAACACTCTATTTTGGACCGAGTGGTATAGTTTAATATAGGCCTAAAGGCTTTCAACATTTGTTTTATATAATTATATCACACAATCATCTAACTGACATGTAATAGTTTTAAAAAATGGCTTAAATCAGGCCTATCGTTTTAATATACGAGGGGCAGTCATTAAATAATGAAAGTGATCATGGTATGGGATGCATGAGTGCTTCTATTGAGGGGATAATGTGATCAATACAAAGTATGAACCTTTGTCTTTCAAACCATACACTTTTGGATTGTTAGATACCTGGTTATGTAACGTCATTAACATAAACACAATAGGTTTCAGACACTGACTGAAATCTGTCAAGTATTTGGCTGGATATGTAATATGTTGAATATTGGTTGATTGATACATTTGCGTATATCTCGGCAATGCAAGCATAAAAACAGATAACACTTGGCACATAGTTAGAATACACACTTATCTCTGTTTGACACTCTTTTTTAAATCTAAATGCCTTAATACGTACATGAAGGGACCATCTCAAATACGCTTTTATTTAGCAAAATCCGCAATAATATACCTTAGAAAACAACAAAGGATAAAGAACAATGGAGGGATTATAATTTAATAAATTGTTGTGGGATGTAAAGCAATAATAGTGGGGATTTCAAAAGGAGCTGTTCATAAAATTTTCTCAAACCATTGAAATTATATGACGATTGCTTACACAATACATATCTAGTAGCTCTAAAGATAACAGTAATAAGAGAGGTTGTGGCAGCCATCTTTGATTGATACATTCATGTATATATTCATTTTGACTATCACAATATTTTTACACATTGATTTAAGCATTTTTCATTATTTCTGATTAGAATTTGAAGGCACAGTAAGCTTTTATCTGGTAAATTTCATGATTTTAGCCATTTTGGGCCCGTTTCAAAATTATCTGCCGTCTGCGCATGCGCATTTTTTTTGCAGGTTCCATGCGAATAAGTTCAGATAATTAGTTAACTATCATTTGGAATCTTCCAAACTGGTTAATTGCTTGAATTTTTCCTACATTTTTGATTTTCCGCAATATTAGTGATTCACTGACTGGGCATTTTTAAATGAAAATTAGCTATTTGAAATACTGATATTTCTATACCTTTTATTCAATTGCTTCTCCTTACTTTTTTCTCTTATACTACACATTCCAAATTACACAGGGATTAAAGTTATTGTCTTTAGTATCATATTTATGCGAAAAAAAATCGGGATTTACCTGCTTCTAATGTCATGTTATGCAATCTTCTTACCACGTGTTTCATAAAAACAATTCAAATTTCCCGCCAAATAACTAATTTAGCAGTGTCCCAAGTGTACTTACTTTGAGACAATGCTATGACGTCATAGTTCACACTTAAAAATCCAAAACTGTATTTTTTGAAAGACAAAGGCTCATACTTTATATTGATCACATTAACCCCTCAATAGAATCACTCATGCATCCCATACCATGATCACTTTCATTATTATTTATTGACTGCCCCTCGTATAATATAGACTACAGCGTGTCTCTGATAACCTGCAACTTATGTTGACGGAGCTCTAGTTACACGTTTGCATAATGGATTGCATTCATGTTTATAAATTATTTAAACCTTAGAATCTCACCATTATATTTGTGAAGAAAATAATCAATCGATAGTGGTACGATTTTACTGTTCCAGTATCGGTCGATACTGGAACACCAAATTGTGTTTTGGTATCGGTCGATACTGGAAAATTGTTATGTTCCAAGTGAGATTTGTTCCAGTATTGAACGAAACTGGTACATTATTATGTTCCACTATCGCCCGATACTGGAACATTTATAAGTGCCAGTATCGGCCGATACTGGAACACTGACTTCGTACCAGTATCGAACGATGTCGATAATGGGTGTTCCAGTATCGAAAGATACTAGTGTAGTCCAGAATCTGGGATCTGAAGTACACTTTTCCAAAAAAATGTCAACCCATTTGATAGGAAACAACGAAACTGCTTCTCATCGATTCAGAATTAAAACTTGCAACTAATATTGACGGAGCTTTAGCTTCGCTGTTACACCTTTGATCTGATTCATGTTATACATTCCGACTGCTTTTGACTCTCCCCAATTCAATTGTGAAAAAACGATCAACATTGTTAAATTGCTTTTGAAATTACGTGTGATGAAAGAGAGGTTATCGAAGACCAGTTCAACCGATTTGATGGAAATTACAACTGCTACTTTCCTGGCCGGCGGCAGCCTTATGGCCATGGATCAATATGCATGATATGAACCGTAGAAAGTCTCACTTGATGAAGTAGCAACAACCATTTTTTTCCCTTCCAAATTCAAAAGGTCATAATCTCGTGGTACAAACCAATTACATTTTATTTTAAATAACCAAAATAAAAGTTTGACGAATACCGAATACCCTTCCTAGCTATTAAAATATAGAGACGTTGGCCTTAAATTGACCATTACTTTTTTTATATACCTGCAGTTTGTTCCATTGTTGACGTCCGATACATCTCGCAGCATTTCGCCAAGCAGTTTTGGCGCCAAAATTCAGTTCCGTAGTGGTAAGATTATATGTACCCGTTTTCTCTATAGATTCGCGTATTTCGGCAAGCCGTTTTTCGTGTGCATCTGAACCTATCCTATATGATAACGCATCAATAAAAGACAGTTAATGATTAAAACAAATGTATGGTAGCATTACACGACATTTTGTTGTTTGTTATATTAATTTTACACGATTTGAAGGAATAGTGTCCATCAGACGTTTAGATGGTATTATATTATACATGTATATGGTTTTCACCTGAATTACAAACGTGGTGTCAGTTCATATTCCAGTGATAAATATTTTGATAGAAGTACCATACATGCACAAAAAACAGTACCCAGCAATCATGGAATTAATGCTGGTTAATAGAAAAACATCAGCAGCTTCATTTGTTTCCTATATATCAGCCTCCAAATAATCTCGTTTTCTAGTCTATTTAAATACCTTTTTGCGTGCATGGCTGGCTGCACTAAACCAATTCAATTTAGGTATAGAAACAGCAATGAATAGAGCTCTACGGTAAGGAAGAAAAAAAAGTTGACTTGCCCTTTCAGGGTCAAAGTCAGGGTCGGACGGTCGGATTTTTTATTTTATTTTAAATTTACTGCACAAAAACACGTTTTTTAAAGTTGTTTTTTTTAAAGTTTTTTTTTATTTTTTTTATTTTTTATTTTTAAACAAGCAGATACTACTCAAAAACATGTTTTCATCTTTCTTTATTGTTATGTGCTGCTTTCAATTATTTCTTCTTTTTTTTGAAAATATAAAAAAATAAAAAAATAGCGACCCTAGATTTCCGAAAATTCGGGTCGGTCGGAAAGGGCAAGTCAACTCTTTCTTTTTTTTTGCCTAAAGGCCGCTTGGAGGGATTTTTGAGTAAGCAGACAATGTTATCATTGAATACTAAGAAAAATGACAGCTTTAAAATATGCAACTTTGTGTGGTTCTCTGGTTTAGGCCTAACGTTCTGTAATCCAAATAGTTTGTCAGGTGTAACAATAGGATGACATCTGGGAATTTTAACTACCATTGAGAATTGGCGCTAGAATTAATTCCAAAATTACTGGCCATTGATCTATATCTGGTAATAAGCCTAATCATTTGTACTCCAAATGGAATAAATCGAGTATCAGATTAATTCACCATGCCGGTGTATGTGTCCGTTACGTCATTCCTGTCTCTCTTTATCAAAATAAAGAATATGGGATGACATGTCTTAGAAAGTCTTTAAGCGCTGATAAAAAAAGAAATTTGAGAATTTGAAATGAGAATAAGAATGACAATGAGAATAAGGATGAGAATGAGAATGAGAATTAGTACCTGTTTACTTGCTGGAAATACTGATCTATGAAATCCGAAGCGTCTTTGACGAGGTCATAAACACTCTTTGAGGCGTTATCAGACGATGGTCGTGAAGACATCACTTCCGGTGGACAATGAGTACTACTGTCTGAGAAGGATTGTGATCTCTGTCGGGGAAAATAACACATTTTATAGTTACCGCCAGCAAGGAAATCAGGTCTTAATGTGACATCAGTGTATCTTTGAAATTCCAACGTTTTCACCTATAACCCCTTGGCCGCTCTAACACTGCATCCAATGTAGCCTACTGCCGCAATGCCAAATCGGAAAGGGTATAGGTATGTGCCGCCCTGAAGACCCCTTGTTCACCCTCTTCTGTTAGCTCTTTAAGACACCCCTTTTTGAGCCTGCTTAAGACCCCCGTTTTGTTGAAAATTCGCAAACATTTTCATTCCAAAGCCCAATTTTTTGAAAAATTTGTATTCAATACCCAAATTTATTATAAAATTTGAAAAACAAACCAATTAGACCTTCTTTTTCGAGAAAATAAGTTTTTATTTTATTTAAAAATCATAAATTTCTCTCAGTTCAGTTCTGAATGGCCCATTTATGAGACCCTGGACGGCACACCTACCAAAAAATTGAGTGCCCCCCCCCCCTGGGACTGACATGCCTTACCCTACAAAAATGACAATGAATGCCATGGATGACCAAATTGTGTGCCCCAATATTAAAATGCATACCCTAATTTATATACAATGTCATAATTGCGGTGGATGCGTAAACCTCTCGCATTAATCAAACTAAAAGTTTCACAAATGTCCACACAAAAAGAGGTAAGAAAAAAATAATGTCGCAGCTTTAGTTACCTCAATTAATTCATTTGGAAACTAGAATCCATTGTTGTGTTGAACCAAGGAGTTATTTCATATTTTTAAATGATTTTCTGAATTGATTGGTTTTTGCTCTTTTATTACTATTTTTATTTATTATTTTAAGCACTAGATCACATCTGTATTTATACATGTACGTACAAAAAGTTATACAAAGCTTTCGACCAATTCAATATCAGTGTATGTAGTATGTGAAAGAGTAACGTTAAATCTTTGGCGTCTCTTACGCTTATATTGATAAATGCGTAATCGATTATTGGTATTAAAATAAACATACTGTATTCCTTTACAAATTTATCGATTGTATAAATCAAGCGGGAATATGACCTCGCATTGCAGTTTTTTGAAAATTATATTATAAAATACATAAATACCACTGCCTGACGAATGCAGTAAACATAAAACTTTAAGTAGCAACTCGTCCATTTGGCTTTAATTTAAAAACCATTAATAATTGTTCAACATTATGCAATGAAAATCACTTTTAATGGTCCATTGTGCCTTTAAGGGCTGAGATTACATGGATCATGGGATAGGAACCTTCCGACTCTACTCCTTGATAAACACCTTTGATAGGTTTTTGTTTACTCTTCTATTGATCATAAATTTAGATTTCATTTAGTTTAGGGAAAAATCGTCATATTTTATTATTTATTACGATTGTAATCCGTTGTGTACAAGTAAAATATAGCTCCTACAAAATGAGTTGCAGGTTTTCTGGGACACCCAGTACAAATAGCTAGCTCATTTTACTTCTAAATTGGAAAATAATAAAAACAAATCTGAACTTTACTTACAACCAGTCGTCCTGAAAGATGTAAGACATCAGAGAGCGTAGTATTGTTTGCATGATTATGTAAAATGACAGGGAATCTTTGGCTACTTTGTCTCGTTATATGGGGTTGATCATTGTCATCATCATCGTCAATGTCATCGGGTATCTCATCGTTACCATGGTTACTGTGTAATGACACTGACGACTCATGCGATAGTGATTCAATAAGACTTTCGGCGGTTTCAAGTTCATCTTCCACCGTGTTGTCCTCCTCCATCGCCGCAGTTCCATCATATCCATGGCATTCATGATCCTCGTCTGATAAAATCTCCAAAAGCTGATGTAGGTTAGTAACATCGATGTCATCATCAACATCCGTGGAAGTTGCACCAGATAATATTGCCGTCGCACTCAATTCATCTCTTGGTGTGATAACATCTGTAGACGCGCTACCCGCGCCGTCAACTTCAAGAGAGTTTACCGGACTCCTATGTGTTACGGATGGTTCGTTCAAGAACCTGTCATGTGGTGCAAGTTCTTCCTCCGTTCGATAATATGTTGTGTCTGTATCCATCAGAAATACTGGTTTGGAAATACTCTCTAATTCTTTCACAAAATCCATGTTTGTTTGAAACACGAAGACACTCTGCTCTTTCTGCTCAGGGAATCTTGATGATAAAAAGGGTGCATGTTGAACTATTCTGTGCATTGACTATATTATATACTGATTCCAATACATGGGAAATATTGGAATCGTTATTAGAATACTATAGCTGAATTTATGTATTTGTTTGAGATATCGAAAATCAAAATATTCAATAGAATAATATCGATATTAATCCATACATTACATGGATACCTTCTAGGTTAAAGTATCGAATTATTGGTCCGGTCATAATCGAATTTATTTCCAGGGACAACATGATAGCAGTCATATTGAATATTAAGTTAAATGAATGTGCAAATAATTATGGCGTTGTCCAAGTTTACTTTAACACTTTCCACGCGGCTATAAGTTTTACAATATAGGCCTAATATTCAGAAACATTTCCCAAATTTCAGGGTCTATCTCAAGGATAACTGGACCGATACTTTGCATGTTGGTACTTATTTCAATGCATTTCTCATGGTGATTTCAAATATGGTAATATAATTCCACAATTTTGACTTTTTTGAAACATTTTGTGCAATTTGGAATGTCGTCGACAGCTGCCTGCCGAGTGGAAAGTGTAACGCAACCCAAACAAGAATCCTGATTAGGTGACGACCGACCAATTTTTTTCTTTCAAATTTAAGATATTTTTGATTTCATTTTTTAATTTTAACTTTTTATACATAATTGTGAAACGTTTTTGAAACTTCAAAAATAGTTGAAAATTCACCACAATTTTCTCGATAATGTTTAAAAAACTGCCCGACCGCCATTGACCTGAGCTGAGAGGTCTGCCCGTCCGTATACATTTTTGTTTTGCGTTTTGGTAGACTTGGCGGTCTGGTTCGTACTTTTAGCATTTTCTGACATTGTTTCTAAAGATAATCCAAAAGCGCATGCTTTATTTGTTCGATTAAAGTACAATTAAAATAATATATTATTTTTTCTAACGATAATTACTCTTAAAATGGCATGGAATATGTTGGTGATTGAAAAACAAAACAATAGATTGATGTTGCGATAATTTGTTTAACTTAGTTCTCTGGGTTACTATCATGATTATCTTTCCCCAGAGTAGACCAGTACACATAATTAGGTACCCGCGTCCCTCCATATATGGTCGTGTGGAAAATAGGAAGACATGAGGATCGAGTCTAGCACAAAATAAACCATGTAAAGAATGTGCTTCTGACCGGATTCGAAATGGCAACCTTTGCACCAGATCACAACGCTCTTACTTATGACGTGAATTTAGGGGAATTAAATACTCCCATGGCGGAGAGGAGGGACAATATATACTAGAAAAGATGCAACGAACAAAGCTGTAAAGTTTACTATGCATACATTTGTATTTATTTAAACGTTCAACTTACGGATAAAAATTAGGACCCGGCATCTTAACGAATAATTAACCTAATAGGTCTATAACTCGCACCAATCAGGAATTCTAATATTGAGAGGTCTTCATCTGTTGTCGTGCAGAATAGACCACAGCCGTATAGAATAGACAACAGCCCTAACAAATTATAACGACATGGCCTAAATGTATATTGATGATCATCGTTTGGTGAGTAGGCTGGAACTGTCGTCCACGTTCACGAAATTAGTATTCGAACACGGCGGGACTAAGTGTTGCCAGTTGTAATCACTGCGACTAAATAATAATATGGTATTCCCCAAAATGACAAATAATAATTTAACAGGTATAACCTATATTAGAGAGATAGTATGACGTAATATAAAATTATCGTCACAACACTTATACCATTGAGCTGCATAGGCAAATGCCAGACAAGCACAAGATTATTAACTATAGGCAATAGGTATTAACAATTTACACGCGGCAGGCGTCTGCAGACGACAGTTCCAAAATGTTACTAAATGTTTCAAAAATGAATTTCTATCACTATATTTGGTATCATCATGAGAATTGCATTAAAACAAGTACAAACATGAATAGTATTGGTTCAGTAATTATTAAGGTAAGACTTTAAAAGTTTGGAAAAGGTTATGAAAATCTGTTTTGTATAATATGGTAAAACTATTAAGGGCTATTAATAGCCGCGTGGAAAGTGTTTAAAGTTCGAGGTTGCCCTTCAACTTCCTATATTACATAAATACTAAGTCACGTTGATTTGAGAAATGTTTACTTAGTTCTCTAGGTTACTATAGAATGTTCCATTATTCATCTCTCCCCAGAGTAAGCCAGTGCACATAAACGCTGAAAAGCACGCGCTTTTGACCGGATTCGAAACGGCAACCTTTACATCAGATTCACAACTCTCTTACCATAGATATTATTTTGACAGACCTGTATGTTTTATTTTTACACAACGAATTACAATCATCTTTACACATTTTTAAAACCTCAAAGTCTCTACTCTGTACTCGAGAAAAAATAATGAATATTGAAAATGATCCTTGATCAAAGCGGGGTAGTTCAAAAACCAGTTCAAGTGCAGCCAGGTTCACCATGTTACAAATTTATATCGTTTCACCGCAGTTTCGTTTCGCATGTCCATTGTTTTGATATATACATGATTGTTTGACGCAAAAAGTTTGTTCAGATTTCAACCGATGTGAAAGGAGCCATAGTTTCCCCTGGAGCTGCCCAGCGTCCGAAGACATACACGGAATCAATTGCGTGTACAGACGAGTACCTATATTCCACTGTACAGGCCAGACTAGGGAACTATATCTCCTTCTACACTTCTAGATATTTCCGCTTCGTTGATTTTACAAAAAGGGAAGGGATGGATAGGTTAAATTCAATGCGGGTAAACTATTGAGTGGTGATGCTGCATATAAACAGCACAGTAGTTCATCAAATTTGGTTCACGGATTTTATATACTTTACGATTCCATCCTCTAAAAGTTTGAGACTTTCCTAACCCCGATTATGTCCAGGGTAATAAATCTCCCCCTACCCGATTTTTCAGATTTATTTCACACCACCTGTTTATTGCCAAGACACTTGTTACCCTACCATCGCTCTCTCAAGCATGGCCCAAGGCCCTAGGCTTGGTCGCATTCCTTAGATAATTTGCTGGGTGGAACTAGAAGCCCAAAAGAGTTACTTTTGAAAGTGGTTGTGTTAGAAAATCCAAACTTTCAACTTCAATTTGTTATAAAAAATAGTGATATTTCAGATTTTGTCAAATCAAAAGTTCAAATTTCGAAGAAAAAAAAGTCACAATATAGTATACCTAGAGCAGATTTTAGTTTTAAAAATTATCCAATGGGGGCTGAAAGTCAACATATGTCAAGTCATGTGTCAAGACTGTAGACTGCCTTTTGGCCATCCAAGTCCCCAACATGCGGTTAATGGGTGTTTGATCCGCCAATTCATGGTGAAACTAAGATCCCAAAGTAGAAATTTTGACAGTTCTTGTGTTAAGAACTTCAATGTTTGAACTTCAATTTGTTTTTAAAACTCGTGCTATTTCAGATTTTGTAAATCAAAAGTTCAAATTTCAAGAGAAGTCACGATATAGTATCCCTAGAGCAGATTTTAATTTTAAAAATTAGCCCAATGGCGGCTAAAAGTCAACATATGTAGAAAGACATGTGGCAAGGCTGTAGACTGACGTTTGGGTCCCGACATGTGGTCCAGGTTATCCTTACGCAAGTACAACAAATATATCGAAAAATATACAGTTAACTTGAACGTAATGACCTCACAGTGATCCGGGCTGTGATCCGGAAATAATCAAACGATTAAACATCTTAATTTTTTCGAAATGACATTTTGTAGATTGATAGGTATCCATAATATGAATAAAACATGATTACAATGTATGGTATAACAATGAAAGTAGACTTCTGATAACATAGTTGCATGTTTCAGGTGTGAAATGGACTAAGCTATTTTCCATTAAATCGGTTGAACTGGTTTTTGACCTTGCTTGCTGTAATCATGGACAATTTGACAACAGATTGAACAATCTTGATTATTCTCCCACACATATGACGTAGGCATTCGAAAGTTTCTAAAAAGTCATAAATATGATTGAAGTCCATGCTGCAAAAATAACAATAAAGCACCGGCAAAATAAGTTGCAGGTTAAAAACTTTGAGAATGCTAAAAACAAAACAAATATCAACCTAAGCTACCATTGAAAATATCCCGGTGTGTGTGTGTCTGTGTGTGTGGGGGGGGGGGGGGGGGGGATACGTTTTTGGTAGGGATGTGCCGCCAGCTAAATGAAAATTGACCTAAACTTCTACCAATTTTCGGAGGAAAATTCACCTATATATTTACCAGAGACCCATAATTTCAGTACATATTTGACATATTTTGCTAAAATGTCTGTGAAAAACAGCAAATATAAGGATTTTAGACCACTGACTTTAACAAAAATGGCTATGAAAATGGGACATTCGGGATCGTTTACCATACGGTGAAATATGGGACCCTATTTGGCGGCACATCACCATGACCTCATTTCCACTAAGAACCCCTCCCCCAGGGAAATTATGTATTGATACAGCGATTTACACATACTATTAAGAATCGTCGAAATTTGGGCACTTAGTCATTAGTGATAAAGGCCTTTTGCTTATATTAGAGTCATACATTTCTCCTTATTAATATCTACGACCATCGTCAACTGGGAATTATAGTTTTTATTAATATGTAAACATTCAAATATGTTATATTTTTGTAACTGTTGTTGAAGAAGACCTTGAAGACACGGTCTTGACAGTCGTCTTGGCTGTTGCTGCTGTAGTTACTTTGAAGCAAAATGCTTCCATAAATGCTTGTCTGTAATATTTGCTTCCCAATATGTAAATAAAAGGATTGATAGCCGAATTTATATACAGAACAATCCGAAAAACCACTCTCAAAATAGCTTCTTGATCTTCCCTAAGGGACCATATGTTGAATATAGAAGTGATATTATGAAAATCATGGATTCTGTAAGGTATTTGACAAACGAAAAATGCGATACCATTTACAATGAGTGTAATAGCAACTTGTTTACGCACGTTATTGTTAACGCTATCTTGGTTAGATTGTAGATTGGTTTGTTCTCGTTTGGTCAAGACTTGAATGACCATCACATATGTGATGCTACTGCTGATTAGAGCAGCAAGAAACAGGACATCGATAATAACTTCGCCGATCAAGCTGAACCAAATAAATGCGAACGAGTTCTTGCAATAACTGATTGTTAGAATATATGGTTCTACATCTGGACCACCGGCAATACTACGTACGCAGAGAGAAATACTCTGGGCGTCTCCAAGCTTGAAGGTTACGAAGACAGCCAGGACAGCTGCAATAATCCAGCAACTTGTTATCTGCTTCCTGGTGCGCTGCTTTCCTGCAAAGCTACGATGCTTCAGTGGTTGACAGATAGCGAAGTATCGCTCGAAAGATACCAGCGTCACAATTTGAATAGACGCGAAGTAGCATATACTAGATGGGTATATTATCGACCAACACCAAATAGCAGAGTTGTATGCCTGGCTTCGAACCACGGGTGTAACCCCGTAAGTCCACAAATATGCTCCACACACTGAACTTAGTAACAAAACATCCGAAATTGCCAGATTGAATAAGTACATATTGGCAACGGTGCGCATACGAGGAACACGCAAACCGGTGAAGAGAAATGCCAGATTACCAACGTTTCCAATGAAAGTCACAAGTGGTACAAAAATGAGGATAATAGCCTTTTCTATAATGCTCCATGTGAATGCCACAGGTAAGTCAACAGCTGCTGAGAGCGAACAGTTCAGTTGAGCCATGACTTCAGATCACAAGCGCTTCTCAGCTCTTCACGAGTATCGAGTAGTCGACGAGATGTTTACTCAAAGTTCTGTTACAGCAATATATTGAAACGGAAATGGGTTCCTGTAACCGAATAAATATAAAGATGGCTCAGTAACAATAACAAACGGTAGCGTGGCAACTGGTCATCAATATAACATTAATTAATTTGATTTGTAAGATAATTCGCTCACTTATCTTACAAAAGAGGCCTGCCTTTCCAATATCAAAATATAACTGAACACAACCTAAGCTCGCACAAGGTTGCACTCGTTATTTAATAAAACAAGATAATCAAATAAGACCTTCATAGCACGTAGTCTTAAAACAAGGTAATATAATAAGACTTTATAGCTCGTAGTCTTATAAACAAGGTAATATAATAAGACTTTATAGCTCGTAGTCTTATAAACAAGGTAATATAATAAGACTTTATAGCTCGTAGTCTTATAATGGCTCCTAATTGAATATAACATGGCAATGAATAAGGAATTTAATCCTTAACTGTATAATGTGTTCCAAAAAGGGTATAACTTGACCTATAACAATATAAATGTTATACAAACCGTCGTCGCTCAGCAACACTGGCTCCTGTGTAATGGTAACTATGGTAACGGGTGGAGTGTCCATCATAGGAAGGAACGAACGTAGAGAGTCTGCGACTTAATGATGCTAATTCCAAGATCTTGGTAACGCGTTCGGTTTTTAACCGTTCTATTTCGAAGTAACCGCTCGAGGGTAAATTTATAATATAAGAGGTTTCTGCTTGATTGTAACCGTTATTCACTCTTATTCGTGCACCTTTACCTTGGTTATAATTCGAGAACGTTCAAATTATTAACCTTTGACTTTGTAAGTCAATTACCTTGTAATTAGCAATATTTGCTAATTAAAAACCATTCATTACCAAATTTGGCATCGGAATGCTCGTAACCATGGCATCATAATGCTCGTATACCTTGCAAGACTCAACCAATTAAAACGGACAAATCGTGTCCTCTTTTGCCATTATATAATAAGTTTTATTTATCAATCTCCTTATTAATAAGCTGCGTTCTTAAGGAAAGGGGCATATTGAAATCCTAAATATTTGCCTAAAGCAAATCTCCACTATTACACATGTAGCCAATGAGGTCAAGTTACAGTATTTTTATATAATTTGGGTTGCCAAGAAATGAGAACCTGAAACAATTTCCTAATCAATTCTGTGCAAGAAAAAGGGGTAAATGTTTGTCTAAATCAATCAAATGAATGTTAGCTATCGCCCTATGTAGTAAATACCACGATCAGCTGTGAAACAGCTGATTTAGATCGGAAGTAGCGAATTTGCATAATTAATTGATCACGTGCTTGACGACCGCTAACAATTTACTAAAGGCGTATATAAAGAAGTCTTGATAAAAACGGAATGTTTATCAATTTACGCCTGAGTGATCAAATACAAAAAGGGAATTTAAAAGGACTATCTTGCGCAGGATTTGATTGGAAAAGCTGTAAATATGTAAGTTGGACCATGTGATTGGTGCTCAACATTTGTTTCGGGCTCAACTTGAATTCAGTGATGCGGGATGGGAAAGGGGATTCTTATAAATAGTTCAAGAAGAAAAGTGAGCTCAATTATTTCTCGTGACGACTCGTGTGCGCAACTTGAGCTTGAATTAATTCAATGAATGAAATATTAAAAGTCTCCGCAAGCAATCCATGAGACAGATAAAATATGAAATATAATAATAAAATGTGGATAGCACTAGCCACGTATGTGCTATTGAAAGATTTATAAAAATAGTTTTTGTCGGGAAGTTAAAAGTGCGAGCAATGCTCCCCGTACAAGTTTACTTTATACATGGACTTCTAATAAGTCCATGCTTTATATAAACTTTGAATTCTAAACATTAACATTATAAAAGGTGAATTACTTCCACAAAATGGGAATAAAAATCTTGAACTATTTACTGATTGGGAAAGGAGGAATCAACACTGAAGAATCAAATTGAATTAAATAATTTATGTGTCTTTAGAGTTTAACCCGGGGATCTGTTAATGGAAGAAGTTTTAATGGTCAGAACAGCGGTTTAAAACGCTGGCGTCCCAGATAGACAACTTCCACCAACACACAACGAGGAGAATTTCACCAATGTACTGTCTAGTTATTAAACCGTCGAGTTTAACCTGGTTAGATCCCCAATGGCAATGGTTACCTGCCCGCTCGGGTTTTAAAACCTTTACGAAGCTGGGCCAAGCCATCCGTGAACTAGGTTACCGGCACTCAGCGGGATATGAAACCCACTGAGAGCTAGGCCTAACTCACGCCGTTGCTCCCCCAGGTCATGAACTTGAGGACTTCGGGTTTCAAGCCTATTTCCTCGCGTTCACCCCTGTTGACTAGCTCGAGCAATTCAGGAGCGTACCTTTGGGTATGCTCTGGTCTGATTACGACTGATTCTTCAGCGCTAATTCACCTACCTAAATTGTCAAATATTGCGCGTCTGGCTGGAGGCGGGGCTTAGGTAGGGAAATTGGGGAAATACTGTAACCTCATTGGCTAATGCTTTTCGCCCTCTGGCGAGTAAAAGAAAATTGACAGAAAAATATCGTCTGCTCTTTGACCTTTGTAAAAGAGTTAGTTCTAGAAATACCCTTCAATAATAATTTAATAATTATAAAGACAATTTATGTCTTTATTTCTAATAATCGTGAGATATAAAATGAATCATAATAATAGTGAAATGTGCCCTTTCTATTGAGCTGAAAGATTCACTTGAAATCGACTCGTGGTACAAAAGTTATAATATTAGAGAATTCTCTAATAATTGCCGTGCGTGTTTCAATAGTTGCCGAATTCTGCGATAATGAAATCGGAAAGACGACCGTAGCATTTTGGTATACAATGATTAAATTTGGTAATAATAATGAAGCTATCGAAACATCCTAAGTCTCAAAAGGTGCTACAGCTATCAAAGCATCCCCATATCGAAAGGTGGGTTGTCTAATTAAGTTTGGTGGATTTATGGGACATTTTGAAGCCAAGATTTTACAAGGCAAGAATACAATAAATCGGCGATCGCATGGATCAGAAACGTGGGCAAAATGGCCTGAAATTCGGAGTTCCCTTGAAACAGCACAGTATACCGTAGATATTCGATATATAGACATAAAATTGAACAGATACTGAATTTGAACCAAGTAAATTCATCAACGTTGTGATGAGCGCCATCTCTTGATATTTATTTATACGTTTGAAACACGCACGAAAAACCATTTATCCTAAAGAAAGTTACGTAATTACTGGTGACATAATTTCAAACATTTTCAGATACGGTGAAAAGCAGGGATGGTCGTCTCTATTGATTTTGTAGAAAACGTATGCTGTCTCGCTCGCACCTGTATGACTGGGCATGGCAGGTTTGTTTGAAAAGCCCGTATTACGTTGTAAATACGGGTATTGCATAGGCCTATAATAAAGGACATCTATGATTTTGAATGTGACTCGGCCCAAAAAGCCCAAGGGCTCAAAAATGACAGATGAGTTTAAAGACTAAAGAGTAAAGAATGTTCCATACACTCTGAACGTGACCTAATAAATAATAAATATGAAGAAATGAAGTAATTAATGTAAATAAATAATATATATAAATTAATAAGTATTATAAATAAAATAAAGTGTATTTAGGTCTATTTATATTTAATTTATTGATAAATAAACATCAACAATTTTGAAAGTAAATACAAAATAAATCATTTATACGTTAAATAATATCAATATAAGTGAAAACCCCGAACGAACGTATAACGAGAGAACAATAATAAATATTGTATTTACTTAAAACCCTAACCGACCTAGTCCCAGACCCGACTGCTCTACGTATAGAGCACAAGGAATATAAACCGCCACAAAGATTCGAACCTAGGGCCTGCTGATTGAGAGTCTCAATCTTTACCAACTGAGCTATTTCGATTTTCGTGATATCCTCTGCCCTTTATAACCAAATATAGTTCTCATTCAACTATCCCCTAAAATACACACGGATTTGTCAACACTGAGTTGTTGTCTGTTAAATGAGTCTATGATTAATTAGATTTAGTTGTAATAAATAACAAATACCGTACTTTGTGAAACGATTCTAAGTTATTTTCGTTCAGCCTATAAATGATTGTTGAACAACATTTGCGGTATAGCAAGTGTACAATTTAACAAAAACCCATAGTATATATTACGCCCCCACCGCCCCCCCCCCCCCCCCCCCAACTCAAAGGTTGCATTCGTGACTCAACGCATTTTGATTTTTACGAAACTTATGTAAATCCCTATCGATTGCACAGTCAGACATCAACATGAATCATGATCAAGGATTTACCTCAATAGAGTCCTGAATAGAGTCCACTTCACTCATGCGTGGCCGTAACAAAAGGTTCTTGTTCCCGTAGTATTCGTTGTTCAGATCAATTCGATGCAAGTGTTACTGTTCAAAGAATGCCTATACATTTGGCGGGTTATTTAAAAACAAGTATCCTTCAACACGTGTGTTGATCTGTGGTATTAGTATTTTCAAAAATTTGGAAACATACTATAGTTCCCACAAATATGACCGACACATGGATGGCCTCTATTGCTAGTATTCAAATCACATTTATATTTAAATCAATACATGTAGCATTGAATATAATTTAGATTCGCACAAAAAAGTGAGTCATGTTCTGTTTCTTATGACTTTATTGCTATCCTTATAATAAACAATCCCCCCCCCCCCCATAACCCCCTCCCCCACCCCCCCCCCCCCCAAAAAGGTAGAAATAACAGAAAAAATGGAGTAATTCTGTTATACCCTTCACAGGGGTATTCACAGTGCATGATTTTTAAGAACGACGCATACTACTAAAGTAGGGTGTGGAGGGTATTACAGAATTATGCCGAAAAAATAAATATAAAGGGATAAATTAGTAAATAATAAATATAATTATAAATATGGGTATACAAACCGGGACGTACAAAATAAAGGTTATAATGAGTCTCGAACTTACGATTCAATGGTACGGTACCTATATATATCATTATGAGTATTTATTGTAAACCGATGCCCTACCAACTGAGCTACGGCCCACAGCAATTTCTATTCATGCACATTCAAATATACGGATATATACGGATTTTTAAAAAGAATAAAACAAGTATAGGTCTAAATAACAAAGCCCCCCCCCCCCCAAGAAAAAAATAATAATAATAAAAAAAAATAACAACAACAAAAACGTTAACAAAACAAATTACAAGACAGAGAAATTGGAGACACAGACAGGAAAAAGAGAAGAAAAGGGGGAAGAAACAGACAGAAAAAATGACTGTACAGAGTATCGAACTCACACTATAGTGATTCCAAAAAATAGTGTACGTTCTAAAGTCCAGTGCCCTACCAACTGAGCTAATATTCACACGCTAAATGCGAAACCCATTTATATCATTATGTCAACAACTAGTGCAAGCCTCCGTATTTCGTAGTTTTTGTAGTGTTTAATCAAACATATAAATAAATATTAAGAGATGGCGCTCACCACAACGTTGATGAATTTACTTGGTTCAAATTCAGTATCTGTTCAATTTTATGTCTATATATCGAATATCTACGGTATTACAAATACTTTTGGCAGGAATGCCTAGTGCATCCCTGGCAGAACCACTAGCTATAGAAGGCGTTTATTCCTAACATAGTGCTGTTCCATAGCTAGGCCTGCTGAATACAAAAATGTGATCGTGAAAAATGTGAATGAAAACGAACTGTAGTGAAACATGAAGGCAGGACGGTCCTAAAAATATACAATATTAAATCCTAAATCTGGGTCCCGTTTCAATATGATCACATCTTGCCTTATCACTAAAATCACCGTATCAATAAATTTAAAAAATACAATGACGTTAACAAATAAATCGATATTTTTAATTTGAGCTCCCTTCTACACGCGGCGCCTCCTGGACACGTATCCCGTTGTCCACATCCCCTAGTGACACCTCCAAGTAATAAATTGTTGCACGCAAACCATCATCAACAACAATTTAGACTACAAAAGACAAGCGTAATCAAAAAACGTATGTACATATAGCCTTACAGAGGTAAAGTTGACAAAATCGAGTCAATAATTACAGAGTCGTGCGTTACGTCTACCGGCGGAATTACTTGAATTGTGTTTGCATGGGCATGTTCGTGATGTTTGCCACTTGCCGCTAACTTAATTGAAACGCACCAGTTCGGCATTTCTTCCTATATTGGCTAGGCCAAGTAATAAAAATAAAGTAGTTTCTCGCTCCTCCTCGCTCCTCCTTTTTCAGGAATTCTATAATGTTCTTTTTTCTTCTTTATTTTTATAATATTTTTGTTAACATTTTTACAAAGCTGTACGGCCCGTCCTCGCCAAGTTACGCAACCAATCAGGCAATATCATGCTGGTAATGGTGATTTCGCATTGGTAATTTAAAAAGGGGGAAGTACCCTCATCCTCTTTTTTCAAAAAGTTAGGACGAGAAACTATTTTTAATTTGTATTTGGCCTTAAATTAACGTTAATAATATAATAATAATAATAATAATAATAATAATAATAATAATAATAATAATAACGCTAATAACAACCATAAGGGGAATAAGTACATGAGATTAACTAACAATAACATTCATTTACATAAATTAATTAATTATGCTAATTTATTCAAATATTCACAAAATTTGCATAATTTGTACGACGGGCTGTCTTTGTTCACTGTTAGAGACAGCCCGTCGTACAAATTATGCAAATTTATTGAATATTTGAATAAATTTGCATAATTAATTAGCTCATGAATAGTAATTTACTTTGTTATTTATAACGGAATAAAGCGCATTATTGTTTATGAAAGAAATTACGTTTAGGGGAAACATTATTTTCGCCCTAACGTAATAATGAATGAATAACAAAAACCTCTTTCCCCCTAAGGTACCTTTTAGCAATATAATACTAATAATAATAATAATAATGCATTTATAATGCGCCATCTATCTAGACAACCTATTCCGAGGCGCAAACATCAAAACAAATAAAACAAACAGTTAAAATATAAAAACAGTTACATATCAACCAGTCAAATCATAAGCAATCTTAAACAGATGAGTTTTTAAAGTCTTTTTGAAACCATCAAGTGAATCACAGAATCGAAGATCTGAAGGAAGTGAGTTCCACAGTTTAGGTGCACAAGCATAGAAAGCCCGGTCGCCATATGAAGAATATGTCCGAGGAACTGAGAGAAACTGTTTATCCGAAGATCTGAGGCGACGTGATGGAATGTGTGGATTGAGAAGATCGCTGATATAAGAAGGTGCCATGTCATGTAGGGCTTTCCAGGTGAGGAGAAGGAGTTTGAAATGGATGCGGTACCGAATAGGTAACCAATGGAGACGCTGTAAAACAGGTGAAATGTGATCAAACTTTCTAGTCCTTGTGAGCATTCGTGCAGCAGCATTCTGAGCTCGTTGAAGTTTATTGAGTTGTCGTTCAGGGATCCCATATAATAAAGAATTACCATTGTCAAGACGCGATGTGACTAAGGCGTGAACAAGTGTAGCAGCAGTATCACCATCAAGCACTTTGCGAATTTCATTTATGTTCCTTATTTAGAAATATGTAGATTTGCACACATTTTTGATGTGGTTGTCCATTGACAGCGTGTTATCAAACATAATTCCTAGATTACGAGCACTAGTAGAAGCCTTAATGTTGGAGGAAGCGATTTGAAGAAAATCAGTGCTAGGTTTTGATTGATGGTATTTGGAGGTAATAATGAGAAGTTCAGTTTTGTCATCATTCAACTTCAACTTATTTGCAGTCATCCACGATTTTATGTCCTTGATACATACAAGATTCAATTCGAGAACGAGAGGCAATTTCATCGCAAGCACTATCCAAGTCAAAAGATAAATATAGCTGTGTATCATCGGCATACACATGCACTTCTAAACCATGTTTGCGTGCAATGTTCGCTATTGGAGATGAATAAATGGTGAAGAATTGCGGGCCAAGCACAGAACCTTGGGGGACACCGAAGAGGAGCGGAATGAATGATGACAAACAACCATTGATGTTTACAGCCTGCGTTCGATCAGTCAAATAAGAGCGGATCCATTCAAGTGCACTATCTCTGACACCAAACGATGAGAGACGCGACAGAAGGATGCTGTGGTCTATGGTATCAAAGGCAGCAGATAGATCAAGTAGGACCAAAAACGTACCACGTTTTTTTCTCTCCATATTACATAAAATGTCATTCTGAACACGTAGTATTCGTAGTGTTTTAGTTCCATGGTGTTTCCTATAAGCAGATTGAAGACATTCATATAGGTTGTTAGAAGCGAGGTGATGAGATATCCGAGATGATACAACTTTTTCAATTATTTTTGAGATGAAAGCCAAGTTTGAGACAGGGCGGTAGTTTTTTAAGATCTCAGAGTCAAGCGATGGCTTCTTAAGAAGAGGTGTAACAAGTGCAGTCTTGAAACAAGATGGGAAAACAGATTCCAATGAAAGATTAACAATCCGTGTAATAAGTGGAGCAAGCTGGTGAAGATGTTTCTTTAAAAGCCAAGTAGGAATAGGGTCAGAATCACATGATTTTGATGGCGAAGCTCTGATGATTTTACAAACCTCTTCTTCCGATGCAGGAGAAAAACCATCTAAATATGAAGTTAAATCATGTTCATTGTCCAAAATAGTAGATGAGTTCAGGTTGTCAGTAGCAGTAGATTCAGAGTCCAAGTCGTTGCGTATCTTAGTAATTTTGAAACAAAGAAATTGTTAAATTTGTGCGCCAATTTTTCCTTAGAATTGTGAGAAGGAAGTTTTGGTTTTCCCTTTTGAAATAAAAGACTCTCAACAATCTTAAAGAGCTCTTTCTGATCAGCACAATTCGAAATCTTGTCTCTGTAATACGTTGCCTTGGCATCATAAATCATGTTATAAATATGTTGCCGCTGAGTTATAAAAATCTCACGATCCACTTCCAACTTTGATTTCCTCCATTTGCGTTCGAGTCTTTTCCTTAATTTCTTTGCTTCATCAATCTCTGGGGAATACCAGGGATTGGAAGGTCGAATTGTAATCGTGCGAGACTTAAGTGGTGCGTGATTATCTAAAAAGTAGCGGAGAGATGAGTTATATTTATGAACAATTCCATTTAGATCTGTTGATAAATCAATATCTGCACAAGATTTCTCAATATCCAGAGTAAATCGTTCAACGTCAATTTCTTTAAGTTTTCTATAAGAAATTTGCCGTTTTAAAGGGCGAGGTTTCTTGAGGTTCAGCTTGCAGAGAATCGAAACATGATCAGTCATCAAACAGTCGACATTTACAGAATTGATAAGATTATCTGAGGCGCGAGCAATGACTAAATCCAAAATATGTCCTTTGATGTGAGTCGGAGAATCAACATACTGATCAAAATTATAAGTATCCAGCAATTCTTTCAATCGTGAAGTGTCGTTATCATTTGTATCTTCAAAATGAAAGTTAAAATCACCAACGATTAGGAGTTTGTTCTTTGAAGTAGATATCAGTGTGCTGAGAAAGTCCGAAAATTCTTGAAGAAAAACACTGGCAGTAACTCGATGTTTCTTACTGTTGGTCGGTCTGTATATCACTATCAATTTGAAAGAAGAACATGTTCCTGGAAATGTCAAATCGCAACAAAGACTTTCAAAAGAGAGATATTTGAACTGCGAGCTGGTACTTCTGGTTATTGATTGTTTGTGTATCACCGCAACTCCACCACCACGTCTATTTGGACGAGGAACATGAAGAAGATCATAACCAGGTAAAGTAAGTTTACCAATAGCTTTCTTGTGCTTATTTGAGTCAGACAACCAACTCTCAGTGATTGCGAAAACATCCAAATCATTATCCACAATATAATCACAGATAACATGGGTTTTGTTGCGGACAGATCGAGCATTTAGTACACTGAAATTAACAGAAGCAGCATCAGTGTTATTATCATGATTACTAACAGATGTAGGTCGAGGAATAGAAGCGGGTACTTTCCTGATGGAAGGAACAGATTTCGAGGCATGATTCAAAGGGTCGATAATCTTTCGGCGCCCACCTCTTTTCTTACGAGGAATACGACAGCGGTTGTTTATACCCAAGTCCTTAAACCTAACCGCACTGAATCTCACTAAATCTCACTGCCAGAAACTATCTCCAGGCACGTGCTGCTGCATTGCCGCGATGACGTCACCTACCGCAGGCATATGTGGCCACGGAGTTTGTGGCCGCATAGCCGCTAGGGAGTTAGCTCAGTTGGTAGAGGGACAGACTTGGGTGCGGATGGTCCCGCGATCGAATCCCGGGGGGTGCTGGGTGATTTTTCGGGTAAAAAAAATAGCACTTTTTCCCCCCTCCCCCCGATACGCACAAAAAACTAGCTTTACTGGTTAGGGTTAAGGTGACTCCAAAGTTCACATGAGAGATGAGGAACTGTTTGATGGTGATACTTGTTCAGTTGAAGAAGTTCTGTTCTGTTGTAAGATATATGTTTGAAATCATTTGATGTGGTACTACATGTAGTAGTAGTAGTAGGTTCAGCTAACGTCGTTTCTGGTCCAGGATTATATTCTATGTCACCACATACTAATAGTTCAAGTTGAAATGTAGCATTACAGTTGGCATAATATGGTATTCTTCCATTTATATATTTTCTATTTTCGTGATCACATTTGTATTTGTAATATTTCTGAGAAACAGAAACATTGAGTTCATACCCTGAGTAGTCAGACAAATTGATAACACAAGAAGAGATAAGTAGAAGAGTCAAGATGATCACATGCTGTGCAGCCATTATACAAATTCAATAGCACTTGTGCAGGGTCATTAACGTTAAGTTATATGCCATGTGTACGTATATGGTCACGCGTTATGAACACGACTCCCAATAGGGTGGTGCCGTTACATTTTTTAGCTTCATGCTGTCATTTTCCTCAAATATTTTTAAAACCACAAAAGCTATCTCAACAAATTTGGTATCATTTTAAAGCCATAATAACAAGCTATCTGCCTGCCAAATGGCATTGGTATAGCTAATACAGAAAGGGAGATACAGCTGTTGATGTTTGGGGACCAGGGGGTGGTGCTGGAAGGGGTGCCGCCTGTACAAACTCAATGGGGATAATCCCATGCTTTGTTCTTTTTACAATAACTAGTCATCCCCTAATGTTAAAAACACAATTTTGGTCCCATTTCAAAGGATATTTAGTAGTCTTTAAGTATGTGGTTCAACAGACTTGTCAACTATTATTAACAACTAATTAATTATGGATAAGACAATGATCATCAGCTTTCTTCTTATTCGCTACACAGACAACATGAATAACCAGCCTCAATTTACCGGATTTATAAAAATGACTATAACAGAAAAAGTTTTCAACCTATGATAGCAAAAGTATACATTTTTGGAAAGCTTGTAACTAGAGGAATTCAGAAATGCAGTTTATATCAGGGAAGGGTTCATCCTTAAACAAATATTTCTGAAAATTCTAAAAATATATAAAATAAAAATTGGAGATATTCACTAGCCGGTATAATTACCATACCGACGTAGTAACTTTGACAAATATATATCATCTAATGGGTAATTTCATGAGGAATTCAAATATGTCAAAAAATTATGATAGGGGTAGGTATAAAAAATATATGGATCTCAAATTAAAAATTAAAAAACTCTGATATTTTCCGAACATTTCCGATCATACCATTTTAGTTCTTGATCGTATTATAATTTTAATGGCATATTTGGTTTCCTCATGCAATTTCCCTTCAGAAAATGTATACTTTTACTACCTCAGGGGGGTATACAAGCAAATATAAATGTGTAAAGTTAAAATCATGTCGCGAAAGCCAAAATCCGTGTGTAACGCGAAAGGAGGCGAGCTTAAAACACATGACCATATAGCATTTGATTAGGATTCCTATTTACATAGACAAACTATTGAACTATGCCCTATCTTGTGTCCCCGGGGTGCTCAGAGGTCATTACAATTTACAAGGAGGGTATCAGGCGCGTCCAAGGACTTTCAAAAAGTACCCTAAATAAATAATTGCATTAATGTGAAAAAGCACCCCCTATACAAGTATTGTACATACCCTAGACAAGTAATATCAGTATTTTCAATACAAGTAGTCAAACTTTTTTGACTCTTGAGTACTACGAATTACTACGATGCGGTGTGTTTGTGTCACCCGGCTCGGCAGTTTTTCGATGAAATAATGGCCCCAGGGTATATACATGGCGAAGTATATTGATCCATGTATGGTTTCCCCACGAGGTCCGGGGTTCGAGCCCCGGGACGTGGGGCCCTTTTCCCCCTCGCTAATTGGCCGCGAAAAAAAAATCTGTGGAAAAGGTGCCTCGGGGGTTAGGGTTACAAGTAGTCTTTTGTATAGTTTAAACCTCATACCGAGTATGATACAGGGTGTCCCTAAAAAGGGTGATTACTCAGTATTTGTTTAAAATCTTTACACAATCTGAAAGTTAATTTAGTTGGCTTTCAAATGCAGTTGATTTGATTGTGTTTACTTTTCTCAATCTAAAATATGTTTGATCTACAACGAACACTCCAATTTTCAGGCTTGTGCCACTTGTATATACAAAATAATGTTTTTTGGGAATGTATCATTTTCATCTTTAAACATTTCGTATTCGGATTTGGTATTTGAAATAAGCTTCAAGATAACTAAATAACCTTTCGTATGTAGTTTATTTTGTCGAATTTGCATGAGTCTGCCCAAAGATAGGATTGTTTGACCATGTGCCAACCAAATCAAAATTGTGCCATTTGTTTGAAAGAAATCATCCATGTGTCCAATTGTTATTCAACACTTTGAAGCATTTCATCATAAAAATAGCACAGATTTGACTTTCAATGATCAACTTAAAGGTGTATATTCCGATCACTTTTTTGGGCTATGATTTTTTTTCCACATCAAGATATTTTGATATCAGAAGAATCCCCATATTTTTCTCATTACGTCTGTAAAATCTTGGGGGCCAGAAATTTTCCATTTAGAAATTATAGGCTAAAATGTGGTGAATTACTGCCAAAGGTGGTTAACCACCAACCAGTTTGTGTACTACTCAATGGGCAAATATGTTGTGACCTTGTGATCCAAAAAATAGAACCATTGGAGTTATACAACTCAAACTTTGGAATGCGACAATTTTAAGGATGACCTTTCATATAAAAAAGAAAACATCAAGTTGAAATCGGTCCCAGCAATCGGAACACCTTTAAAGGGACATTAAGTGGTGTTGAAAATTTAAAATGTTTAAAAATTTACTTCAGAATTCAAGATGAACATTAAAGATTGCCATTATTGTTGTTTCTACTAACAAAAACACAGCAAAACTTGATTAAAACAATATCATCGCTATTTATTGTAAAACACCCTCTATGCAAATATGGTTCGCGTTATGTATCACGCGTATTGCAGGGGGATACTGTCGGACGTAAAATGCTCGTCCCGGCTGTACGAGCATTTTTGAGTCGACGTTTTTTTGTAAAAAGAGGGCTGATTTTTCTTAATCCTTATAGGTGTAAGTTCATACATGTAATACAATTATAAAAATAAACTAATCCCAGTTTTTATCATAATTGAGGGCGCAGCCTCGAACACATCTCTTAGTGTCCCTTTAATCAAGCATATTTTTAGTTAGGATAAACCAAATGAGACAAAACAAACGGCATTTGAGAGGTAATTTAGTCATCTTGACGCTCATATCAATTAGCAAATACTGATTTTGAAATGATCAAAATGACTCTTTCCATAAGCATCGTTTTTCCTAAAAGGTGGCACAACCCGTTTTGAAGTGCCCGTGATCGATCAAGCATATCGTTCATTCGTTAGATTGGGAAGAGCAATTACAATCAAACCAACAGCATTCAAAAGCCAACTAAATTATCTTTAGGATTATATAAAACATTTTAGTCAAATACCGAGTAATCAATTAGAGCAATGACGTAGAACACGTACACCCATTTTAGGGACACCCTGTACATTTCAAATCCTTTTTCCCCTTTTATACACGAACTATGTTTCACTTTTTTTATTCATGCATATCAATGATAAGTTGATTTGTTGTAATTTTCATAATTATCAAACAAAAATGTAACATAGTGCAATACAATCAATGAACAATTATTATATTACTATTTTAATGTTTTGCTAGGTGTTGCATATTTAACAGGAGATAACTTTAAGAAAATCAAACAAAACTCTGTTGGTTTAAACTGATAAACATGATCAGTCATAAACAGATCAGTCGAACCCATATTACAGAAATCGGGGATTTAAACATCTAACATATCATTAGCAAAAGATATCAAGTCTTAGGGTATAAACACATTTTCTAGATGGTAAAAACAATTCACTTTTTGCAATCCTTCATTTAATGGTTCGATCCGATTTTTGTATCTAAAAAGGTTCAATATTAATTTACACAAACTTAGGCCACACAAGTATTTGAACTCAACAATACATTTGAATCTGTAGATTTTTCGCAATAATGGTTTGCATTTGAACAAAAAATCAATGTGTATATCAATTGTCTGACTTAGTTCACTATTTTCCGCATATAATGATGAAATCCTTCTGTAATGCAATGATAAAGTGTTTGAATAGAATTTGATTTTCTATAATATCAGACTCATTTGTTTTAATTTTGCTATGCATTCAAATTATCGATTGCTTATTACTATAATGTATAATGATAAACATGCACCGGATGATCAACATAACCGATATTAGCGTAATTTACAATATCTGGTAGGCTAATTTAAAGTTTGTCATATCCTTAATGATAGTAATGATAGAGATCGGAAAATAAAGAAACCGTATAGTTATACAAGCAGACCAATGAAACATTCTTGAAAACGTTGATTTATTGGAGCTAGGAAATATATATTTCGCATGAATAGCATACATATTATGATAACAATAAAGAGATACTAATAGAATCCTTCAATAATATAATATTCTTTGTATAAACAATAATGACTTAATTTGATGAAATTTGAGCTGGGCAAGTAATTGTGAAAACTACGCTGTATCTGGTTACCATGGTAACATTGAATTATTAAATAATGATCCAAGATGTATTGAAGATTCAACGTTATCAAAATATTATACAACTTATTTATAGTTTATGTTATAGCAGATTTATTTAAATTTCTCTTTTGTCTGATAGCGGGTCTCTTTTGTTTATCATAATGAAATGCCAATATCAGCGAAGCGGCAACAATATGTGTCTACAACTTCGTCCCTGTGGATGGATTCTCGAAGAATGTTCTACGTTTAAAATTTGAAAACCCTGACAAACTGTTTTGATAATACTTGATTCAAGGGCAGTTCTTGATGTACGCATTCAATCCATTTGTCGTAATTGAAAGTAGATCGAGGCCGTATGTCACGGGAGAAAATTGCTAGAGTTGCGCAGAATCGACACATTTCCCCAAAGTTGCGGTAAAGCTGACAATTTCGGACACTTATAGGAATCTTGGTCATTTCATAAACACTTTTTAAGGCAAACCTAGGCAATGTAAAGTGACGGTATTTCTAATTGAGAATTCCAACCTGTTATCCAGACCAAACACAATCGGCTACTGATTTGTTTCATATTAAAGGCATATTATGTGATCTTTTCCAGGGAGCGCCCTCTATTCATGATTTTTTGGAAAATATCACATAATATGTCTTTAATATGCGCGTAACGTTGTTGAAAATATAAGAGCTAATTCATTATTGCTTTCTTCATTATTGGCCCTATATACCCTATTGCCTATTGTTATGAATTCAGGACTCACATTTATGTCATATTCCTAACGCATTGTTCAGAATTAGAGCTCCCTTAATTGATACATTATTAGTTTTGGAGTTAGCTCAATTTCATATCTCAATCTACGTACTATTCGGAGTAGCTGAGCAGTGAATTTTTAGTAAACTATATAGCAACAGTAAGAAAAACCACCAAAGGGAACAAACAGTTGAGATTCAGTTACAGCTTCACATTCCCGTAGTAAAGTGGTGGGGGAGGGACTGATGGGAGGGGTAGGGGAAGGGGGAGGGGAGGAGAGCAGTCAGATGCCCGAAAAAAGTACACTTGTCGTAGCAAACGAAATCGTAAATACGTTGTATGTAGAACTAAATGTAATGATTTCACCCACCAATATATGAATTACATGTATACACAATCAACCTCGTATACGGCATACCACCTGCATCGGTAGTAGGCGTGAACGTCAATTTAAAGTTTGCTGAAAACGGCGGCGGAATGTTTTTAAAAATATTGGTGGTTATTTCTAATTCCATCGTATAGCTAGCGAGCGGAGCATTAAGCGGCGCGGTGTGGGGTTCGTGGCCAGTGCGTATCTGTCAGTAGCGTATCTCTCAGTGGTCAGGGGGAGGGGGGTGGCAGAGTGCCCCTGGTGGATTTGACCGGGAAGGCCAGCTCAAACTCCCGGGCAAAAAAATCGAAGAGAAGGGAAGAAGAGAGGGAAGAGAGGATGAGAAAAGGGGAAAGGAAAGGGAAAAGAGGAAGGAAAGGGAAAGAAAAGAAAGGGAGAAGAGGAAGATAAAAGGGAAAAGGAAAGAGAAATTCTAATGGATTGACTTAATTCCTATCTAAATGACAACTTTGCCCCTTGCCCGGTTTGATGATGGGCAATTTAGTATAAAATGGCAAATTTTCTCTCGCTACGCGCGCATTTGTCTAGGAATATCATTATAGAAGCCCGTTTGAAAAAATATATACCTTAATTAAGAATGGCCAGATTCGTGTTGATATGTTGTTAAAGTTTCTCGCCCTGCGCGCATCAACTTCAGGATGCAACGTCATTCGCTGGAATAAACAACCCAGCTGCGCATTTTTTTACTTAATAGGGTCGAACTGGTGTTCACCAGGAAAAAATACCCTTTGCCTCCCCCCCCCCCCCCTAAAAAAGACCCCAGATACGCCACTGGTATCTGTGGTCACTTGTCATGGAGGGAGGGGGAGAGAGAGAGGGGGGTTCGTTTATTCCCCGGGGAACACCAGTCTATTGTTTAGAAGGTTAAATCTCTTCACCTCTCCAAGTTTCTGTTCGATTTATACTTCCTCTCTTTACTTCCTACACTTTTTTCTCTTTCCTTCTTTACCTTTTCCCATTTTCTCTTCCTCTCCTTGCTTTCTTTGCCCTCCCTTTCCTTTTTTTTCTCTTCCTTTCTTCCCTTTCCCGTCACTTCGCTTTTTTCTAGCCCGGTAGATTGCCTCCGGACCCCACGGGCCTGCTAAACACTACAGTGCAACAGAGCATAAATTTCCAAATATTGAATTATAAATATAGTGCCTCCTAATTGTTGTACAACAATGAACATTTCAATCCTAAGTATGTGTATCATATATAATTAAAACAGCTTTGTTTTAAAGTACTATTTCGTGTCCTTGCATGATTATCAGCATTGTTACATTTCTTAATAAACCTGATTTCGGATTGGCCAATACTTGATTATCCATACACGCTAATCCAACCAGCTACTGCCTACTTCCTTTCATGGCCTTAACTATTTAAACATTTCTATTTTATTTAGACTTAGTGCAGGCCTTTAACACGATACCTGTTTGTACACCCAAGCATGTCAGCACACGGTCACCTAAAGCAAAGATTTTCTAGTACAGGGATTATCTTCTCTATTGAAATGTCGAACTGATCTGATACTATGTGTGTTTCAGAGCACCTGTATGACATGGCATGTTTGAATAGAGCGGTGATTAGGAGGGGCATTGGTAGTCTCACGCGACACCAGCATAGCCCTTGTAGTGGCTGTTGTGACACAAAACTAATGATAAAAATGAGATAGCACGGTGAAAGTGTAAATACTTCTAACAATTTCAACATATTAAATTAACACATACATCCACCATGTCCGATTGATTTTACTATATGTGTGATAATTGTACATAAGTTATCCACCCAGTGTTTTTATAGAACTAAACTCGAACCCACGCGCACAATGGATAATGTGTGCATATAGTTCAGATCGATACTAATAGATGCAATCGTTCAGGGAACGAGAGTGAATATGTATTGATGACTTGTTCTTGAGTTATTTCATGACAGGGCTAAATACTACACGTTCTTTATCTTGGTCCGAAACACACATAGCTTCAAACGACTTGGCGCACATAAGTATCCCTGTACTAGAAATTCATTGCCTAAAGTAACATACACCATTATGACTGCACACTGGCGAGTTGCATTTCAAATTTCTTGTAGCGCGAATTTTAAAAACCACTGGTCCCTTAATAGCATGGACATGTCCTTGAATATTCCTTCCATTGTTTGCGTGCATGGCTGCACAAGTATTAATAGACTTTTGCCAACTCTGTGTACAGTTGTATGAAATAGTGGTTACATGTGGTTTTTTCTCTTTTTAAATATACTAAATGTTTGGAGGACGATATTTTAAATACTAAAGGGATATTAAATTATCTGCTCAGACCATTCTTTTAAGCACACCATTACCTTTAATTTGATACCATGCAAGTCTGGTTTGGATACACAGTATTACTTAATAATTTCAATGAGTTTGGTCATTAATTAAGCTTAATTAAGACAGATTTTAGGTTTTTGTTAAAAGTAAAGATAAATGAGAACTTTTTCTCAGACAGTATTGGTGGCAATGATGGGAACTTCATTTCCTGTAACTTTGGTGTTAATAGCATTTATTGATTTTGCTGGAAATTCCAACATGGAAAATTTAAATGTATTTCTTTACAATATGCTAATCATATGCAAATAAGGTCAAACCATTTTTTTTCTTCTCTGTGACATTAAATCACCAAGCTGTATTCTATAATATGGTATTGTCCCCTTGTCTTACATACCGTATGTTACTTTTTGAATTAGAGCGTAATTTCAATAACATGCACTTTTGGAAATTTATGCTCTGTTGCACTGTAGCACTTTTAGGACGGACATTTTAACATTTATATCCAAGGGTTGAAATGGACGAAATTGAGTGGGAAAATCCGGACTTGCTTGCGATGAGATTCGAATCCGGGTCCACCAACAACATAGAACACACTGTCTTAGTCCACTCGACCAGGGGTCACGCATATACTATATCCCCCAATCTTCAATATTACCTTACGGACGCTAAAGCTGTACTAAACGGAGCCTGCAAACGTGCGACGTAAGAGGGTGACAGATAGTCGCAGTCTAGGGTGTCTAAGGTCACCTGCCAGTGCCCTGCAAGATAGACTGAGGTGACACTTGCTGCCAACATTCAAATGGGATTTCATGAGATTCGAGAACAGAAAGTTTGAAATGCTGTTTTCTTAGCTTGACTCTTTTACACCAAAAGAAGTGTAAAATTGAATTGATCAAATACTGAATAGTATTATTAAGAATGTCAATTTTGTGTAATAATATTCAATTCAAATCCAAGAACCTATACTTGGCCTTGATCCTTGCATTGATAATGACGATGTAATGCATCAATTGTTTTTCAAATGAATTTTTCTTTTTTAATAATCCTTCTTGTGCAATTCTATGAAACATGACAAATAAAAACATAGGTAATACGTGTACTACTTGTGATAGTGTGAATATCATTGAAGCAATATAATATAATCTTTTCCAAATGTTTAAACATATTTTTCTCTCTCTTATAATGAAGTTTGACTATCCGAAAGTATACAATAGTAAACAATAAACGTAGTAAACAATAGTCAAACGTTGTAATTTGTTCACTAGCCCTTTCGTGTGCTTAGAACAATATGAGGGTAAAAATAAATCACTGGGAGCAATTTTCAAATCTGTTTTGCGTCTCGTTTTCATGTCGAATCGCCCATATAGTGTTAACTTACCAAACAATACCAGTGGATTTATCAACCCATGATCAACATGTAAGAGATTCTGTGAACTTGTATACAAAGAAGTCCTTTTTAACGAATTCGGTTATTGCTTCTACTAATTCCATCAACTTACAAATCTCAGTGTAATCTTACCATTTCTTGCATCAATATATAAGACATAGTGTCCCAGCACTGACTGCATGCATCATTCTATACATTATCTTACCAATGCCTGCATAAACCTATGCGATATACTGTTGTTTTACCATTGTCTTAATCAACCTGTAAAACATAATATAGTGTTGCCCTACCACTGGTTTTATCACCAATAAGAGTTGACAAATTGGTGTTCTATGACTACCTAAATCAACCTGTAAGACATTGTAACAGTGTCGACTTGTAACTGCCTACATGAACATACCAAATAAAGGGTTGTCATCTCCCTATCTCTATATATTTACTTGGTAGATTCTTTTCATGATTGGTATCACGCTAAGCTAAAAATCTTTGTTACCTAGGGGAATCTATGTACAGATGCAGACCCCTTACTCTTTACGAAAGAGTCTCTAACATATTAACGAGCTCAGTTATTGCTCCTACTTAATCTATTCCATCACCTTATCAGTCTCAGTGTAATCGTACCATTTCTTGCATCGACATATAATACAGATCCAGCAATGACTTCGTTCATCATTCTATACATTATAGTGTTGTCTTACCAATGCATGCATCAACCTATAAGATTCCACACTGGTAAATAATATGAGTCCTTGTCTGTCTGAGTCAAGTTCTCGCGTTATTTTAACAACGTATGGCCTAGTCACAGTAGTAAAAAATGGCACTAATTACTCCCTCATAATCTGTTTAGTGTTCATTTTGTATGTTTTGAGGGATTTTAATTATTCTGCCAAAACATTTCAAATCTGTTATGATGAATGAGGGTTTATCACCAGTTGACAGGGTTTTTTCTCTCTGAACTTCCAGGTTTCCCCTGTATAATTATTTAACTTCAAAGATCAAACACATCATGAACTGCAGAAAAAGTAGAACAATTGAGTCGTTTACCGGTGTGCAATTATAATACAGGGTGTATACAAAATAGGACTCTCTTTCAGCATGGATTTTATCCTTATCAAAACCACTGAACCATGACCAATCTGATTTTATTGTAAAGTACAACTTATAAAGTTTAAACCCTAAAAAGATGAGAAAATTCCATCATCGATTAAGGAAAGTGTGACTAACTAGGCAAGTCAGCCTATTTTGCAGTATGTACAATGGTTATTCGCACAGTAAAGGTAGATTAACATGACAGTGGAAGATAACATACTTAAAAGGCTAAAAGGGAAAATGATTTGTATTCTTATCATGCTTAATTATTCTTATACTTATCTTGCTTATGGCAGAAATTAAAGTTGACTTACAAGTCTAAATGTCTTTCTCTGTCAATGATCGGAATATACGCACTATTGACATGATTGGTGCTTTCCTACCACAACTTTCCTACATGCTGAGGCTTTCTCATGAGAACACTGATGTGCAACATTAAACATTGCGCAGAAATATGATATCCATGCATCAAATGTGTGGATTATGTAGCTATTAATGATTTGTGCCAGGAATAAGAGGAATACCAAACTAATCTTTGCTATTGCTATTTATAGATGATTAACAATATTTATGAATGCAAAGTATTGATATGTAAATCATGTTATTTTCTGGTTTGTATGTGTAAATCCCATTGTACAGACTAGTAAATGACATGGTTTACGCAAATTGTGCTAGCGGTCTTATTTGTCATTGGATTAATCTCATATTTTCAGGAGTTTTACCTAAGTTGTTGTACGTTACAGTGAAATCAAATCGGTCATGGTTCAGGGGTTTTAATAAGGATTAAATCCATGCTGAAAGAGCGTCCTACTTGTTATGATACACCCTGAACATATAGTTTTGGCCTACTATTACATCAACCAAAACATAGAGTGTTGTTTTACCACTGCCTGCATCAACCTATAATACATAGTGGTAGCCACCATACGAATTGTACATGCTGTACATGCTTTCAAAATTAGACCAAAAGTTTACGAAATAAGTTGACAGCAAATATCTGATTTTACAAAAAGGAAAGGATGGATAGGTTAAATTCAATGCGGGTAAAATATTGATTGGTCAACGGAGTTTTTATACCTTACTGTGATCCGAGCTGTGATCACAAGTAATCAAACGATCAAACATTCTTACTTTTTTCGAAATGAAATTTTTAGACGAATAAATTTCCCAAAAATGGCTATGAAAAGTGGTCATTCATTTACCAGACGGGTGAAAGTGGGACCCTATTTGGCGGCACATCCACTAAGTACCCCTCCCCCCGGGGAAAATTATGTATTAATACAGCGATTTACACACACTAAGAATCGTCGAAATTGGTGTACTTAGTCATTATAGCGATAGATGCCTTTTGAATATATTAGAGTCATACATTTCTCCTAATAATTATCTACGACCATCATCAACTAGGAATTATAGTTTTTATTGATACGTTAACATTCAAAGATGTTATATTTTTGTAACTGTTGTTGAAGAAGATCTTGAAGACACGGTCTTGACAGTCGTCTTGGCTGTTGCTGCTGTAGTGAAGCAAAATGCTTCCATAAATGCTTGTCTGTAATATTTGCTTCCCAATATGTAGATAAAAGGATTGATAGCCGAATTGATATACAGAACAATCCGAAAAACCACTCTCAAAATAGCTTCTTGATCTTCCCTAAGGGACCATATGTTGAATATAGAAGTGATATTATGAAAATCATGGATTCTGTAAGGTATTTGACAAATGAAAAATGCGATACCATTTACAATGAGTGTAATAGCAACTTGTTTGCGCACGTTATTGTTAACGCTATCTTGGTTGGATTGTAGATTGGTTTGTTCTCGTTTTGTCAAGACTTGAATGACCTTCACATATGTGATGCTACTGCTGATTAGAGCCGCAAGAAACAGGACATCGATAATAACTTCGCCGATCAAGCTGAACCAAATAAATGCAAACGAGTTCTTGCAATAACTGATTGTTAGAATATATGGTTCTACATCTGGACCACCGGCAATACTACGTACGCAGAGACTAATACTCTGGGAATCTCCAACCTTGAAGGTTACAAAGACAGCCAGGACAGCAGCAATAATCCAGCAACTTGCTATCTGCTTCCTGGTGCGCTGCTTGCCTGCAAAGCTGCGATGCTTCAGTGGTTGACAGATAGCGAAGTAACGCTCGAAAGATACCAGCGTCACAATTTGAATAGACGCGAAGTAGCATATACTAGATGGGTATATTATCGACCAACACCAAATAGCAGAGTTGTATGCCTGGCTTCGAACCACGGGTGTAACCCCGTAAGTCCACAAATATGCTCCACACACTGAGCTTAGTAACAAAACATCCGAAATTGCCAGATTGAATAAGTACATGTTGGCAACGGTGCGCATACGAGGAACACGCAAACCGGTGAAGAGAAATGCAAGATTACCAACGTTTCCAATGAAAGTCACAAGTGGTACAAAGATGAGGATAATAGCCTTTTCTATAATGCTCCATGTGAATGCCACAGGTAAGTCAACAGCTGTTGAGAGCGAACAGTTCAGTTGAGCCATGACTTCAGATCACAAGCGCTTCTCAGCTCTTCTCAAGTAGTCGACGAGATGTTTACTCAAAGTTCTGTTTTACAGCAATATATATGATCAAATCTTGCCTTATCACTAAAATCACCGTATCATTAAATTAAACAAAATTACAATGAAGTTAATGAAAACAAAAAACAAACAAAAATCGATATTTTAATTTGAGCTCCCTGCTACAAGTGTCGCCTGGACACGTATCCCGTTGTCCACATCCACCAGTGACACCTCCAAGTAATAAATTGTTGCACGCAAACCTCCACTTGATCAATTTAGGCAGAAGTAATCAAAAAGCGTATATGTAAGTTGACAAAATAAAGTCAATAATTGGGGAGTCGTGCGCTACATCTATCGGCAGAACTACTTGAATTGTGTTTGTATGGGTATGTTCATGACGTTTGCCCCTTGGCGCGAATTTAATTAAGACGCACCATTTCGGCATTTCTTCCTCTATTGGTTAAATTAACAATCACATGAAATTTTTGCCACATATGAAGCACTTGATTAGGATTTCTATTTACCTAGACATTATATTGAACTACATACCGTCTTGTGCCAAAGAAGTGATTCAACGAAGCAGTTTCTCCTGACATCACGGCTCTGTCCTTGATAATGTGTTTGTCCTTCGTTATATTATGACAAGGGATGTTATGCCGTTCGATTGGTTATTATTGTATAAATAGAACTGTTCCCTTACTTTATTACAATTTTTAGTATTCTAGTATCCACTGATGTTGGCTACAAGGTGAGTAAAAGAAACTGTACTAAACTTTGTGATTTTATTTCTAGAATCTGTGCAAAGATGTCCTGAGATAATTTTTTCTAGCAGAGAGCGGCTGTCCCTTTCGCTTTCAAACAAAATTAATTGGTTACAATTGGTTGCAGAAAACGTGTTTTATGCTCGTTTAGATAAAAGTGTTAATTTTTAAAACCGAACAAGATTTGTGATATTTCTCTACATTAATTAAAGGTATATTATGTGATCTTTCCAGGGAACGCCCTCAACATCGAAAAAAAATTGAAAGCAGATTTTCTTGCAGATTTACATTTCTGATCATAAATCATACATACATTCCAAGTTACAGGGCAATACGATTCCTAATTACTTCAAAATCATGGTTTTAGAGTTAAAATAAACTGTCGGGATAACACGGCAGTTTATATTTTCACTCTACATTCACTCTAAAACCATGATTTTGAGGTAATTAGGAATCGTATCTCTCTGTAACTTGGAATGTATGTATGATTTATTATCAGAAATGTAAATCTGCAAGAAAATCAACTTTCTAAAAAAAATAATGAATAGAGGGCGCTCTCTGGAAAAGATCACATAATATGCCTTTAAGTGCAATCTCTTCAATATGTGGAAAAACTGGCTTCAAGAATGTCAAACTCCATCAGACCCAATCGAAATGTGGAATGAGCTCGTCGCAGCCATGCCCTCTGAAAGAAGGTAGACATAAGTCGAGCAAGTCGACATGCCCACCAGTGGCAAGAAGCCCGGATAAACCCCACAGTGCTTCTAAGTTGACAGGCATGAGCTTCCATCATAAGAGAAAGACCAAAGAAGAAGCCCACCAAGCATGCATAAATATAGCTGTCAAAGAATATATAAATCTACCTAAACCATCTGAAGTCAGGAAAGCCTTTGATGAGAAACTGTATGATGAACTGCCAGGTGAAATAGGTGGCAGTCCAGATGAGCAACTAACCTATCTAGAAAATCATGTTTACAATCAACTTGTTAACCAATTTGGTTTCAAACCAACATCAACTGGGAAGAAGAATCACAAGCAGCACTCCGCAAGACAGCAAAGGAAATTTGCATATCTCCAAAAGCGAAGAAATGCCAGTGCTCCTGGAACCAACCGTATTCCTTACTTAGTTTGGAAGAAGTGCCCAGGGATAACCGGACTGTTGCATGAAACCATCTGCGACATCTGGAGAACTGCTTCAATTCCTGCTGGCTGGAATGTGGGAGAAACAATCCTTATCTCAAACGAAGAGAATACAAGTGAACCAGCCTACTTCAGGCCTATAACTGTGAAAAATTCAAGTGGAAACCTTGGAATGGGCATTCTTGCTCAAAGAACCCTTGAATACTAAATATAAACGAAAATATCAGGCTGTGTTGAACACACAGAAGCCCTTACAGAAATGCTTCAAGATGCCAAAAAGAATGGCAAGTCAATCGTGACAACTTGGTTAGATTTACAGAACGCGTATGGAAGTGTACCACATAACCTCATATACAATTTGCCTTGGAATGGTACTATGTGCCGGAACACATCAGAAAGATTATCTTCAACTATTACGATGAAGTGTACATCCGTGTGAAAACAGAGAAGTGGACAACAGACTGGATACAATGCTTTATTGTAGTATTTCAAAGCTGCCCGCTATTATCCATTCTATTTCTAGCCGTTTTCAATCTCTGTCTGGATCTCTATTCGACCAATCTGATCATCTTGGATACCGCATGAGTAATTCCAACATTGTGTCTTCAACTAAAGCAGCATATGCCGACGACCTTGCACTGGTTGCCAGAAACACAGAGGGTTGTCAACGACTCATAAATACCACCAACGAATTCCTCATTTGGTCAAGAACCATGCAAGCCAAGCCTGTTAAATGTAAATCTTGTGCCATGAAGAAAGTGGTTCCGAATGCAGAAGCGAAGAGGCAATAAAGCACAATATATAGCCTACGACCCACAACTAATAATTGACGGACAGAAAATCACACATATCCACAGCCAACCAATGAGATTCCTTGGGAAGTTAATCTATGAAGACCTGAAGGATGATAAGATCAGACAAATGGTTACCAGCAAGTTGTCTGCTATGTTGGAGTTAACAGATGCAAGCGAATTGAATGGTATCATAAAAATGTGGATCTACAATCATGTGATCATCCCAAAAATGGTATGGGAATTTACCATCTTCAACTTCCCAATCACCTATATTGAGAAACTGGAGGCAACCTGCACAAAGCATCTGAAGAGATGGGCAGGAGTAACCAGAAGCACTACCAACAGTGCTTTATACAGGTCCAGAAAACGCTACGGCCTACAGCTAAAGCGACTCACCACCTCGGTGAAATGTATGCAGCTAACCAAGTACCATCTCAACAAGCACTCCAGAGATGGAAAAACTCAAACACTGTACCGAGAGTGTTAAGAGACGAAAAAGAAGAGGTCTAGATGAAATCGGCAGAGGTCAGACTGACAAAGCAGGCTTGGGGTTCAAGAAGAATCAGAAGCTAATTAAAGATATGACCCTGAAAGAACACAGGCAGTGCCTGACCAGTTTGGTTAAAGAAGTTGACGAGGATGAGATGCTGATCTACCTTTATGGATGCGCGAAACAAGGACAGTGGCTGCGATGGGACTCTGCCATGCAAGTGGACACATCATGGAAGAAACTCCTGTATGTTTGGACACCAGAACTCCTGTCGTTCCAGATAAATGCCATCCATGACCAACTTCCGACACCAACTAACCCGAGACTCTGGGGCAAGAAAAATATGGGATTGTGCTAGTTATGTCACCTCCGAAATGGTACCCTGCTCCACATCCTGAACTGTTGCTGCTTTTCCTTAGAAAATGGAAGGTACAATTGGCGCCATGACCAAACATTGAGAGCAATTGTATCAGGACTGATACCATATGTCGATGAAGCAAACAACAACAGACCATCAACATCCCAGTCTCAAAGTTTCAGTCCTACCACAGCATTCCAAAAATCAGATGGCACAAAATACCGTAATCCAGTCTTGCCGTACAGAAACCCAAAAGAGACACATCCTGAAAAAATGCCAGTGCCTGGAAACTCCTGGTGGATGAAGAGCGCTCGCAGATATTATTTCCTCCAGAAATTTTTGAGACGGCCAAACGACCTGACATTACTATTTTCTCAACTCAGACTAAAAATGTCATCATCATTGAATTGACAGTCCCAGCAGAGGACTAAACCTTGCAAATGCTTTCGACAGGAAGAAATGTAAATACCAAGACATTGTAGCAGAATGTGAAAATAATGGATGGTCTGTAAACTACTTTCCCGTTGAATAAGTCGGAAGGAGGGGATTTATAGTACCACGATCAGCAAATGTCTGGCCTCACTAGGAATCCCCAGCGGGAAAAGAAAACCAATCTTAGACACAGCAGCCAAATCAGCCTTACGAGCAAGCTACATTATCTGGCTTTGCAGAAGCACCAAGGCCCCGTTCCGACAAGCGGAGTTGATTCCATCTCCAATCATATGCCATGAGGGAAAGGGGACGGTTGAGCGCTCACAAAACCGGTTTAACCCGCCAAAGTCTGGTCCGCAGCCCAGAGACCTCAGAGCATAAAATTATATACACAGATGAAGATGATGAAGAAAAGCTATATTATGCAACACAGTGATTTTCCCAATAGGGTCACGCGTTATGAACTCGCCTGTCGCCTCCCAATAGGGTGGTGCTGTTACATTTTTTAGTTTCATGCTGTCATTTTCCTCAAATATTTTTAAAACCACAAAGCTATCTCGATTTTAAAGCCCTGATAACAAGCTATCTGCCTGCAAAATGGCATTGGTATAGCTAATACAGAATGGGAGATATATACAGCTGTTTGATGTTTGGGGACCAGGGGTGGTGCTGGAAGGGGTGCCGCCGGAAGGGGTGCCGCCTGTACAAACTCAATGGGGATAATCCCATGTTTTGTTCTTTTTACAATAACTAGTCATCCCCTAATGTTACAAACACCATTCTGGTCCCATTTTAAAGGATAATTAGTAGTCTTTAAGTATGTGGTTCTACAGACTTGTCAACTATTTGTAACAACTAATTAATTATGGATAAGACCATGAACATCAGCTTTCTTCCTATTCGCTACACAGTCAACATGAATAATCAGCCTCAATTTACCGGATTTATAAAAATGACTATAACAGAAAAAGTTTTCAACTTATGATAGCAAAAGTATACATTTTTGGAAAGCTTGTAACTATAGAGGAATTCAGAAATGGAGTTTATATCAGGGAAGGGTTCATCCTTAAACAAAAATATATAAAATAAAAATTGGAGATATTCACTAGCCGGTATAATTACCATACCGACGTATATAGTAACTTTGACATTATATATCATCTAATGGGTAATTTCATGAGGAATTCAAACATGTAAAGTAAATAATGATAGGGGTAGGTATAACAAATATATGGATCTCAAATTAAAAATTAAAAACTCTGATATTTTTCCGAACATTTCCGATCATACCATTTTAGTTCTTGGTCGTACTATAATTTCAATGGCATATTTGGCTTCCTCATGCAATTTACCTTCAGAAAATGTATACTTTTACTACCTCGGGGGGGGGGGGGGGGGGGGGGTATACAAGCAAATATAAATGTGTAAAGTTAAAATAATGTCGCGAAAGCCAAAATCCGTGTGTAACGCGAAAGGAGGGGAGCTTAAAACACATGACCATAGTCATTTTCAACGAGAACTACATCGGGAGTGCTCATCTTAATAAGGGTGAAATTACGGCTCCGAAGGTGACTACACTGATAATCTAACAATGAATTATTCTTCTCTATTGAATCGGTCTAATCCGATCTAATTCGCCCTTCGCTCTAATTCGCTCTAATCCGATATTAAATCCGATCTAATTCGCTCTAATCCGATCATCACAAAAGCCCGATTTGATCTTTGCCCTGCTGAATTCACGAAATAATTACATTGTTTTGTCATTATTTTGCATTTAAAGGGACAATAAGAGATGTGTTGGAAGCTGCGCCCTCCATTATGATTAAAAAAACTGGGATTGGTATATTTTTACAATTGTATTACATGTATGAACTTACACCTATGAGGATTAAGAAAAATCATATCAACAAAACGTCGATTCAAAAATGCTAATCGAGCCGCGTCAGCATTTTACGTCAGATAGTGTCCCCCCTGTAGCACGCGTGATACATAACGCGAACCACATTTACATAGAGGGCGTTTTAAAAAAGGTTCAATGAATATAGCGATGGTATTGTTTTAATCAAGTGTTGCTGTGTTTTTGTGAGTAGAAACAACATTTTTAATGTTCATCTTGAATTATGAAGTAAACTATTTTTTTTTAAAATCTTCAACACTACTTTGTGTCCCTTTAATGTATCACTTATAGTAAGAACATCATTGGAAAGACCTAGCATAAGACACAGTTTTATTGTTAAATTAACTTGAAGAATCAGACATATGTGTTAACTTTACCGCAAAGCAAGGTAAATTCACGTAAGTAAAGTTACGCTACCATATCAAGATTAAAACACGCTTGAAACACGTCATTCTTAACAATAAGGGAATAATAAACGCTAGCAGCGTCATATTCAAAGGACCTCTATAGATTTGAATGGGAATCAGCCCATGATGAATGTTTGTAATTTCTCTCAACAAAATTGACATGATTCTGCCAGGAGCAATTGACATGATTCTGCCAGGAGGAGCATGTCAGTAAAGATTGGTATATAACTGTATTGTATTCAGCAGCATTCATAGAGTATGAAACAATCTTTAAAGGGTATCTGTATATAATAACGTATCGAAACGTATGGAAATGGGTCGAAACAGATCGAAATGGGTCGAAATGACTAGAAACGGGTAGGAATGGATCGGTAATGGCTTGGAATGGGTTGAAAAGGGTGATAATGAATCAGAATGGGCGGAATTGGGTCCCTGGAAGAAGAATAAAAGAAAGATAGAAAGAGTATAATTTTAAAAACCCATTTCAAAACATTATATAGGCTACATAAATTATTACCACAAATCAGTATATACTAATATCACACACATAATTGTGCGCTGAAGGTAACCCAGCACCAATGTCATTCGGGGGGGGGGGGGGGGAGATTGCAACCATTCAGGGGAATTACAGGGGTTTTATATACTTTATTCTCTCCAATTCAAGGCATCAATCGCGGGGAAATCAATACCAATTTACTTAAACCAAAATATACAACCCGTTGGCGTAGCCACAGTTGGTCATTATCGGCTGAGATTGGCACCGTTGGTTCATTTGACCAGGGGAATCATGGAATTTTGAACGACATTCCCTAAAATATGATAAAAAATTACGAGAAGAAAATGACTTAAATCAAAGAAATATGTACCAGGAGACCCCGGGGTCTTCAAAAATGGTTGAAAACCTACAGCTTCACTCCTAACCTCCTGCAGAGGTTTTGTCCCTGGAACTACCGGGCACATAGGGGGCCCTTAGATGGGCCCCTGGACCCCACGCCAGTTTCGTGTCCCCGGGATAAGGTTTAAAAAAAAGTAGTTGTGTTGCCCTCATCCGGCCGGGTCAAAAATCCGGAAAATGTGGGCCGGGTTTTTTTGTATGTGTTTTTTTTTTAAAGATTTGTTTGTATTTTTTTAAAGTTTTTTTGTTGTTGGTTGTTAAAGGGTTTTTTTAAGAGATTTTTTTAATATTTCTACAATATTTTTACCTATCTTCCGGTTGATAAATGTGTAGTGGAGCGGATATGTAACAAAAAAATGGCCAAGATGTTCACTTCTGGCATGAAGCATAACAATTGGCATATAGGGGTGTTTTGATGCACTGATTTCAAAAAGCCAGGAACCCACATTTTTCGAGCAATGGTGCGGCGGCCATCTTGGATTTCAAAATGGCCACCATTCAAATATAGGAGATTTAGTAAAATTGCTCTAAATCAAATATTTTTGAGATTTATTCCATGAGATTTCACTAATATGTTCTCTATAACACAGTGCATAATGTTAAGTGGATATGTTGTGCCAGTTGTACTTTGTTTATTACTTGTTACCATGAAAACCATCAAAAATATACATTTTTGGGCAAAAATACCTCTAAAATCACTCTTATTTTGAGGTTTTTGTTATCATGAAATTGCAATTAGTATCATCTGCAATTATATATAATTTGGATGAGAAATTTGCATTTCAATTTTGAATGGTATCCATGGAAACCTTTTAAATGGCGGTTTGAAATATATGATTATACCATGATACCATAGAGACACAGAGCTTGGGCCGGGATCATTAATGTGTGCCGAACCATTTTAACTCTTCAAATTGAATCCTCCAAATGAAGAATTATTAATGTCAATGACTAGCGGGTACGCTCGCCTCGCTCCCGCTGGCTAGATGGTCAAACATACCAGCGGTTCTCGGCTTGTTTGAGCTGGGAATGAAATAGATTAACAGAATTGCACATAATTTCTTGCTAGTATATGTTTGTTAGTGCAATTTATGCGCAAAACAATTTAACGACGGTGAACACTGAGACGATAATCGTCTCAGGGTGCAATTGCAAGTGATGAAGACTGAAGCAGAAAAAGAAGTGTAAAAATGTTGTCGATTTTGTACCCTCCCAGCGGGCAAAATGACGTTGTAACAACGTTGTATCAACTTTGATTATCAACGTTGAAAAATCGTTGAATTGACATTGTATTTGAAAGTTTGTACCAACCATAGATTTCAACGTTGATTCAATGTTGAATTTTGGTCATGTAGTACAAATTTGGTTGATATACTACCAACCAAATTTCAATTACGTAACCAGAATTCAACATTGAATCAACGTTGCAATATGATGTTAAATAAACCAAAAAAATTGATAGAAAATGTGTTGATTTCTTTTTTGTTTCTGTTTGCTTTTGTGGCACATTTGTATCTCTTGGCAACCAGGGAATAGTGAGAGGGGGGTTCGACCACAGCGCAGCCTCCGCGCCAATTAAAATAATTCAGAGAATGAGGGTGTCTTAATTTTCAACCTGAATCCGCGCTATTAAGGGTTGCCTGGGCTGATATTCACATCACCATTGTAAAACTGGCCCAAAATGGTTAGACCTATGAGATACATGTACTAACAAAACTGAATCACACACTTACAGCACATATTAGGGTATTTGACCTATAATGAAACTAATAGATGCTTAACTTGTAGTAATGAGGCAAACTATTCTTTTTATGGCTCGTGGCATCCATCTGAACAATTTGAGACCATGTTCATTAAAATCGGACCATTGTGAGAATTTTACCCTGTACAAAGAATTTGAGGCAAAAGTTGACCTTTAACCTATTTTGCTCTACATGTCAGAAACTAAGCATCGGAAATACAACCATTTAATTTGTTGCTCCTTTATATGGTCTTAGGAATAGTTTGATATGCATTTCAATATAATCAGACCATCTTTATATTTTGACCCCATGACCTTTGACCTTCGATTGCCATCTGTACAGGATGCGAGACAGCAGCAACACAGTCATCAAAAAGTAACTATACAGGCTTTTAACTCTAAAAATATATACCCTACCTAAAAATATAAATAATAAAGTTGTTGAGAAATTTATCTTTCTTAATATGAGATATTCCACGCTAGGATCGGGTGATTATTGAGGCATGACACTCCAAAATGTAAGGTGAAGTCCGATTTCCATTTTCACATTTTTCTGACCCAGCTACGGGTACAATATCGATTATCGGTAGTGCAATTAGGGATGCATGCGCAGGTTGGATAGTCGGCTGTATTGTTCCGATGAATCAATACGCCACACACCGCTACCTGTCATACTCTCCCCCGTGTTGAAAAGTAAAATGTGAAAATGAAATTGTGACTTTACCTTACATTTTGGATTGTCACTTCTCAATATTCAACTGATCCTAGCATGCAATATCTCATATAAAAGAAGATAAATTTCTCAACAACTTTATAAATGAATATTTTTAGGTAGGATATATATTTTTAGAGTTAAAAGCCCATTTATTACATGTATTGTTACTTTTATGATGACTGTATAAAATATTGACTCTTGGCACCCATACTAAACTAATCAGATCATCAATCCTTTGGTACATTATTCTCAGCTGATGAAACCTTCCGAGCTCCAGGCCTAAATTGTGTCATGGAAAAACACAGTATGTTAAATAAAATGAATTTGAATTACCTGCAACAATTTAGGCACAAATTTGATTTTACATTCCAACCGAGGACTGAACTAGAATTGCAAATGATCATTATCTTTTAACTACCGTACATTAAATGAATACTCAACATAAAGAAACACACAAAACTTAACCGGCATCATATTTAGAAAAAGATATTTTATAAATACAAGCTATAAGCATTGGTCACACAACTTGGTTAAGGGGGCTGTGCACCTTCAGGTACAGCCTCCCTAAAACTGCCGTAACTTCTTTATTATTTATTAAATCTATATAAAAGTATACATTTTTTTGCAGAAAAGGGTTCACTGAATCCAAACATGATCATGAAATTGACCATTTTGCGAGAAAATGATAAAAAACACGTTTTTTGACCCATTTTAGGTTCTGCAAAGATAACTCAAAATATATTTTGTTAAATTTTATCTAACTAGTTTTATTATATTCCTCATGCAATTCCCTAGGAATCGTTTTTTTTTTTTAATTTTACTTTATTATTTTTTGAATTATCGACCAAAAAGTGCCAAAAAATATGTTTTTTTACCAAAATACGTGATTTTCACGATTTTGGAGGTTAAAAATCATGTTTTTTAGCACTTTTTGGTCTATAATTCAAAAAATAATAAAGTAAAAATAAAAAAAAAATAAAAAAAATAAAACTAGTATGACACAATGTGGCTAAATATATTTTGAGTTATCTTTGCAGAACCTAAAATGGGTCAAAAAACATGTTTTTTATAATTTTCTCCAAAATGGTCAATTTCATGATCATAGTTGGATTTATTGAACCCTTTCCTGCAAAAAAATGTATACTTTTATTAAGATTAAATGAATAAGGAAGAAGTTACGGCAGTTTTACGGAGGCTATGCGAAGGTGCACATCCCCCTTAAGCATACTTTTGTTTCAGACAATTTAAAATTACTTCTACATAACTTTATACAATGAATATTTAAAAACTGAATACATCAGCAATGATACAAGCATAATGTATCTTTTCAGCTGACTATTGTTTTTGCTAGCCATTTTATAAATATTGACTAAAACCAGCAATTACTTGCAAGTAAATGCTTGGGCTATATCAGATTCATAAACATTTAGCTGTTCAGAGCCCTATTTCATAAAGAAAAACTACAGATCAATTTTAAGTTCGTAAGTTAAGAAGAGGTCCTATTAGATTCTTTTTAAATTAAGAATAAAAACTGTTTTTAGAATAATATTACCTTAGAACTTAAGAAGAAATCCTTAGCAAAGTTAAGATAACCTCTGACCTCTTCTTTAACTTAAGAAGGAACGTAAGAAGGATATTTGTATTAAGTTGTTTTGTGAAATAGAAGATACAAATCTTCATGATTAAAGAAGAATTCAGGTTTCTGAAAAATCTGTTTTGTATTTATGGTAAAACCAAGTGGCTTGGAAAGTGTTAAATCAAAAGGAAATGCCTTTGAGTTTGATGATTTGGAATGTCAATGGATAAGTACATATGAGACCTGTCATCACAAAATGAGAGTGAAGTTGCACACTTTTATTTTCAGGTTTGTCCAGATTCAAAATGCTCAAGAAATAAGCTTTAAAATGATACGCAACATGTTATAATTGCTCAATGTTTTCCCCATCAAAATTCAAATTGAAGTTGCAAAATCTCTTTGTTTTCTATTGATTTTTGGGATGTTTATTGGACCATATCTCCTAATGCACACTGGTGACTTAAAGCTCATTTTGTGGTAACAGGTCTCATATACAGGGTGAGTCAAAAAGACTGCAATAGTGGAAAGAAGCCATTTTATTTTCAAAACCAAAATGAATTTTAAATTTCTTTAAACGTTGCAAGAATGATGTATTTAATCCTAACTTTGTGTGAAATAATGAAGTCGATCGCATTTTTCGTTTGTCTTTGGTGACCCTCTTTGCTGCACAACCAAATTTACCTGTTTGTCCACGAGCACAGGGATTTTCATTTGAAATGGCACGCATTACATTTTCATATTTGAATATCCCACCAACAAAAAAATGGCAAATGTCAGTTTTGTATTAAAATTTAGAGCATTATACGCTTTCATAGCATGGGTATGATTATAATTTATTATGCTAACTTACATGTAAACAAGAAGGGATGCATCAAATTCCAATAACATTACAAATTAACTAAAGTTTCCAAATTTGAATGAGAGACACATTTTGCGATCTGATGCATATTTTGGGTATCTCGTGGACAAACGTGTGAAATGGGTACACTGGTCAAAAGGTTTACCAAAGACAAACGAAAAATGCGATCGACTTCATTTTTTCACACAAAGTTAGGATTACATACATCATTCTTGCAACGTTTAAAAAGTTTAAAAATTCATTTTGGTTTTGAAAACAAAATGGCTTCTTTCCACTATTGCAGTCTTTTTGACTCACCCTGTATAAGAAGTTGCTGATAAACTATTTACAAAATGAAATATTTTAGATGACTAATATAAAATGATGTTGGGAGAGGAATGTTTTTTACCAGGAGTATATTATTACCTCATAATTATTTTGAAATTGGGCACAAAAGCAAACCAGGATGCATTCTGGTTCCCATTGGATGCAAGTTATTACAGGTTTTAAAGGGGCATTGAGAGATACGTATGGGAGTGCGCCCTCAATTATCCTGGAAATCAGTTTTTTGCATAAAAGTAATACTTTAGGCATATACTAACTACCATCTGAAACAGTTTACCAACATTCGCCGTTTATCATATAAAATTTCATGATTTTCTTAGTTTCGATATGATCATATCGAAACTCAGGTGCTGAATTCGGAAGTTATGCTATCGTTTACTAACGGACTTTCACGGCAAATCTCAACCCGGAAGTGCCGTTATTTGCTTATTTTGGCATGAAGGCGATGTCGGAATTGTATGACATTTTGGATTTGGGCTATGTTGATGATTATCTTTACGTTATTTGCTCATTTAGTATATCGATACATCTCTCAATGCCCCTTTAAGATTGCTCGACAAAAAACCCAATATCATCACAAATTTGTGTTCTCAGTTATCAATTCCTTCCTCAAGTATGGTATACAGCACTATCCAATGACAGTTTCAATGAAACCATTCTTGATTATATTATATTCTGTCTCATCAGTCCTGCATACAGTGTTCTATTGCTCAGTTTTTGTCACTTGATATTTCTTCACAGGAGGTTCCGTTCCTTTAATAGTAGTTCTATGTAAAACCCTTAATCCAACATCCTCTACTGGGTACTGCGTCTGTGGACTGGCTTCATGTCCTACGGCCTGATTGTCGGATATTATGAAATCACCTTTCTCCCACTGAAAGAACATAAAAATGAGTTCAAGTCATTTTATAATACATATTAACTTGCATATGGTAATTAAGCTCCTGTCACGCTAGACATTAATTACTGTGCGTTGTTTTTCCTTATCGCAGTTAAGTTAAAAGTTATTCAATTGCCATTGTGACAGGCCGCTCGCGACACACTGCGTTAACGCTGATTTTTTCTTATTTTGCCACATGGCGCTGGCTGCTATCGCATGCGGTGACCTGAGTCGACCCAGCAATGACACTGCGGTAAGTAAGGCTACCGCACCGCTCAGCAGATATTGCCTAGTGTGAACGGAGCCTGGGGGGGGGGGGGGGTCAATGAACATACCAAGCGGGTACACATTCACGTCCAAGCACCTCTGAAATGGACCCTAAATGGTGTAAACCAGAACACTATTTTAATACCCCTAAATGGCGTAACACATACAAACCCTACCCTAAACGGTGTTACCAATACTCAATGATGCACCCCTAAATGGCGTAATATAGTAATGCTCAAAATAATCTTAATTCATAATCATGTGACATTCATACAGATATGCATACACCCCTTCATACATCTATACAGATATGCATGTGATATGGTATATATGCGAAAAGTCACACATACAACAATTGGTACCCCTAAACGTCGATACCTAGAAGCTGTAATGGATACCCTTAAGTGCGATACCTCCTAAAAAGTACCCCTTTTTTAGAAAGACGTCGACGACGTCGTGTGGTGAAATCTGGACCCTTTTCTACGTTTATTTTGGACGTGGATGCGTACCCGCTTGGTATGTTCACTAACCCCCACCCCGGAACGGGTGGTACGGAGCTTTACTCTTATATAGCAGTATCCTATCAGGTTATCTGGCTTCACCAACTTAGTTTTGGAGATTTAGCACTATATTGCTCTTATTTCATCTTTTCCTTATTCATGGGGCATACAATGATGCTTAGTTAGGGAGATGGTACCCTGTAAATCATGTGGTCAGCATTGGGGCAAGAGATAAAACCATGTCTTTACATGACTATTATAATAGCTGATATGACTCCAACACATTATTCCAATTACGCTGGGCATAGTTATGTATCATACACATGGTACCACTGGCGGCAGAAGCAAATATATTATATATATATATATATATATAAATTTTGACTGATAAATGTTGAAACATGTATATAACAATGTGCTTTAGTTTTTGAACTAAAATGATGTACAAAAACGTTCCTGGAAGCCATCTTGTGTGATAATTTGACCACTTATTCGAGCTTAAATTGATGAAATATTTTAAGTAATTTGTGTGAAGCATGCAAATATTGGCACTATTTCTCACACTAAAGATGGTCCAGATGACGTTAAAAACATGGCACCTGTAATTTCTTTAGTGGGGGTCGGACCCCACATGAAATTGGGTGGGGGGGACATGTATGGTATACTTACCCTTATTCTTTCATTTGTCAATACAAATGGCGACAAAAGGCTATTTTTTTAGGGGTCATGACTGATTGTGGTTGCATTTATGCAGATTGGAATTTTGATACCTACAGTTATACTCGTTTTGCTATCAAAGATTGGTAATATGGAAAATGGTTTATATGCAAAATGTCGAGATCTACATGAGTATGTTCCATGCATTGTGACAACTCCAGTCAATAACTTGACTTGGTCTTAATTAAGTCACCATTTTTGATGGCATAACTTGACTGAAAATTGTACTTGACCTTACATTTGGGATTACTTAATTCCTCGATAATCAGCCAATCGTAGCATGCGATATATAACTAAAAAGGAGACATTTCTCAACAACTTTATAATTTAATATGTTTATGTAGGAGTTATAATTTTGGAGTAATCATCAGCGGATTCATTCCCTGGTCAGTTACTTTTTAGGTTGACTGTAGAATACATCATGAAGAATGATCAGATTGACAGTTTTGGCCAGGCCTGTAAATAACACCCGACCACCTGCCCATAGCAGGTAACTTTTGCGTCGGGCAGGTCAAGATGCAAAAGTACCTGACCAACCGGCAGGTAATTCTTTCAAAGTCACAGTGGGAATTGGAGACTTTATGACCGGCCAATAGCTAAAACGCTGGTATAAAAGTGATGAGGCAGTGAAACACAATGTATCATTTGAAAGGCATGACCATTGGCCTGCCTAATCAGGGAATTGGAGACTTTATGACAGGCCAATAGCTAAATCACTGGTATAAACGTGATTAGGCAGTATAATATAATGTATCCTTTTACTGTAAAAGTCAATATTTTCGCGATAAGATATTTTCACAAAAATGATCATAACAGGCATTTCGCGATTTTTTATTTTCGCGATTTTCAACATTTGTGAACAAAAGTCAATGGAAGTCAATAATTTTCGTGAGTTTATATTTTCGCGGATGAGGATTGATTCGCGAAATTCGCGAAAATAAAAACCTTTTACAGTATGCTAATTTTGTACCTTGTGTATATATTGTATTGCACCATCATCCTTGACAAATTCTTCGTCAATTTCTCGAATGATATCCACCGTTTCCCGCCAATCCGTCCTATGTTCATCTTCTGTATCCTTATCCATAATGTACAAATCAGTCATACCAAGATGAAAACATAATACCTGTAATATACAATAGTGTTTTTGAATTAGAGTCAATGAATGAAAAGAACAATTCTGCCATCTGTTCAATGAAGTGTTACATTGACTACTACTAGTGTAGAGTGATGCTTTATAGACTTTTGAGCACAACATAATGGTGATTTTAGCACATTTAGATTGAGACCTCCCTACATTCTCAAGCAAGTGGCTAAGCACTGGAAAAGGTGCTTAGCTACAAATGAGGTAGGCCTATCATTGGAAAGAAGAACACATTAGCTTTTCATTGATATGAAACACAATATGAACATATCGTGAAATATATCAGCCAAAAGTAATTTCATTCATATTAAGAAAATGTTATGAATCATAATTTGACCAACACAAGTGGAATAGCTAGTCAATAATAAATAAAAATATCAGGAGCTTTTTGCCTCGTGTGCTTACCTGAGACTTGTATACCTGGTATGCTATAGTCTCAGGTTCTAACAATATATTCATTCAAAAACTACAATATGGATTGTAATGCATGTCATCAACATGAAAATATTTTTCTAAGCCACTTATACTCGCAAATGCATGAAAGGTTTATTTCAAAGTGATCATCTCCTTTTGAATTACCTTTTTACCACTCCTCGGATGGGAGTATATAAGGGGATGATTCCTGCTACCACGTCGATCGCTACACATCCATATTCTCTCCCATCTCGCTCGTTTCTCCTCGCTCAATCCCATAATGACATCATTTAATGGAGCAAATACTGGAAATAAAAATCATGGAATGATTGATGATTGATTTATGTCAAATACTGAGTAGATAATACAGTCATTGACAAGTTTGGAATAAGTCAAAGCACAGTATAAAGTGACTTTCCTTTCTCCAATGTTACATCAAGTCATACAGAACATAACCCATTACACTGTCATAATGCTATGGATATAATTCAAGCTATTTCACACGAGCGTTGTTCGCGGAGCTGCGTCCAAATGCATGAGTAAGCGAACAACTATGCATGCATGCGCGACTTTGCACGTATCAATTTCACGATTGACCAATCAGGATGCGCGGTCATTTTTGAAATCGCCCGGTACGCACTTCCTGGTTTAAGCACGTATGCATGTATTGTTGGAAATAGTTCCATAGTATTATGACGCTGACTGTAGCTATTATCGGACTGTGGTTTGAGTCCCCGCCGGTGAATGTCCTTGCTTATTTTCGGGTTGAGACATTCCCTGGTGTTTGTTAATATTTGTTGTTGTCTCATTGTAAACACTGTGGGTTGATAAATTGCTTTATATTATATATTAGCTTCCTGAGAATTAAGTCATCTTCAGCACCTCTTCTTTAGGCTATATTAAAAAAATATTTTGTCTTAAAGCTCTTCAGTTTTTCAAAACAAAACGCGGAATGCAGGTTTTTTTAAGGTTTTTTAAAAAAAAAATTAAATATAAAATATTGAAATCATTGTAAAAGTGACCTTTTGGATTTAAAATGATGTGACCAATGAAAATCTGAAAATCTGTGACATTATTTTTTATTTTAATGCACTTCTCACGGTGATTATGGTAATGAAATATATAATTATTTTGACATTTTTGAAACATTTTGTGAAATTTTGGGATGTCATCTGCAGACGCCTGCCACGTGGAAAGTGTTAACTGTGGTCATGTCACAGTCAAGTCCTTTCAAAAAGTGATTCAAGTTAAGTTAAAGTATTTTGGAATAGTAACTTAAATCAAGGTTATATATATTGGAAAAGTAACGTTGCTTGAGCAAAATGTTTTAAAACTGAGTCACAAGTCAAGTCATGTAGTTGCTTTTGAAGTCTAAGTTAAGTCATCAAAAAAGGGTAACTTAATTCAAAGTCATTGACTTGAACCATAAAAACATCGCACTTAGATACTGTCTTCCCTGGAGTAACTAGTCAATGTCATAAAACTATGGACAAAATTCCACTAATGTGTGCGCACGTGCGTAAACCCTGCAGTGTATATTGCAAGCATTAAACAACAAATGACTACATGCATTTGGACGCAGCCCTGGGAACAACGAATCACGCTCGCATAAAATAGCTTGAATTTTGTCCAAAGCATTATGACAGTGACTATAGTTAACCTTTTACCATGTTTTCAATGAGAAAATGAGACTCGCTCATCACCATACACTAACCGTAACCCTACTGCACCACACGGCAACAACACGGCCAGCAGCACTTGGCTTGCGCGAACACAAGTTCTATCTCATGTAGCACTAAACCCTGGGTATATATGGTGTCCGATTTGTTTAGCCTGGGAAGCCCTCCCCATGACTGGGCGGTGATGTACCTCGCCTGTCACGTCTGCGGCTTGTGTTTAATTCCCAGGCCGGTGGACATCATTTATTTTTATTTTTTATTTAACCCCCACCCCTGTTCTTCGTTCCATCCCCAGTACCACATTTCTAGGGTTAGGGTTAGAGGATTAAAAGGGTATTTCATAGTTAAGTGTTTGTATGGGGGGGGGGGGGGAGGGTAACCCCAAAAGTATGAAATTTATTAAGCGCTGTAACTTTTGAACTATTAATGTGATGTATATAAATGTATACATTTGTGAAAGTTAATAGGACTCAGAGAATCCATTTTTGATATCAAATTTCACTAAAAATTCGGATTCTTTTTTAATTCGACAAAAAAATTACTTTTTTGGCTCAAATTTATTTTGGACAACATAACAAAAACAGCTTTTGGTAAAAAAATGCTCAAGTTGCACCAAAATAATCTAAAGACACTTTTCTAGGAGCAAATTTTAAAAAAAATCATAATTTCTTTTAGTTTCAAAAAATATCAACAACTTGATTTTTGAAGTTACAGCGATTGATGAATTTTATATTTTGGAGTTTAACATCCCGCTTAAGCCGCCCTCTCCCCTGCCTACTTCGCCATCAATTACCTGGGATGGCGATGATTTCCACTCGACAGAATGACGCTGTATAGGCGGCCATACGGGTACATTGACTATAGTCTTGCACTTGTAACAAGATGAATACATTATGAATACATTATGATAATTTGTTTTGTAATGAATATTACTTAGTAATATGAATATAAATGATTAATTCGGGATCATTAACCTGGACTATTTCACTTCAATATGGATCATTTCGGTTAAAACTGAGCCCGGAAAACTGAGATGAACCAAGATGATCCAGAATTATTAATCATGAATATTCATATATTGCTAATTAATAAGAATCATTAACTATGAATATATGCTAATTAATAAAATTCATATTGCTAATTAATATTCATGGCCAGTAACTCTAATTTTAAGACTATATTCAATATATGAACCCAAATGGCCGCCCATACAATTCATTCTGTCGAGTGGAAATCATCGTCTACCAATTACCTGTGGGTCCATCTCTTGGTATGCATTCCATGTAGTACAATGAATACGCAAATGGCGATTCTTGGAAACTGCCATCAACGTGCCATCCTGTCCTTCCAACACCTGTGCATCCTTCGTTAGGATCATTTGACACTCTGAATACATCGGGATGGGGTGATTTGGGATGCTTGTAGAATGTCGATTCCAGGTCTCCAAACCATCGGCTGATGTCAACTTGTCGTTGACCTGTGATTTTATCTTGGTCCTTGAAGACTAGGATCCTTTGATGGTGGCAAAAGAAGTTAGATACTTTTGTTAGGTTATCTAGTCAAGTTGCGGTCTAACATGGTACTGTTTACACAGATCAAGCCGCTAAGAGAAAATAAGTTATCATTCAAAATTGTAGACTTTATGTCAGAGCTGCGTCTTGGGTATTTCCTACTAAAATTTGAGTATGTAGCTTAACAATTTTATAACACACCATCAAAACAATCTAACTTACATTAGGGCCTACTCTTCAATTAATAATAAAGAGTTTCTGGTGGTGCTACATTAGATGTTATTCGCTCTTTGCATAGAGCCGTCATTTGCAAGGAGAGCCTCAAACTGGAATCATATTAAATTAAAGTGTTGTATCATTTCACAATGTTTCACTGCATTGCAGAGAGAGTCAAAGTAGTTACATCATGTCATGGAATGATCCCATTCAATATGGTACCCTCGAGGATCTATGGTTCGTGGCTCTTCTCGCAAATGGTGGATCCGTTCAAAGACCTAATATAGTAGAGTGGCTAACTAGCTCCCACGAAGGTGAATCACCAATCGTATTCTAAGTTAGAGGCGTGCATCATTTACAATTTAAAATGGATTGGAGATACCCAAGGCGTGATTCTGTGATAAGTGATTTATCAATTATAAATTTTCTAATTTGTTATAAAAGCCCTAGCAAATATTGTGAACTGGATACCGTCACAACATGGTTACTTTATAGAATTGTTAACATTCTAATGACTGAAAATGTGTTGGATTTTTTTGTATGTATTTTGTCACCTCCTATTATATTAGTGGCAGCCAGGATACGTGTTCCTCTTGCCAGTCCCCTATATAAAGCTAGACCCCTGACTCCAATCTTACCTATGTTCTGTGATATCTCTCTTTATCTGGTCAACTGCCTTGTCCGACACCGTCTGACTCAGATCAATACCTCTAACTTCAACACCAAGTTTGATTGGTGTCATCTCATAAAACTCATTCTTAATCACAGTGGGTGCAGCCATTTGCTATAGTGTATCTACAGAAAGTATAATAATATTCATCATTGAAGATACCATGGTCAGATAGAGCATATATGTGTGGCCCATATGGAACAGTGCGGGACTCATGATCATAAGGTTGTGAGTTCTATAGGCCCACTGAGGCCAACTTGTTTGTGCAGGATACAGGCTTGAAATAGCACCTGAACACATTTTGCAATTAAGATTAACTGATACTACGGGGAGATAGCACCAAACAACATTTTTACATTTGTGAAACATGTTTTATTTTGGCCATGAAAAATATGAAGATCTTAGTAATATAATCATGGTCACAATCTTTAATGTGTCGTAAGATTTTTTTCTGTCTATTTTGGAGCATTCGTTATCAAATTATGGCAATTTTACTTAGGCATTTAAAATTCAGAATTGGTCATTTTCATGCAAAGAACTCTTATTAGAATTGTCTGTCATTCAATGTGCAATTGAACATAAATCAATAATAATCTACCAACTACTACATGTTGTTAGTTACAGGGGTAGAATTTCGTAACCAACCGCGCGAATCCGTTAGGATTCTCGCGGAAGGATTTTGCGAGAATCCATGGATTCTCGCCAATTTTGAGAATCCATGGATTATTGCGAAATTAATGAAAATAATATCAAGAATAAGGCTAGTATAAGCTTGCACAACTCCAAATTCGGCATGTTTGTTGACTAAGGGTCAAATACCAGTCATCTAAGGTCCTGTTTTGGACTTGGAAAAAATAAATAAAATATATATTTTTTGTTGTTGCGCGAATCCACCTGGATTCACGCGGTAGTGATTTTGCGCGAATCTTCACGCGAATCGATTCGCGGCGAAATTCTACCCCTGAGTTTTGAAGATTTGAATATTATATGAATTTTACACAATACATTGATGTACGGTATCCTATAAATCATCATTGGAATCTCAAATTCAGTTTTTTTCCATTGAAAATCAAATTCCTGTTCAATAGTGGTCATATTTAAGTGGGATTCACACTCGAAGAGGTTAAGAAAATTAATTAGCCAGCCCCCGACGTTAAAAAGTTTAGGCCGGGTAGTAATTATCACCGATGGATTCCCGTGTTTATTGTTTAATTACTTTTTAACCCTAACTAATGGGACACTTTTTTTTGACACACCCTGAATCATGCATGACCTTTCTGCGGTTGCTATCTACAGAAGATAGCACATGACTTTTCGGAGGTCGTACAGTACTGAAGATAGCACCAAACTCATTTTAATATGAATGATACGGCGGGAAGATTATAAAGCACCAAACCCATTTTTTATTTAGATAACTGATAGATATGCATTTATGACATTTCTGCGGTTGCTATCTACAGAAGATAGTACCAAACTCATATGAATGATACAGCGGGAAAATTATAAAGCACCAAACACATTTTTCATTTAGATGACTGATAGCAAATGACATTTTGGTGGATGTTATCTACACTTACTGAAGATAGCACCAACTCATGTGCATTTAAATATCAGTGGCGGATACAAGGGTGGGGGGTGGCGGAGGGGACGGGCGCCCCCGTAAAATTTGACAATATACCTTTTTTGTGTACCACTTTACCTTTTTCAGAGGCATAGCTAGGTAGGTTCCATCGGTACATTTGCCACTTGTACCATGCGATTTTTTGCCAGTTTTGGGACAACCACATCGCTCCCCCCCCCCCCCCCCCCCCCCTACAATTTAATGGTTCTTCCCAAAGCAAAGAAGATTTCTTGATGCACACCAGCATGCTTCATTTTCACCCCATGACCTACCGAGGTGAGCTATAAATAATAGTTATGATAGCTTGGGTGGATTATAACCGGTTAGATGCTATGACCAGGTAACACCTCCCTGCTATGACAGTGTTCTGTTTATGTTGTTACTTTGCACGGAACGGAAGTAAATTCGTCAGGTAAGTTCAAGCAAATGTTGAATCGGTAAACACACATCGGGACAAGGAGTTATTTGTTCACATGATCATCACCTGATCAGCGCTTGTATAATTAATTGCCTATGCTTTTGATCTTCGAACATCACTGTACCAAAGTCGATTTCGAGTTTCCCAGGGCTATTCCAGAAAATAGGTGCACAGTGCACACCCCCTATATAAAGAGAGGTAATTTTTCAATTAGGAAAATTAGTCCCGGATTTTCAAGAGCAAATTAAAAAAAAATCTGGATTTCCGGTTCAAATTGATTTAAAAAATAAATCTGGATCTGTTTTAGGGATTGGAGTCGATGGTCCGATAGGATGCAGACTTCGGAACCCGGCACTTGTATAATACGAAGGTGGAAATCACTGAGCTCGTTTAAAGGTGTTCGCTTAGGGTATCAAAATCGGCAAAAAGGGTAGGCCTATGTTTTGAGAACTTCCTTTAGGGTTCTTTTTCAAGATATAAAAGGAACATAAAAAATCACCTGTAAATATTGTACATTAAAAGCATTAATTGACATATAGCAGACTTTAGCAGTATATTATATATAGGGAAATAAAACACATGAAAATGTTAAAGGCATATTATGTGATCTTTTCCAGAGAGCGCCCTTTATATGATTTTTTTTAGAAAGTACAGGGTGAGTCAAAAAAACTGGTAAAAGTGTTAAGAAGCCATCTTGTTTTCAAAACCAAGTTGAAGTTTGAAATTTCTTAAACGTTGCAAGAATGAGGCCTAGTTGTTCCTAACTTTATGTGAAAAAATGAAGTCAATCGCATTTTTCGTTTGTCTTTGGTGAAGGCTGTTTGCTGCACAACCCAGTTTACTTGTTTGTCCACGAGCATAGCAATTTTCAATGGAAATTGCACATAGTTCACGGTTCATATTTGAATATCCCGCTACCGTACACAAATTTGGAATAATTTAATTTTTTATTCAAATTTAGAACAGTATAAGTAATTCATAGCATGGGTTATGTACATTGATTATTTTATCTCTCATGTAAACAAGAAAGAATGCATTATTTATGTTCAAATTACATCACAAATTTACTCGAATTTAGTATAAGTTTTAATGAGAGACGCATTTCGAAATCTTATGCATGTTTTGGGTGTTTCGTGGACAAGCGTGTGAAATTGGTGCTTGGGTAAAAAGGTTCACCAAAGGCAAACAAAAAAATGCGATTGACTTCAATTGTTCACACGATATTAGTAACAAATACGGTATGTTATTCTTATAACGTTCAAAAAAATTCAAACATCAACTTGGTTTTGAATACAAGATGGCTTCTTTTTACTAGTGCAGTTTTTTTTACTCACCCTGTAGATTTTCTTGCAGATTTACATTTCTGATCATAAACGTAGGCTACATACATTCCAAGTTACAGTGCGACACGATTCCTAATTACCTAAATTCATGGTTTAGAGTGAATTTAGAGTGAAAATATAAAACTGTCGTGCTAAAGGGGCATTAAGAGATGTGGTGGAGGCAGCGCCCTCAATTACAAAAATATATGATAAAAACTGGGATTTGTTTATTTTTACAATTGTATTATCAATGTGAGACCCCTCCTCATCCCCTATTCCCCCATCCCCCAGAGGGGGGGGGGGGGGGGGACAAGTTTTCAATTAATTCAAAATATGCAAATAAACCAAAGTTGTGGGATTCAGTCGACATGGTCGATGTGACAAACTTTCAATATAAACCCAGGAGAAAAACTTGTGGTTTGTCGGTTGTCGGTCAATCGGGCCTTTAATGGTTTTCAACAATGATGGTTCGTCATTGTGAAATGGTTTTTCTGACATGTTTTTACCAAAACAACTTGGATTAATTTGAAAAACTTTCTTTTTCATTCAAGAACTCGAAAGTGGATTCAGAAAACATTTATTTCAAAAAAATTGGTTCTTATCTTGAAAATTATCAAAATGTTCAATTGCAATTCAAGTTTACAAAATCGATAGTCAGCCAAACTTGGTTCTTTTAAGAACCAACTTAAAAGTTGGTCGGGGAAAACCCCGGAAAACTTGAACCATTCAAAAACTTTGTTTACCACTCAAAAAACTTGTTTTAGATTTTTTTTTAAAGTTTTTCATTTACTTTTTACAAAAACCAAAAACACAGTTTTTGAAACAATTTTTACAAAAACTTGGTACGGTTTTCAGCAAAACTAGGTGTTTACAAAATCACATGAATGAGACCCTCTAAGTGGAAGCAATTCCCCATCTATATTATAATACGCTACTCTCTGTCTGTTTGTTTGTTTGTTTGTTGCGGTGTTTGTCTGTTTGTCTGTTTGTGTCTGTCTGTCTGTGCGCGCTTTTTCGTCGCCTTCCCGGGGTCGGGCGGCGTTCAAACTTGTGGGTCATCTAGGGGTCAACTTTTTGAAGTTGGTCGGATCGTGCTTAAACTCGGTGATCACAAGGCTTGATGCAAGGCGAGCGTGGCAAAAATAAAACGGGTTAGTGTTTGTCGGGTCTTCCGGGGTCAAAGGTCGTCTAAGGGTCGAATTTTCAAAGTTTGTCCGATCGGGCTTAAACTCGGTGACGGGAAGCCCGAATACGAGTCGAGCGTGGAAAAAATAAAACGGCTTTGCTTTTCTTGGGTCGTCCAGCGTCAAAGGTCGTCTAAGGGTCGAATTTTCTAAGTTTGTCCGATCGGGCTTAAACTCGGGGACGGGAAGCCCGAATGCGAGTCGAGCGTGGAAAAAATAGAGCATACGAGGTCAAAGGTCATCTGGGGGTCAACTTTTTGAAGTTGGTCGGATCGTGCTTAAACTCAGTGATGCGAGCGTGGCAAAAATAAAACGGGTTAGCGTTTGTCGGGTCTTCCGGGGTCAAAGGTCGTAGGGGTCGAATTTTCAAAGTTTGTCCGATCGGGCTTACTAACTCGGTGACGGGAAGCCCGAATACGAGTCGAGCGTGGAAAGAAAAAAAACGGCTTTGCTTTTCTTGGGTCGTCCGGGGTCAAAGGTCGTCTAAGGGTCGAATTTTCAAAGTTTGTCCGATCGGGCTTAAACTCGGGGAGGGGAAGCCCGAATGCGAGTCGAGCGTGGAAAAAATAGAGCATACGAGGTCAAAGGTCATCATGGGGTCAACTTTTTGAAGTTGGTCGGATCATGGACTTATTTTCTAATAAGTCCATGGTCGGATCGTGCTTAAACTCGGTGATCACAATGCTCGATGCGAGGCGAGCGTGGCAAAAATAAAACGGCTTTGCTTTTCTTGGGTCGTCCGGGGTCAAAGGTCGTCTAAGGGTCGAATTTTCAAAGTTTGTCCGATCGGGCTTTATGCATGCATAAGGTTTATCATAGATAGAAAAAAAGCCATGATTATCCTATTCTGATGCATTGTGGGTTCGCAAACGGAGCAGATTTGCACCCACAATCCACCCACAAATTAATTATGCATCAGAATAGGATAATCAATGGCTTTTTTTCTATCTACGATAAACCTTATTCTACAAACCACCAAACCCGAGAACCGACAAACCGGGCGACAAACCCCGGGTGACCGCCTAGTTCAACATTAATACAACAGGCTTCATTCCCCCATCCCCCTCAACTAGAATATAGTGACTTGTGTTCTTAACTCATTTTTGAGAGGCAAATAATGTGTGAACTGCAATCAATTTGCGTAGTCTCTCAGACCAGTCGTTGTCGAGTGTTTGTTTCGTTTAGTTTTCAAACATTGATAAACATCATCATCACATCATCATGACTTCTCAGCTGAGTATTCCCCGTAGACTACCCCTGTTGTTGGTGACAGACAGGGTTTTATTGCCGGGATCATCCATGCGAATACCCGTTAATACCCAGAGAAAGTATGTAATACGCAAAACCTTCATTTGTCTTGAATTATAAATTTACTAAATTTATTTTGCATTTGAATGCAGAATTCGACAGTCTTGCAACAGCTTGTCTTCTTTTTGATGTTTATTTATTTTAGAAAGAGTTTAGTCCATTACTTGACTGAACTGATGTACAGTCAATTAGATAGAGACTATGTGCAGGGGAACGTGCCGTCAGCTATGATAGACAGACATAGACAGTTGACAGTCAGAATCAGTGTCATTTTTTTATACTGTAGTGTTAGTGTAGCGGGAAGATTCTTTGGACAGTCTATAATAGTTCAATCAGTGCCAAATTGGCGAGAATCAGTTTTATCTATCTGCGGGCAAAAGTAATCCAAGCGTAAAAGAGTGATTTTGGCATACGCAAGAGTCACATATATTGCGCGCCATATTGCGCCGTGCGAGCGTTTTGGGCGCGACGCTCTTCTGAATTCATTCGCTGAGCTGTAAACAGGTTTCGCCTATTTGAAACTGACTGAACTATAGTAAATATGATATCTCAAGCAAACTTTTGACAAATTTTCTTCAGAAAAGTTGAAAAATATTGCCCCCCCTGCCAGAAAGCTTGCCCTCCCCATGCCCCCTAAATGAAATCACAAACTCTATGTATAATAGGCCTACCATGTATACTTAAAAAAAATAGTCAGATATGCCCCCCCCCCCCACCACATGCCCCCACCACATGCCCCCACCACATGCCCCCACCACCCCCCCAAATTGAAGACCCTTACGCTACTGAGAAGTACTGACCAGGTGCTGCATTGAATAGACTTGATCCATTGCATTTTTTAATCCTTCTTGTGTTGAGGGAATGAGGGTTCAACATCAAAATATTTTCAAACGAGTTTGCCAATACCACAAGTAATGACATACACACAAAAACAGCTCCCGGGCGGCCGTAATTTAGCAAAACAGCGTAACTCGAAATGTTGACTTTTTGAGTTACATGCATTTCTGGGGATATCGAGGGCGCTCTTTTCATCTGTGAGAGTCTCAAAAGACCTTGACGCACCGTTTTAAAGATAGCGTAACGTACATTGTATCTCAGCCTTATTTTGCAACTTTTAGCATTTTAATATGGTAAAACAGCGTTACTCGAGTTACGTGTTTCAAAATGTAGTATTTTCTTGGCAAAACAGCGTATCTCTAAGTTACGCGTCTTTTCCAAACAACTATTTTGCTACGAGATACGCGGGTTTGGCGAAAAAATAGTAACCAAAGAATTACACGTAACTTGAGTTATGCTGTTTTGCAAGATTAACTCTGCGTACAATTAGATGTCGGATTGGCAAACCCGCGTATCTGGACAAAATCAGCTGTATCTTTAGTAAAAATAGTTTACTTTACTTAAGTTTTTAAAAATTAAAAAAATTAAACATAATGCACGTTTCCATTTTTAAATCAATTTCCTCTGTAAATAATAGAGAAAATGCAAACACTCAAACAAGTGCTCATATCTCAAAAACGTCATTTTCGAGTTACGCTGTTTTGCCAAATTACGGCCGCGGTGGGCTCAAAATAGCTCTGGTTCTTTGAAAATTGTCATGGATCAGGAGCTACTTTTTTCGACACAACAAAAAATAGCAGCTCCCAGTATGAAATCTCTTAATTCATCTTTGGGGGGGGGGGGGGGGGGGAGGGGGTTCAAGGAAGGCAATTTCACCACCCCCCCCCCCCCCCCCCCCCTTCCCCCCATATTTGAGCCGGCTGGTCATTGCCGTACATTATGATGGTCAATTAGTACAAAAACTGTAGCCATTTTCCGTGCTCATCAGCATGTGCCCCAAAAAATAATTAATGTGTTTCGTTTTTAAAGCCAAAATAAACCTCATGGCCAAGTAAAATAGCAAATTTGTGCACGCTACAGCGCTTTTTATGTGCACATTTGTCTGGACGGTAAAGGCCTGTTTGATATTTTTGGCTTAAAAATTGTGGGTATGCCACTACCACTACCCATCGCTAGCATTTATTGGTGCAATTGGGTCACATGGTATGATTAGGCCATAGTTGATTGGTGCAATTTTTAGCTCTCTGTGATTTCTTTCCCCCTCCCCATAATAGGTGTCTTTTAATGAACTGATTTTTAAAAAATGGGACCTGATTTTTTTAACTTGGTGTAATTATGGGCTTGTGCTGTGCAGGCTTGTACTAAAGTATTATCTCTTCCATCTTTTCATTATTTTCAGTATGAATATGGTGAAGAGTCGCATCTTACGACACAACACATTAAGTAGCACCATCATTGGCGTAATACCAGCTGCAGATGATAAAGAGGTAAGGCCACCAAAAAAACCCACCCTGTTCTATGGGCAAACAGACCTCTTAGGGTCAGTCAATCGGGCGTTTTTTTGAGGGTTTTTTTCTTCAAAAATGTTGGGAAATGTGCCACCGAATTAGAAATTTGAGAGGGGGGGGGGCGAAGGTTCTGTAAAAGATTTTTTTTTGAGGGGGGTTCTTTAAAAAAAAAAAATTAAGAGCGGGTGGGGGGGGGGGGAGGGAGTTGGCGTTCTCAATTTAACAGAGTTTATTATTTTAATTTGGTTATTTTTAACGGACAAGTACAAGAACAGGGTGCGAATTCGCCTGTATCACGGTGCAAATTGCTGCATAATTTGAGGCAATTGCTATACAAATTTCAGCTTGTATACAGTGTTAACTCATATACGAACATCAGCCTTACGATGAATTGGAACAATCACAATTTTCAAATGAATTTGCACCCTGTGTAACAAAAATCCTTTTGAAATCAGTCCTGTAAGATGGATAAGTATGTGTTACAAATCAACATTATTGTTTGGTGATCTAGAATTAGGGTTAACACACAAGGGAATACAATGTAGTAGGGATTACTTTATGATGAAAATTTAAAAAAATATGTCGACAATTTCCCAAAATTGAAATCAGATTTTCTTTATGATAGTTAACATGGTAAAGTTCTGTGATGTGTTTTTTTTCTAGAAAATATGGTCAAGATAGATTTATAATTCCAGAAAAGTTTTTCCTGAAAGTCAAGCATTATAAAGAGAGAAAAAAATAAGTGTAACGAATTGCAAAGGATTAATATTGCTTTAACCAAAACTTATCTCAAGATAAAGTCACTGGACAATTGGACATTATATATTATTATTTATACGGGCCTTCCAAACGGTACAATAAAAGTGCGTATTGAATACTGTGCATCAAGTTCCGGGATGTGCGTCCAATATTCAAACAAATATTGCCGTCCAATATCTTTTGGGCGGCGCAGAAGATGTGCGCGTGTGTATATATCGCAGAGAAAGTCAGTTGGGCTAACTTTGTTTAGTTAATCAAAACAGTCTGCTACATCGGGTGATACAAGAATATATTGCACTCGCTATAAAAACATTGCACTCGTCTTCGACTTGTGCAATATTTTTATAGCTCGTGCAATATATTCTTGTATCACCCTCAAAGCCATTCAATATTATATAATTATATAGCAGATTCAGCAAACATCAGCCGTATTCTGGATCAATTGATCGTACAAGTGAATCAGTTAAAACTACATGAAACAGCACCTTATGAATGGCGATGAGGGGGCCTACCAACTTAGTCACTTGTACGATCAATTAATCCTGAATACGTCATCAATACATCCAGTGATGTCACCGGTAAATCAACACCTTCTGTCAACGATGCATCAACGGTCATACTTATTGTACACCATTGATACTGTGTGGAACAGTAAGTTCAAATTTTGAATTATTATTATGACTTCTATGTTGTTCATATTCCTTGTCGGAGCATTACCTTAAATAATATTGTTCAAATGTCTTCCTACACAGAAAGTTGGTGAAACTTCCATGCATCCTATTGGCACAGCTGCAGTAGTAGTACAAGTAACTGGTACCAACTGGCCCAAACCAGCCTATACACTGCTTGTAACCGGTCTATGCCGGTTTAGGCTGGCAGACTTGGTACAGGAAACACCCTATCTAGTTGCCCAAGTCGAGCAATTGGATAAATTGCCCGGTGAAATTCCAGGTTTGTGAAACGAATTAAAAAAATTAAGAATTGGCCAAAATTTGCCATTGCTGCACCATCATTATGGAACAGGAATGACCTATGACCTACCCGAGGAATTTAGGCGTCTGCAGTCTCTAAATAGCTTCAAGTCAGCCCTAGAAACATTTATATTTAAACAATACTACGACTAACATTTTAATTATAATCATTCTCACAGTCATATGCCCACTTTTTAAGACTGTTATCTTATTACTGCGCTGGTTGTATTTTTAAAAGCTGTATTTTAATTAGCTATTGATATTTTTACGGTATTACGGTACCTTCATTTATTTATTTTTATGTCTTTTAAAGTTGTCAAGCGCCCAGAGGCTTTATTGCATTCGGCGCTATATAAATTTCTTATATTATTATTATTATTATTATATGAGTATGAAAAGACTGTTTAAATTTGTTTAACTTAAACACGCGTCAAGTATTTCAAGTACTAACTGAGTGTTCTAACAAAGTCCGGCGGAATAGTGGACATATGAAAAACAATACCATGTACATGTATTACAAAAATCAAACATGTTGTTAAATGTGAACAATTTGGAAACAAAAATATGGTAAAAATCGGTCGAAAATCACTGTTGAATTCTGCACCTTGAAGGTGAATCTAATGTATGTGGATAAATTGACATCATAGGGGTATTTAGTTGGATTCAAAAGTTGTAGAAGTACTAGGAATGAAATAAAACAGTTGATTTAAGAAATAAATTCACTAAATATTACCAAAATTAATCAAAACTAAACAAAATGTATTGAAATCAATGTGATTTAAATAAGCCAACCCTGGTCGGAAGTAAATAACATTTCTCCTATTTTGCACTTGTTTGCAAGACCTTTAATTCTCTTGTGGTCAGTCGCAGTGATTGTTGATGCTGACCAATGCAGGTTTTTTTTTCACATAATATAGAGAACCGTGAAGAACAAGAGTATGTTGATTTCCGAGACCAGGCCAACCGCCTTGTGGACATGCTGGATGTGGCAGTACCTGTGGTAGCCAAACTCAAGGTATTGTAAAACAGGGTGATTATAGGGACATTGGGGTGAATAGGGACACACATGGGAACAGTTTTTGAAGTCTCATTTTTTCATATTTGATGTATACATGATATCATATCATTGTTTTCTTTATCCAAATGTTGAAAGAGCAATATAATAGTGTTTGGGAAACAGTGGATATAAAATTACACATTTGGAGCCTGGGATATCGAAAATACAGTGTCCGAAGAAGAAGAAAAACGTTCAAAAATTGGTGTGGTCAAAACTTTCTTATTTTCATATTATATTACCGACTGTTGACTCACTTCTGATGTTGCTGTTTTCAGCAAGATAATTAGTCTTTGTCAAAGACACCATGTAAAATTACCTGTCGGCCACGGAAGGCGGGTGGCCGAGCGGAGGCATCTTTGCACAAATAGCTATTCTACCGTGTATGCAGTATGTGTCAATCATACACCGTCGTCATCGTAATACACGATTAGCTCTGCCTAATTCTCAGACGACAACATTTAAATATAGCACTTGATATCGATGACGTCTCCCGATATATCATGACATCATTATCAACCAATCAGCAAGCGTAATTTTTCCGGCGAAAATCTTCCGTAAAACAATACAAAACATAACACATAGAATAATTGCGGAAAGGCTTTGTATTATGCTATTTCCATAGAGGGCGCTCACACTGTTTTAGCACCACAAAGCCTTGATGAAAGGCTACAAGACAAATCTAGCGACCCTGTCTCTGTTAGAGTGGGACTATTTCCCTTCCTGATGTAGATAGCCTCCCTGATGAGAAGAAGTTTGTCCTCCCAATAGAGAACCTCTCCACTTTAGGGGAATGCCCTGTTATTATGTTCTGCTAGGGTTAGATTTGTTTCAGAGGATGTGTTAACACTTTCCACGTGGCTATTGGTTTTACCAAATACAAAACAGATTTTTCAGAAACCTTTCCTAACTTTCAAGGTCTATCTCAAGGATTACTGAACTATTTCTAGGAATTTTTATACTCATTTTAAATCTAATTTTTAATGCATTTCTCATGGTGATTCCAAATATGGCGAATAAATTCAATAATTTTGACAATTTTGAAACATTTAGTGAAATCTTTGAATGTCCTCTGCAGACGCCTGCCGTGTGGAACGTGTTAAGACAAACCAAATGCTACAATATACAATGCCAGGAAGCAGGGAATGTCCTTCACCGGATTAATATATCAGCCAAATTTTAAAGAATGTTGGCATCAAAGATTTCACCAACATCTATTACTACATACTGAAGCCCAAGCAAATAGCCTCATAACTCAGCTGCTTGTATAGGACCTGGCCTGGCTTCAAATTGCCAAGATGAGACAAATTATCGTAGAAACAAGACATTATTCATGCACTCTATCAAGCCATCCCATCATAGCCCCAATTTTCTCCAAGTAAAACAGTGTCTGGGTGAATCAAACTGGGCCGAGGAAACTGGTTAGATATGGTTTTGAATTGCACATCAAGTCCCTATATGGCACAGTATGGATGCAATATAAAAGAAGGGATCCACTGTGTGTCTTCTCTTCAACTTGTTTTTTGTTGTTTTTGAGTGTGTTTTACATCAGAATTTCATCTATTTTCTGCCTTTTGATTCAGAGATTGCTTGATAGTCTTCCTGTTCCAAGACTTCTAGACATCTTTGCAGCTATTGTGAAAGCTAGCTACAATGAAAAACTTGAGGTAACTATGTATAAAACAGTGATTCCCAACCTCTGGGGTCGCGACACCAACTTTTTGTGGGGTCACAGACTAACCTAATTTAACAAAAATAAAATGCTCTGTTGTCATGAAAAGTGTACTGTACTGTATAGTTATATAGCAAATATATTAGCTAAAACCCAATGTAACTTAACTTTGTTTTGTGAGGGGTCGCGCTCTGATGCTGATTTCTGGAATGGGTCACCACAAGAAAAAGGTTGGGAACCACTGGTATAAAACAAGGCACTTCATGTGAATATCACATATCCTTACTTTTTTCTGGTTTGGATATTCAGGGACATTTGTTATGTGTTTATTACCCCACCCCTTTCATTTGGGTTGAGTTCAATGCGCTAGATAAAGGTAAAGCTCGCACAGAAAGTGAAGCCTATCCATTAGCCATGACGTCATCATCTATGTCATCTGCTACTTTTCTCTAAAACCAGAGATAATTTCAAGAAAACTTCATCGTTAGAGAGACGAAAGGGATGAATTTCTCGGTTTTTTGAGTGCTACCAGTTCACAAATTTGTTTGTTAACATGTCGCGTTGCCGTTCTGTTAGCGAATCTATAAAATTCAATTAATTTGTTCATGACCAGTTGCTAATTTTGGTGTGCAATGTCGGTCTCCAACCGGCTTCATGCACACTTATTGTGGCAACAGGCTTCTGAAATGATTTTCTGAATTCAGGGAATTCATCTGCTGTCTTTTATTTGGCACAGCTATGCGTCGCTATTTTTTCAAAACCTTGTATGTTTTTCCAGCCCTTCAGCATGTATAAAGTAAAACTGCCAATGGTTATGCATAGGAAGAGTTGCTTTATACATGTTCCTGGATAAGAGAACTTACAAGGTTTTGATAGATATGATTTTGTCACTTATAAATGTTTAGAGCAGACCGCCTAAAGGTCATACATAGGAAGTATTACTTTATGCTAAAAGGGCTGGATGGAGATACAAGGTTTGGAAAGAATAGCGACGTATGTATCTTAAGTATGTATCTTAAACTGAGTAATTTAGATATTAAAATTAAAAAGCTAATAGATATTTCTACATTTCTAATGTATAACCAATTCAATTTACCAAATTTTTAAACAATTTGGTGTTCGCCTGTATTTTGACCTGATTTCGAGCACGATATTTAGGGTTGCATTGGAAATGGGCTAGCAATGACTCTAGATACAGTCAGCGCTCTACCTTTATCTAGCTCGTTGGCTGAGTCTTCACTCACTATATAGTATTTACATTTGTTGTGCTCGTCATTCTGTATTCCGTCGATTATCCGATTGTGGTTCTCTACACTGTTTCAGTTAGGATTGGTTTTGATATTGTATATATAGCATTTTAATAATCCAAATTACAGTGTCCAATTCTGCAACTTTAAAATCACTCAAAATCTGGCTTGTGCCACTTTAAGAAAAAGATGTGTTTTGGGGAATGTGTCATTTTCATCTTTAACCATTTCGTATTTGGTTTTGCTGTTTATACAAGCAAAATAACTAGAAAACCTTTTGTATTCAGTTTTTGTTGTTGAATTTATTTGCGTCTATCCAAAGATATGCTTGTTTGACCATGAGCAAACAAAATCAAAAGTTTTTTGAAAGAAATCATCCTTGCTGTTATATTATATGTTTAACATTTTGAAGCATTTCATCATAAAAATAGCACAAATTTGACTTTTAGTGATCAACTTTAATCAAGCATATTTTTGGATAAAAAATCAACCAAAAAACAAAAACAAAAAACAAACTTTTTATGTTACCCCTTTTTTAGAGTGCCGGGCGGAGATTGTGAGTGCTGGGCAGAGATTTAGAGTGCTTGATGGGTCCACCTGGCATAGCTACAACTCTGCTCACCTTTATTTCTTCTATATTTCTCTCTAGGTCCTGGATGCTGTAGACCTCCAGGACCGTCTCAAGAAGACCCTTCCACTTTTGGCGCGTCAGATCGAAGGCTTACGTCTGCTGGAAGAGACGCGCCGGGATCGTAGCAAACTGACACCATACGCCTTGAGAAACAGCAAAGACATACTGAAGACCTTGAAGAATCTTGGCCCTAAAAATAAGAACTACCGTAGAGATGGGAGGATGGAGGAAGGAGGGGAGGATAGCGAGATGGATGAGATGAAAGAATTGGAACAGAAAATTGTGTAAGATGAAAAGATAATACAGGGTGTCCCAACTACAGTCTTAACTACAGTATACCTTTTGGAATAAAAATATGATTTTATGTGATGCTTTGAAGCAAAATGAGTCTGAAGTTGAAAATATTACATTTTAGCTTCCTACTTCACTTTATTGTTATTAGTAATGCTTAATTTCAAAAAAAGCAATTGAAGGGTTTATAACACAATGGACCTACGGCACATAATCTCCTGGCCACAGTCTGACATACGCGGGCGCTGCTTCAATCAGCTGCGCGCGCATTCTTGAAAACTCACAAAATACTGCTAACATATCATAGCCGTGAGGTTGAGCTTACGTAGTGCCCACCACGGATGACCATTGCACCGTTTTGGGTGGAGGTTGAACTCGCGTACTTTAAGCAAGTTCAACCTCATGTGAGTTGCGTCCATAGACACAAAAAATAATCTATCCTTTGTTTGGCTATATCTCAAAATCAATAGTCTCCACTTCCAACTCATTTTGCTTCATTACATCTCATAAAAGCTCAAATCTTTCTTTTGTAAATTTGCAGTACAGGTAGCTCTAGCTGGATATTTGGTACAAAATTGATCGTAAAAGTGTATTCTATCAACTTGGTTTCATTAAAAACTGAAACTGGTAATGGAGATTTTAAGTTAAAAAGGTGTGGTCACTTTTGGCACACCCTGTTGGTATCAAAGCTGCCAGATTTATGCAAATAGTGGATAGGCAAGAGCCAAATAGACAGCTTATTTGAAAGGGGGGGGGGCAGGCCTGTGATCAGAGGGCTTAACCGACTAATGTTGGTTTCAGGCCACTTAAAATTAATTATTAGATTCTCGTAGCACTGGCCTTCGAAAAGTGAAGAGTGAAATCGGTCTTTATTTTTTGTTTTTTACGAAATTGACATGTAAATATGGCTGTTTTCATGCACAATATAATATTGCCAGAATCTTTTAGCAGCTTCCGGAAAATGGTGAGGCCCTTTTTTATATTAAAAGTTTGTAAGGGTTAGACCCTATAGAGTTCTATATAAACACTTGAAAGTGACTGTAGATGATAAATACATAAGTATAGGCCTATCAACCACTACAATTTCAGTGTTAGAAACTCAATAACATTTGAAAATTGGAAAGGAATACAAAAATTGACCTTATCCCAGAAAGTGGGAGGAAGGGCTACGAGAAACGAATTCTTTTTTTTAAGTGGCCTTATGTATACATTTCCTTTGTCTGAGTGGCAACAGGAGGAGTCAGCCCTTGGCAAGGGGTGCCCATGCCATTCTCTGGTTATGCCCATGTGTTTAAACCAATTATGATAAATTAAACCATACCTAGTGAAAAAACAGACAGTTAAATTAGCATATTTTGATTTCAGAGCTGCCAATATGCCTGCCCATGCCTTGAAAGCCTGCCAGAAGGAAGTCAAACGTCTTAAGAAGATGTCCAATGCCATGCCGGAATACTCTTTGACCAGAAACTACTTGGAGCTCATGGTAGAATTGCCATGGTCTAAACAGACCAAAGATGTCCTGGACATTGTACAGGCTAGGTAGGTGAGAGGCATAGTTGATTGGTGCAATTGAGTCACATGGTATAATAGGTCTCATTTGATTGGTGCAAGGCTAGGTAGGTGAGAGGCCATAGTTGAAGCAATTGAGTCACATGGTATAATATGTCTCATTTGATTGGTGCAAGGCTAGGTAGGTGAGAGGCCATAGTTGAAGCAATTGAGTCACATGGTATAATAGGTCTCATTTGATTGGTGCAAGGCTAGGTAGGTGAGAGGCCATAGTTGATTGGTGCAATTGAGTCACATGGTATAATAGGTCTCATTTGATTGGTGCAAGGCTAGGTTGGTGAGAGGCCATAGTTGAAGCAATTGAGTCACATGGTATAATATGTCTCATTTGATTGGTGCAAGGCTAGGTAGGTGAGAGGCCATAGTTGAAGCAATTGAGTCACATGGTATCATAGGTCTCATTTGATTGGTGCAAGGCTAGGTAGGTGAGAGGCCATAGTTGATTGGTGCAATTGAGTCACATGGTATAATAGGTCTCATTTGATTGGTGTAAGGCTAGGTAGGTGAGAGGCCATAGTTGATTGGTGCAATTGAGTCACATGGTATAATAGGTCTCATTTGATTGGTGCATGGCTAGGTAGGTGAGAGGCCATAGTTGGTGCAATTGAGTCACTTGGTATAATAGTCTACTCCCACCATTTGCTCACCAATTGGTACGAGTGATGATTCAACAGTAAGTTGGCAACCAAACAACGCTGCCAAAAAAGCTTCTTATATAACTAACAAACGCAACTTGCGTCCTATCAACGTGCATTTGGGTCATGGATTGTTAATAAAGATTGGCAAGATGTCAAGTTAGGGAAGTGTCAACCCTATTATTTTGATGATCAACTTTTGCTTCTAAGTTTGAGAATATTTAATAAAAGTACATAAAAGTATACATTTATAGAAAGGAAATTTGATAAGGAATCCGATGGTGATATCAATGTGATACCAAATAAACTAAACTTTGAGAAATGAGCCAAAAAGTGGGTTTTTTACCCCAACATTTTCAGACAGCATAACTATAAAATAAAAAATGGAAATTTGTTCTAATATACATTTTTGTAAACAAGACAATTTTGTCTAGGAAGCATTTTTCTTTTTCCAAAATAAGGCTTAGTTTTGGAAATATTGCTAAAAACATCGGAAAAGTGTAAAAGTTGTGATTTTTTGCATACATTTCGCTAGAAATGGATGCATATCTCAAGTTTTAAATCTATAATCGAAAAAATAAAAAAATGCCTCCTAGCGCTGAAAGTCCTCTACACAATGGTAGTAAAAGCTTACCTGATAGTTTGATATTTTTTTAGTTATGTTGTCTGAAAATTCGTAAAATTCCTTCACATTTGAACATTCGAAGGAAACATTCTAGAAAACATCGATTTAGTAAAAATATTGACATTTTCCACCATTTAAAGCTAAATGTTCACGGAATACACAGGCGTGTGACCTAAAAAGCGAATATACTATTATGAACAATCAAAATAAACTATCAGATTTAATTTATATTGTCACAATGTGAAGAAATTTAAATGATCGTAAGATTGGCCTTTGTTTACATTTTTAGACATTGTTTTGCGCTCTTTTGTTTTTCGCGTCTACGTCGCGAATATTAAGCGGCGCGTCTAGTATTACGCACGGGAAGTTTCAGCGCACGACGCAATGATCGAACAGCTGTCGCAGCATTTGAAAAGCGCGGAACTCCGGTTAAATTCCCGCCAAATAACCATGCGCCTTTTCCTTGCTCAAACTTACCAAAACAACAATTTAAAATCACCCAAAAGAACGGGAAATAATCGCTTTCGATTAGTAACTCATGATGGTAGTGATAGAATACATATAAAAGTATAAAATAATAGAGAAATATGAAATTCAATTTTTGAAACAAGTGCCGGGTTGACACTGCCCTTAAACCAAATAGTGTTGTTGAGAAAACTGATGCCTTTTATGAATCGATCCACGACCATATGAACTTGTATTTTCCGGTATTTTTCAGGTTAGTCATTATGTTTCAGATAAGCCTTGGATATCGGCGAAAACAAAAGAACTGATTCAGAAACGACAAAATGTTTTCAATCATTCTAAACCTCTCATTTGGAAGTTTTACAGAAATAAGGTTCAGCGTTCGATCACCATTGATAAGCTAAATTACTACAAAAACAGAGTGGAAAGGCATGAAAACTCAAACCCAGCCGAATGGTATCGTCAGATACGAGTTATGACCACAAACAATAAATCACATCCTATTATAAAACCCCCGCCCGGTACTAATCCATCAAATACCACGGACGTGGCTAATAGTATAAATGATCATTTGATCTTGATTGGTAAAGATATTAAAGCTCTTGATATTTCAGATCTGCCTGCCTATTTACCAGCACCAGAAAGTCTCCCAGAAATCTATCCCTGGGATGTTTGTGCCGAACTTGGTAAAATTGGTAGGAAAAAGGCAGGGGGGTCCAGATGATACCTGCAAAATTAATCAGGGAATTCCCTAATGAGCTCAGTAAACCTCTGACAAACATCTTGAATGCATCCTTTCAAGAAGGTTTGGTTCCTCCACAATGGAGGCGTGCAATTGTGGTCCCCATTCCTAAGTCTAGCCCAACTACATGGAATCAACTTAGACCTGTTTCATTGACTGATCATTTTGCAAAGCTTTAATAACATGTGCTATTCCTAAACTCAAGAACCGTAGAGACAAAATTTGTTTAGACTTTGCTCAATCTCTTTTAAAATCAAGTGAGTTCCGTGGTTGGTTACCAAGATCAAGAAGTGAACAGGTGCATACGACTCTCCGTAGTGCTCACAAATTAACTGTACCTAAAGCACGTACCATGCGTTACGCACGAAGCTCAATTCCATACATGGTCAAACTCTTGAATCAAACATTATAGATCTGTACGAGTAGGGGGTGGGTAGTTGTGTTTTGCATGCTTAGTTATATTTATAAATATATATCGTTTCTATTGTTCTATATATTACATTGATTGTAAATATTGTTGTAATTCAGCATTTTGCTACGATATGATATGTTTATTAAACCTTAAACCTTGAATTGAATAGGTCTCATTTGATTAGTGCAAGGTTTACCTTGTGATTTATCATTGGTGACTGGATATTGGTATTTATTTATACTGCAAAACAATTAAATGGATTACAATTAGGAGTGAGAAGAAAAAAGTTTTGGCCTAACAGAAAATCTATTATACATAGGGTTCAAGCCAGACTCAGTTTTGGACCCTCACCCAAAAGCAGTGATCATGATCTCCCCCTTTTAGGTGTATGATTATTTGATAATACCTGTTCTTTTAGAGACATTCTTACACATATAATCAACATGAGCTGACCAAGACAAATTGCTATCTAATTTTACGCCCAAGTATTTAAATTCATCTACCTTTTCAATGATGTTATTATTGTAGGTTAATTGTACATCTTGAACCATTGTCATGTAACAAGAAATCACACAAGTAATACTTTGGTTGTACCGAAATTTAAGTCGAACTCAGGTATGCGAACGTTTCATGTTAGGGCAGCATATGCCTGGAACAACTTGCCATCAACAATCAGAACCGAGCTTGAGAATATGTCAGTGCAACAATTTAAAACAAAGATCCATGGAATTTAAATTTTGTGTTCTAAAGTATATTACAATTCTGCATTTCCTTGCTGAATTTATCTGATGGTTCTGTATATATATATTTATGTAAATAGTTGTTATATTCCATATATATATATTGTAAATAATTATATATTTTTCTCTGTGAAATGAGGGCCTGCTTGGAAAGCAGTGCTTGACACTGAAGCTGTTTACCCTCAATAAAGAAAGATTAAATAATAATAATAATGTACTTGTCAGGACCTACTTTGAAATATGTCCTAACCCTACCCATCCCCAGGCTTTTCAGATTTTTTTACAGGAAATGGGAGCCCATTACAACTTTGCCCACAGACAAAACTTTACGCCACATACCTGTTTATACTACCGAGACAGCTATTTCCTAACAAAGTATATACAATTGTTTATGTTCAAACAGGCGAGAACTAGATGCTGATCATTATGGGATGGAGAAGCTGAAGAAACGAGTGATAGAATACCTCGCTGTCAGACAACTCAAAAACACCTTGAAGGGACCAATCTTGTGCTTTGTGGGCCCTCCAGGGGTGGGCAAAACCAGCGTGGGAAAGTCTATCGCACATATACTGGGAAGAGCATTTCATAGGTAATGATAATTATTCAAGGTTTTTTTTGGAAACCATTTGGAACGGTGGTTGCTACTCCGAGTTTCACGCTTGTGCGATCATCAGACAACTCAAGGATTATTCGAAAATGCACATCGCAGCCAATGGCTGAATTATATGTGACCCATCACATCAAAATGGACATGTAGAGGCCCGAGTCAAATCTGAGTTATTGATATATAACTATAAATATAAGCTTTGAAATGATATCATGTTAAAGATAATCGGACCTTGTAATCACAAGATATGATTTGAAGAAACAGAATTGTTTTTTCTTTTTTCTTCATATTTCACAAAATATGTGATGTGACTGGTGTCACAAAAATATAATTTAAAGAGAATAAACGCCATACTGTAAAAGCTGACATTTTTGCGGTGGTTTTATCTTCGCGCTTTTCGCGCAATAGTATTTTTGCTCAAAAATGATAACACGCAAAAATATTGTTTTCAACATTCATGCAGTGCATCCAAAAGGTCGACCGTGATTTTTTTTGGCGTAATGTCTATGATATCCAAATGCGCGAAAATATTGGCTTTTACAGTATCACCTCACTCAATACCCCCTGCATAAAGTGAATCCCTCACTTACACACACACCTCGCCCCAACCAGGCCCCGTAACTAGCATTGTTTCGGGGGGGGGGAGCATTTTTTTCTTCAAAATGTGGACCTTTTTACCAGTCGAGGGGCACATTTGGCAAAAGTGGATCTTTTTTCAACAGCAAAACGTAATGCCCCCATTTTATTTGCTTGCTACGATCATAAACAGTGTTTTTTGACCTTTTTTAGCTCAAACCATGTTTAGTACGAGAATATGGCCCCATTAGTTTTCATTGGACAATGTAATTAACTGGAACACAGATAACACAAAGTTGAATTGCTTGGGCCTCAATACTGTGATAACAGGAAATTTGAGTTGTTAGATAATATTTCAAAATGAAAGTTTGGATCTTGAAAAACACTTTGTGTTGTCAGGAATTTTGTGTTAACAGACTCTGTGTTAACAAGGTTCCACTATGGTATCAATGATTACTACTGTTGTATATTTTAGGATATCTCTTGGAGGTTGCTGCGATCAGTCCGATATCCGTGGTCATCGTCGCACTTACATTGGTTCTATGCCAGGGCGCATCATAAATGGACTGAAGCAATGCAACAATAACAATCCGGTCATATTATTGGATGAAATTGACAAACTGGTAAGTTTTGGGGTAAACTTATCACACAGGTTATAATGCTGTCCTTTGGGGAGGGGCAGGGCTGTACTTAGGCCACAAAAATATTGGTGTATTTGCGTAACCCGCCCAACCCTAATTTACCCCTCCTCCACCCTAATTGTCTTTTCCTTTTTGGCAGAAGATATTAAAAATTTAAAAAAAAGAAGATCTTTGGTACTCCTCATCAAAGGAATACAGTACACAGCAAATCTGACAATCGCAAATGATCTCATGATATTTTGTGATTTATTTGACTCTGTGAGATCAACAGTACACAGCAAATCTGACAATCGCAAAGGACCACATGATATTTTGTGATTTATTTGACTCTGTGAGATCAACAGTACACAGCAAATCTGACAATCGCAAAGGACCACATGATATTTTGTGATTTATTTGACTCTGTGAGATCAAATTGAGTAATTTATGGTATATAATACAATTCAAAATTAAATAAAAAAATCCCGCCCGCCCTACCCTAATTTTCAATGGCATGTTATGCCAATGCAACAATTTTCTTTTGATTTAATATCCGTCTACCGGGTACTAACGCGGCTGAATTGTTTGTCATGTTGGTAACATTTGAAAAATACCTACCTGGAAGATTTTTCTGTATACTTGTTTAATGCTACACTCAAAGACATACATTTTTGATAATAGTCAATTTTCAATCAAACATATTATATCAAGAAATCATTTGTTTACTTAAGTATCTCATATCAGGGCATTTCAGACTTTATTTGACAATATTTACGACCATCAACAAAAAAGAAGGCAATAATTTTGTTTATTGACATTAAACTTGATGCTGTAAATGACCATGATCATTTCGTAGTGAGATATCTCATAATCACTTGTTCATGTTAAGTTGGGCTGGTAAATTTGCATTCGGGCTGGTCCACAGGCTTCTAACTGCCAGAATGTACATACTGTTATACTATACACAGCGCCCATATCGGGCATTAACGGTACAGTGCCACTGAAACCTAGGGACATGAGTTTTTGTATACACAGATTGGGATGATCCCCTACTCTTACTCTACTCTACGAAGGCGTCTGTGACCTTTTAACGTGCTCGGATTTTGCTCTTCCGATGCACGAAAGACCACCATTTCTATGTGACTTCCGACTTCCACCATGCTCATGCCTTTGTAGCATTGCATACTTTCAATTGTTGGGATCTTCAATACCATTTGATTTAGAGAATAACGGCATCGTTTTAGAGCGTACCTGTTTTATATTTCTGACATAAATGTGGAGGGTAATATATTTTAACACTTTCCACGCGGCTATTAGTTTTACGTATCATACAAACCAGATTTTTCAGAAACCTTTTTCAATTTTCAAAGTCTTTCTAAAGGATTACTGAACCAATACTAGGCATGTTTGTACTTATTTCAATGCATTTTTCATGGTGATTCCAAATATGGTAATGAAATTCAATAATGTTGACATTTGTTAAACATTTTGTAAAATTTGAAATGTCGTCTGCAGATGCCTGCAGCCTGGAAAGTGTTAAGTGGAAAAACGTTGCCTCCGGTGGAGTTGTCTACATACAAAATAATAATACTACCGTCCACATTTATGTCAGACAATACAACACGGGTATACTCTCTAAAAACGATGCCTTTATTCTCATTCTTAAACAGTCATACTTTTTTGAATAAACCACATGAACGTTCCATACAATCCCGTGCGGCGAAAAGCGCAGTAAGACGCACTGCAGAAGTTTGTGTTATGGAACAAAACTATACTGTGTGAGGATAGTCACGCTAATTAATTTACGCCATGTTATATCATATAAATGTGGCCAATTTCTCAGAGAACTAATGAGAATTGCTTAAACTTTCTTAGCTGTTTAAGAATTCTCAATTAATCACAGGTGTTTTTCAGTATGGTAATACAGCGTGTCCCAAAAAACTGGGTTCAAAAGTTTGCGAGCTCAGGTATATTTTGTTTGATATCCTCAAATATAAACTATTCATGTATCCTACTGTTTAGTTATAAGCTCGCAAACTTTTGAACCCAGTTTTTTGGGGCACTCTGTAGATCCTGATTCTCAAAATGCTCCGATTTTGATCAGAATATTCTCAAATTGGTCGGAGGGATACGACGTGCGATAAAAAGAATAGTTTGCCATATCTACAAGTTAAGCATATATTTGTTTCATTAGGTCAAAGGTCGGCACACATTAGCGGTACAGCTTCCTGACCTTTGACTTAATGAAACTAATGTATGCTTAACTTGTAGATATGGCAAACTATTCTTTGTATTGCATGTCGTATCCCTCCGAACAATTTGAGTCCATTCTCATCCAAATCGGAGCATTTTGAGAATTTTACCCCTGTACAAAGAATTTTAGGAAAATATTGACTTTTGACCTTTTTGCCCTATATCTCGGAAACTAAGCATCGTGTGGAAATACAACCATTTACTTTTTTGAACCTCCAGTGTTTTCACTCGCCCTATACAAAGGGTGAAATACCCTTCACTTTTGATTTTCACCCTTCAAAATTCTTCTCAAAGAGTGAAAAATGTTGAACATTTCATTGTTTTACTGCCCAATACACTGCGCGAGCACACATTTTGGCCATCATTTTGGTTTTTCACCCTCGAGAAATAAACCCAGTGATGAGTGATATTATCTAATCTCAGGAATAGTTTGATATACATTACACCATAATCTGAGCATTTTTGCAATTTCACCCCTGTAGTACTTTCAGCTGAGGGGATCATTCACACACAAAAATGTCTAAGATGATCTAAGTAACTTAAGGGGGTCAAACCTTCTGTACTTTATGGGTTGAATTCATATGTGACAGGCTCCTAGACTAAGAGTATATGCTTTTGTTAGTAGAAAATTTATCAACACATCATTTAGAATAAATTCATAATTATTGTCTTATTTTCTTTCTTCGATATTTTTGCATCAGGGCAAAAGTATGCAAGGAAAACCCCGCTGCAGCTCTCTTGGAAGTCAAGTATATGCTTGTGTACTTAGAAAATATATCAACATATTATTTTGAATAAATTCATATTTATTGTTTTGTTTTCTTCCTTCTATATTTTTGCATCAGGGCAAAAGTATGCAAGGAGATCCCGCTGCAGCACTCTTGGAAGTCAAGTATATGCTTGTGTACTTATATCAACATATTATTTTGAATAAATTCATAATTATTGTCTTTTTTTCTCCCTTTTTTGCATCAGGGCAAAAGTATGCAAGGAGACCCCGCTGCAGCTCTCTTGGAAGTCTTGGACCAAGAACAAAACTTCTCTTTTACTGATCAGTATCCTTATATTTGGTGTTCATTTTTGAGACGGAAAGATGATTTTGGGAGAACGGTTTAAAGTACTTGAACATATAATTATGGTAAAGGGATAGGGAAAAAGGGGAGGAAAGGCTGTCCTATTGGAATGGGATAGAGGGGAAGTAAGGGGGAGGAGATTGAGTTAAGGGGGCTGTACACCTTCAGCATAGCCTCCGTAAAACTGCCATAACTTCTTCATTATTCATTTAATCCATATAAAAGGAGGTAAGAAAATCACATTTTTTGGCACTTTTTGGTCGATAATTCAAAACATAAAAAGATTCCTAGGGAATTGTATTAGGAATATACCAAAACTAGTACATGATAAAATTTGACAAAATATATTTTGAGTTATCTTTGCAGAACCTAAAATGGGTATAAAACGTGTTTTTTATAATTTTCTCCAAAATGGACAATTTCATTATCATGGTTGGATTAATTGAACCCTTTTCTGCAATAAACTGTACACTTTTATATAGATTAAATGAATAATGAAGAAGTTACAGCAGTTTTACAGAGGCTATGCTGAAGGGAAGAGATAGGATGATTGAGGATGCATTCTTGGGATGGGAGATAGGGGGATGCATACTTTAACTTTGTATGGGCTATAAAGATATGACAAGGAAAAAATCAAATATTAAAGACCCATTTGAAAATAAACACTTGAAACTGACTTCGATCGTTAAACCAATCACACGGATGACCCTTAACCCCTGACAACCCACAGCTATCTCAACGTGCCCTTTGATCTTTCCCAAGTGCTCTTCATCGCCACAGCCAACAACATGTCGACCATCCCACCCGCTCTATTGGATCGTATGGAATTGATCCATGTACCAGGGTACACTCAAGAAGAGAAGAAATTTATTGGTATGGATCACCTGATGCCCAAACAAGTCAAGGAACATGGGCTCACTGGTGAGCAAGTACAGTTCAGTGAGGAGGCAGTCAAACTTATCAGTAAGTTTTGTCAATCTTAACACTCTCCATGGGGCAGGCGGCTGCAGACGACATTCCAACATTTCACAAAATGTTTGAAAAATGTCAACATCATTGAATTTCATTACCATATTTGGGATCACCGTGAAAAATGCATTGAAATAAGTACAAACATGCCTAGTATTGGTTCAACAATCCTATAGACTTTGAAAATTGGGAACGCTTTCTGATAAATCTGTTTTTTATAATGGTAAAACCAATAGCCCCGTGGAAAGTGGAAAGTGTTAAAGTATATGGTGTAGCAAAAGAAATAAGAAATAGGACGGTTTTATACAAGTACAGTTCAGTGAGGAGGCAGTCAAACTTATCAGTAAGTTTTGTCAATCTTAACACTTTCCACGCGGCAGGCGGCTGCAGACGACATTCCAAAATTTCACAAAATGTTTCAAAAATGTCAACATCATTGAATTTCATTACCATATTTGGAATCACCATGAAAGATGCATTGAAATAAGTACAAACATGCCTAGTATTGGTTCAGCATTCCTTAAGATAGACTTTGAAAATTGGGAACGTTTTCTGATAAATCTGTTTTGTATAATGGTAAAACCAAGCCGCGTGGAAAGTGTTAAAGTATATGGTGTAGCAAAAGAAATAAGAAATAGGACTCTGTTTCTGGATGGTTTTATACAAGTACAGTTCAGTGAGAAGGCTGTCAAACTTATCAGTTAGTTTTGTAAATCTTAAAAGTATATGGTGTATCAAAAAAAATAGGACTCTCGTTTCTTGACGGTTTTATACAAGTACAGTTCAGTAAGGAGGCCGTCAAATTATCAGTTAGTTTTGTAAATCTTAAAGTATATGGTGTATCAAAAGAAATAGGAGGAGGCTGTCAAACTTATCAGTAACTTAGTAAGTTTTGTAAATCTTAAAGTACAGGGTGTTTCAAAAAAATATGAACCCTGTTTCATGACGGTTTGATACTTTTCAAAATCACTGGACAGTGACCAATTCATTGTCAATGTAAATCCTAATTAATGATGGTGATACGATGTATCGTATGTAGATTGCCCTTTCTTGGAACACATCACATCACATTTCACTAATTTTTGGATGAACATGAAATTAACCCTGTTTGATTTCTTGAACAAAAATCATAAAAATACACAACACATGACTGTCATTGACTTTGGAGAGACATTTTTGGCTTTGGAGGGAAATGTTAGGTACAAAAATAAAGAAATACATAAGAAATTGAAGTGACATTTTCTCCATAAAAGGACATTTTTAAAGTTAGGTCCCTGGGAAATTCACATTTGTTCTGGCCGTGAACTTTGATTTTACTCATCATCACATTTGATTTGCATCAACCCTTTACAGTTAGCAAGTACACTAGGGAAGCAGGTGTGCGCACCCTGGAACGTAGATTTGGTGCCGTCTGCCGAGCAGTAGCCGTTAGAGTCGCAGAAGGCATGACCCGCCACAAGCTAGCTGAGGAATCCGGAGAGGGCGCCGGTGATAAGAAGGATCAAGTACGACGACAGCTTGATGATAAATCCATCTTGGACGCTGCATCGGAAGTTGCTATAGCGCAACCCCCTGAGATGCCGATTGTGATTGATGAGCTAGCTGTAAAGGATATACTAGGAGTAAGTGTTGAATGCAAAGGGTTTGGGTTCAAGTCTTGGTATGTGCAAGTCCTTTGAGATGCAAGTAGTGATAGATGAAGTAGCAGTCTTGGTTATACTAGGAGTAAGTATTGAATACAAAGGTATTGGTTCAAGGCTTAGTATGGGCATGGGCAAGTCCTATTGATGTGCAAGTAGTGATCGATGAGCTAAGCAGTTAAGCAGTGGCACCACCATGGCGTTTGGGGCATAGGGGCATTTATCCCCGAAGTCACAACCTTTCCCCCTCCCCCCCCACCCGTCAGTCAACACAAGTCCAACCCCATTTGGTCCCCCCAAACAGTCAAAAATGTTGACTTTAATGTTAAAATTAGCTTTCAAATTGGTCTGAAACGTCCAATTCAAACAAAATTAAGCTTTTACATTAAAAGCCAAAGTTTTTGTGCACGCTCAAAGTTTTTGTTCACGCTCATTTCCCCCACCATTTTTTTCTTACCCCCACCCTCCATTTTCTCTTGCTGCCCCCTCCCCCCCCCCCCAAAAAAAAGAAGAAATAAAAGAAATTGAATGCTGGTGCTACCGCTGCAGTTAAATATATACTAGGAGTAAGTGTTAAATAGAAAGATGTGGGGTTAAATCTTTGATGTGGGTAAGTCCCATGAAATGCCTGTGGTTGATAATAAGCTATCGGTCAAGGATACTATTACTAGGAGCAAGTATTTGTACAAAGGTTGTAGGTTCAAGTCTTGGATTAGGCAGGTCTAACAATCATGGGTTACTATAGTTTGATCAGTTCCAAATTTGGCAAAGCCTCCTTACATCAGCAGCGAATGAATACAGAAGGACGCGGGCGCACATGAAGGCGTAAAGTGTACTGTGCATTATATGTGTTATGCGTGACTGCGACCTTAATCCTGCCAGTATGCTTGGAATACTTTTATGCGCAAAGAGATAAAATATATTTATATTTCTTGCCAATTTGGAACTGTAAACTTTAGGAGTATGTATTTTTGATAATAAAGTAGAAAACACTTGTATTTATTATTGTGTAGTGTAGTGGTACAAATAAAGTATAAGGCCCCTTGCAATTAAATGTGAGTTTACTGTTGCCCGCGCGCGTCCAAAAGTCACCCGCGTGATATACAGGGTGTCCCAAAAGTCTATGCACGACTTTGAAGCTTTGTATGTCACAAAATATAAGTCGTATCGAATATATGAATACATATTTAGAAAGAGGAGATGTGGGAAATAATTTTGATACCAAACATTAGAGTAACATCTGCTTGTAATGCCACCCTAGATGTAAAATATGTACAGGATGCACAAATGTAATTTTATACTTCGGAGGAATAAAGTTCATAAATCAATACCTATTGAGATTAACAAAAAGACGGGTAGAGATGGTTACACGGAAAGTGATCCGTCAATTGTAATATTTAAAATTTTACATTACAGTGATCCCATCATAACAAACTATATTACACATAGTTTTCGTTTCTATAGTGAAATCTAGTTTAAATGTTTTCCATTTATACAGAGACGTGTGCTAATGCAAAAACACAGACCTAAAAAATTGAATAACGTAACAGAAAAGTGAACACACACATCACACAACGAATAGATCTCTTTGGACTTTTGGCTACTGCATGTCTTATGATATCAATGTGACTTGTTGATCTACCAGCCTTTTTTTCTACCACATCGAGACAAATCATGCACAGTTCCTGTGTTCAAAAATGTATCCACCAACTTAAGAATGGATATTCTTCCTGGTGCGTGTTTCACTTTAAAATGTTTTCTGAACTTTTGTTGAGTAAGTTGAACTGAATTTGTTTCCGCGTAGAATCATAACATTTGTATTCGCTTATCTATGCTGTAAACCATCTTGAATGAAGACTTTTGATGTGCAATGTTGTCTACTACGCCTATTTATGTGGTGAGTGATCGAGTTTGGTAATAACATTAATGTTGCAAGGTAAGCAGTGAACTGTGACTAATGCGCAACGTTGCTTTCATACCGTTAATTTATGTGCACCTGTTTTTAGCAACAATGTGTGGTATTTGGTATGGGTGGGTCTCACATGGCTAAACACTTTCAACCAGTTTTATAATGTTGTGGGTTCACCAATAGGGTTGTTTTTGGTATCAAAATAATTTCCCAAATCTCGTCTATCAAAATATGGTTACATTTATACCATATGATTTATATTTTATGAGATATGACTCTTCAAAAACGTGCATAGACTTTTGGGACACCCTGTATGTAATATTTTAAAAATATTTAATTATTTCATTGTTTAAAGCTTTTTCATAAGCTTTTTAACACTTTTCCGGCGATAAAATTAGCCGATGAGCCGCATTTCAATACTTCCGGGTTGGGAAAACATTTCTGTGAAGTACAAAACTCTGCACGAAACTTGCAATTGTCGCTTTGTATTGAAATGTGTGCATTGGAAGCATATTCGTAGGCAAGGCAATTGATTACTGCGCAATCGCTTCTGCGCATGACGTCACATCAAAACATTGCCGAGTTATTTTTAGTTTTTTGACTATAGCGTCCGCAAAGCCAAACCGCCGAACTTTTTTGGAGTTTCCTAGTGCATTCTGGGTAATATTTCAGGTTTGTTTACAATCGCCATCTTTAAAATTCTTCGAGCTAGCGTAACGAATTTTGTTTTATAAACATCGAATATCTCATTAATATTCATTTTCAAAATAGGGATGCAAATATGAATAGATTCCTTTATAAAAGAAACAAAATGCAAAGCCCCGTGCAAAGCCAAGGCAGTAGGTGGTGGTAGGACATAATTAACAGCATTTGAATTGTATTCGTACCTTGGATAATAGTTAACAACGCCGACAATATTAAATCAGGTGACTTTACCCCAAAATATTACAATATTAATATTAAATAGTCACCTCGTCCTGGTTTTCAAAAACGCAACAGTAAACTCACATTTAATTGCAAGGGGCCTAATGGTGTTCCTTTAATACCCCTAATTGTCACTAGTTGATCCCGGATTCAAATGCAAGTCTCTTTGTATACAATCTTTGCTTCATCCCAGTTGATGACGTGGTTCTTGTCGACTACATTGTCCATTATGAGGCAAAGATTGTAGGTAAAGAGACTGACAAGTACTAAAGATGGGTAAAGGAGGCCATAGAAATAAGAAAATGCATCACCATGATCAGTGACGAGGGGCAGTTCAATCTAAGTCAGGTATTCGATGATCCACTGGTTGCTAAAACATCTAGAAACACTGTTTCCAAGTAACCAGAAAGTAGTGCTATCAACACAGGATCGTCACGTCATCATCAGTGTTGATAAAGAGAACAGCTTGTTCTTGAAATGTCCACTAAGGTATGTTAAAACCTGGACTAGATATGATAACCTACTTCTCAGTTCATTCTAACAGTTCTGATGAACATCTTCAACAATATAGTAACAGGGATCAGGCGGGATATCAAAACATTCAGATTTTCACGCTGACTCCGGGGCGCAATCAATCAGCTGCCAGACTTTCACGACAGCGGCTCAGGTTCAATTTCAGGTGCTTGCGCAGCCTGATTCCCTCTCCTGCTGAAAGTTGAAGATAGAGTTAAACAACTTAAACTCAATCATGTTTTTAAAATATATAATGAAATAGCACCTAAGTACTTGAATTCTCAATTTACCAAATTGTCCAACACTCACAGATACAATACCAGGGGCAGTGCAACAAATTTTCTGGTTCCCAAAGCTAAAGGTCAGCAGTGCAATACATTTTTCTTTACTGGTATTCGGGAATGGAACTTGCTACCAACTCAGGTTAAAACATCCAAAACCCACGGGCAGTTCAAAAAGGCAGTAAAGAGTCACTTTCTATCTTGATTTTTTATCCATTTTTATATGCAGTTGTTTCATAAAAAGTGCAATATTATTTTGTGTGCAAATATATATGTTTTTATAATGTGCTGTTTTAATAAGCCCTTTTTAGAGCTTTCTTGGGCTATCCTTGGCATTATATGTTTTCTTGTATTAATATGTTGTGTTAATTTTGTAAGTTTTTAAGATTTGTATATTTGATCTGATGTATTGTATCTCTGTGTCTTGATATGCCAAATAAAACTAAACTAAACTAAACTCAAAAGGAAACCAACCCAGGGAGAGGTTTAATTAAATGAGAGTATAGTTATTATTATAATGTGATATATTTTGGTTATTTTCACAGCCCTACATGTTTGAGAGTGAAGTGTCAGAGCGATTGTCTCAGCCAGGAGTTGCCATAGGTAAATACAAGTAGCAATAGCCCACAGCCTTGTAGAAAAATCCAATGAGCCGAGCAGTGGTCAGTATTAATTCAGCCATTACTGGGGGCCATCCGCATCAGTGCAGTGTTAGTGGCTGCTGATACCTTCTGATTTTATTGGAATTGTCCCGATTTTCAACATTCTTCCTGAAGTTTTAAGCAACAACAACAAATTGCAACCAAAAACAAAATTATATACGCTATAGGCTCATTCCATGAAGTTGGGGCATATTATGTGACATCCAAGTGAAATTTTCAAAATGGATATTTTCCAACTCTTTCTTCTTTTTTAGGTTCTACATTTACCAAAGTCCAATGTAGAACTTTTTATTTTAATGTAACATTTGGTGTAAAATAACCGCACATGTTCAACAGTTGGATGACATTTCCAAAAATCCTGATGCTACATGGACACCATTTCTCATTTCCATATCATTTTCTAATAAAATAGCTTAAGATGTGGGCCAAGTTTCTATACCTCAATTAACTACTTGGAACCACAAATACATGAAAAGAAACCAGATTTGTCTAGGTTGAACATAACTTAACGAACAAGACATCGTAGATTAACTGTTTTATGTAAAAACTCATTGAAAAGTGACTCTTTATTTTGCAATTTGTATAATGAATTTAAATAAAGTAAATATCAATATTTGTTTGATGTAAAGTACTCAATAAACCATGCACATTGATTACATTATAGTCATAAAGTAAGTATATTAAGTATTATTTACCTGTATAATGTTATAAAATGCACTACCGATGCTACATGGACACCGCGTCTTGTAACATTGTTAATAATAAGACTATTCATACTGTTACAATTATTTGAGTGTGAATGGTTTGTCTACTTGTTCATCATATCAAGTAGATACACAGAGTGAATTGCTTGAAATTTATCTAAACACTGTTCATGTAAAATTTACCTTTTCTGTGTACTTAAGTATTACGATGCTACATGGACACCGTGCCCTAAAATATTTGGAACAGCTTGAACAGGTGCATCTTTTTCAGATCAATAGAGAGGATGTACTATGATGTTAACTTTTTATGTTATAAGCACACGATAAAATTAATAACATGGATTGTAAAACTACAAATTACACAAAAAGATAACCTGCCATGAAGCATAAAACATAATTACCTATGATACACATACACCATTTCTTACAATTACACAATAACAATACACCATTGATCAAAGAAACTTAAGATGTCCACTGAAACAAACTTCATGCAGTGTTGTTCTTAAAGTACCCTTTGTGATCTTAGTCTCTTTGCTTGTTTCTGATTGAATCATCCTCTATTATTGATAAAGATGATTGAAAAGTTTGATCACTTAAAAAGTCAGTTTGCAAAAAAATAATTTAATTGCCATGATGGATTTCTTTGGAAAGGTACTAGTTTTTGAAAATGATGGGTTCCTTGTCTTCATCTCCATAAATTCCAGGACGATAGAACTGTCTTCTGAATTAATGTCAAGAACCTGCAAAGCAAAACAAAATAAACCCTATGGCTTAGTATCTTCATGGAACATTGTGTATTGATATTGGAGTGGATTATTTATTCATGTTGCACTTCTTGTGTTGCAGGAAAATATTTATATTAAAATCATGCTGGAGTATTTTATTTATTATTCATTTAACATGAAAAAGAATAGCAAAGGATAGAGAACTTAAATGATTTACAATTATTTGTTTTATTTATAGTAAATAAAACTAAAATAAGGGAATGTTTATTGTGAATTCAGTGAAATGCTAATGGAAATGGTGTCCATGTAGCATTGTGTATTAATATATTTCATTAGATATACATCTCTCATAATATGCCTTTTTTTCTGTAAAGTGTAGTAAAATGTAGGCAATGTTTTGAATGTTTTGGGTGATGGATAATTTCGAATGGGGTAATTGTTTTAGTCTAATTAGGCAAATTTGATGAAATGCTACATGGACATGGTGTCCATGTAGCATCGTATTGGTAAGCTATATTATTAGCATTAAAAGAGCAAAAACTAATTCATTATTAACTTCAAAGTTTATTAATGATGTGATTCTACAAAAAAAATACAATTTCAACGAACTATAACGATACCCAATGCAAAATATTGCCCATGCTATGCCCGATGCTACATGGATGCCAAATTATTATGGCGTCCGTGACTCAAAATTAATATCATAACATGAAAAGAAATTCTGATTCAGTGTTTCCCTTTCAATAAAAATGCATTAATAAATACAGACATACAAGCAACATTAAGAAATAATTACAATCGCACTTACCATTCACAAAACTATCCAATGTTTACATTTTGATGCTACATAAAAGTCCCGATGCTACAACGGGACACCAGCGACTGAAACCTTGATAAAACTAGCCCACGTGTGGCAAATTCCAAACAAACCTGATAGTAGACTATGCCATAGTCCTTTGTATTATTTCATTTTTTCATATTTTTTTTCATTTGCCTGGTAAAATTACTTGAACTTGATGTTTGACATTTTAGTTACTTACATTTGATTTTGTATAAAATCAAATCTATCCCAAATCGGGCTAGTGTTTTCTCATGCTATAATTTATATAAACATGTAAACTTCAATCCCGCAAGCTGCAAATTTTATAGTTTTGTTTCTTTGCATTGTTCAGTAACATAGGGGAAAGCTAGATTAAAGCTAGATTAAAGATTTTAGACTAAAACACAAACATTTAAAAACTGGTTTGGCATGGCAATTTCAAGACACCAAACCACAAACCACAAGTAATTAATGTTTATATTCTGTAACTGATAACAGCAGACAAAACAATCCATGTGTGGTTTTCAAGGTTTGGTATATTCTGGGGGATAGACCTGAGGAACCAGATATTAATTTGGATCCACTTGAGGTTGTAGATGTTGAAACGGATACAAGTTTCGTTTAAGTGGACTATGGAGTAGTCTAACCTGATAGCTATTGACCTCTATCCTTACAAAAAGAAATATGGAATGTTTTATTTATCTCCAGGGGGGGATTCCCACAAATTGCATAGGATGTTTATCACGATGCTACATTTTATGGTTAGGACACCATGCACACGGCACGGTATACTTTTTCATGAATATATGGAATGGTCTTCATGAAATTTATTCTCATTTGCAATAGTTTTCAATTGATAAATGCTCTTAATTTTGGAAAATAATTTAAAAATGTATGATAGAGAACTACCCCCATTCAGCAATGAAAACTCCCGATGCTACACGTGTATATTTTGTGGACACCGTGCGTAGCATCGGAAAGGCAATTTTCATGTTGCTTGGGTGAAAAATTAGTCCAGCGTGACGAGGTGTTTTGGTCAGTAAACTATGAATACATGTATCTTTTATTAATCAAATCGATTTCCAAGCAATTCTATGATAGTTTTGCTTACATAAAACTCATATTAATTGTTGTGTTTTCCATGTCACGTTTTTTAGCAAAAATGGTCTTGGACACCACCTAATTTTTTATTTTTTTCTTCTTCAAGGAAGGGTCATTTTTTTTTTTTTTTCATGGCTCAATACTATAACCTAGTACTGTTTTTGGACACTAAAAAAATTTGATATACACATAGAGTAAAACAGTTTATAAGCTGCCTAAAGTACCAAATTCTGCTATTTTAACAAATGCCCCAACTTCATGGAATGAGCCTATAGCAAACCCTGCCTGGGATAATAAATATGTCAATAAATGGCGCTGTTATAGTTCAAGTCTCCTTGACTGTGTCTAAATATGTTAATAACAGTAAAGGTCACACAACTGTGACATCGTGTATGAGGTTATTATTTCACTGCAAACCTCTTCTGAAGTATTGATCGCAGGGTTCACTGTTGTATCTAACTAACGTAGTAACGCAACAGCGACATGCGAGACGAGCATATTTTGTGACGTTTTGTAATCGTGGTTGCCATTTTTGTTACCCGTAAATTGGCGATATAAAATGGAAAAGAAAAGAAAAAACTTCTTCCCCATTTTTTAAGATGGCGGCCATGTAGAGGGACGCGGGGACCCAGTCTACTCTCAGTCTACATAAAGGCAATTGTGAGTCAAGATTCTGATGTCATAAATATCGAAGATCAAATTTTGTTAAAAGTAGTCTAGGTTTTTTCTAATTACTAATTTATATCATAACCGGGGCATACACATTTCAGGCATATTTTTATGTTCAATTGTTTCAGGTCTTGCTTGGACAGCTCTAGGTGGAGAGATATTGTATGTAGAGGCCTCAAGAATGAATGGGGACGGTGAATTAACTCTGACAGGTCAGCTAGGAGATGTCATGAAAGAATCGGCTCAGCTAGCTATCAACTGGGTTCGCAGTCATGCCAAACAGGTACGGATTGTATAGTGGTGGAAGGGGTTGATGGGATATATTATATGACGGAATAAAGGGGACTAGTGAGAACACTTTGACTGGTTAACTAAGGGATGTCATGAAAGAATCAGCTCAGCTAGCTATCAACTGGGTTCGCAGTCATGCCAAACAGGTACGGATTGTATAGTGGTGGAAGGGGTTGATGGGATATATTATATGACGGAATGAAGGGGACTAGTGAGAACACTTTGACTGGTTAACTAAGGGATGTCATGAAAGAATCAGCTCAGCTAGCTATCAACTGGGTTCGCAGTCATGCCAAACAGGTACGGATTGTATAGTTGTGGAAGGGGTTGATGGGAGATATTATATGACAGAATGAACAGGAATAGTGAGGACACTTTGGCTGGTTAACTAAGGGATGTCATGAAAGAATCAGCTCAGCTAGCTATCAACTGGGTTCGCAGTCATGCCAAACAGGTACGGATTGTATAGTTGTGGAAGGGGTTGATGGGAGATATTATATGACAGAATGGACAGGAATAGTGAGGACACTTTGGCTGGTTAACTAAGGGATGTCATGAAAGAATCGGCTCAGCTAGCTATCAACTGGGTTCGCAGTCATGCCAAACAGGTACGGATTGTGGTGGAAGGGGTTGATGGGAGATATTATATGACAGAATGGACGGGAATAGTGAGGACACTTTAACTGGTTAACTAAGGGATGTCATGAAAGAATCGGCTCAGCTAGCTATCAACTGGGTTCGCAGTCATGCCAAACAGGTACGGATTGTGGTGGAAGGGGTTGATGGGAGATATTATATGACAGAATGGACGGGAATAGTGAGGACACTTTAACTGGTTAACTAAGGGATGTCATGAAAAAATCGGCTCAGCTAGCTATCAACTGGGTTCGCAGTCATGCAAAACAAGTACGGATTGTACAGTGGTTGAAGGGAGTTATATGTGACAGAATGAACGGGAATAGTGAGGACTTTGACTGGTTAACTAAGGGATGCCATGACAGAATCCGCTCAGTGGATGGCAGTCATGCCAAACAGGTACGGATGTACAGAGGTGGAAGAGGGTTGATGGGAGATATTATATGACAGAATGAGCGGGAATAGTGAGGACACTTTTACTGGTTGACTAAGGGATGTCATGACAGAATCAGCTCAGTGGACGCAGTCATGTCAAAGAGATAGGATTGTACAGAGGTTGAAGGGGGTTGATAGGAGATATTATATGACAGAATGAAGGGGAATAGTGAGGACACTTTAGCTGGTTAACTAAGGGATGTCATGAAAGAATCAGCTCAGCTAGCTATCAACTGGGTTCGCAGTCATGCCAAACAGGTACGGATTGTATAGTTGTGGAAGGGGTTGATGGGATATATTATATGACAGAATGAACAGGAATAGTGAGGACACTTTGGCTGGTTAACTAAGGGATGTCATGAAAGAATCAGCTCAGCTAGCTATCAACTGGGTTCGCAGTCATGCAAAACAGGTATGGATTGTATAGTTGTGGAAGGGGTTGATGGGAGATATTATATGACAGAATGAACAGGAATAGTGAGGACACTTTGGCTGGTTAACTAAGGGATGTCATGAAAGAATCAGCTCAGCTAGCTATCAACTGTGTTCGCAGTCATGCAAAACAGGAATGGATTGTATAGTGGTGGAAGGGGTTGATGGGATATATTATATGACAGAATGAACAGGAATAGTGAGGACACTTTGGCTGGTTAACTAAGGGATGTCATGAAAGAATCAGCTCAGCTATACTCTGTTTGGCTATCTCGAGACAGTGACGTAACCGCGTATTCTACTAATTGCATCACGTAACGCGCGCGCATACTCGCGGCGCTGGTGTACAAACACGAGCGTTGAAAGGCGGAAGATACACACGCGTGCGTAAAAGCTGCGCCTGCTCAGTTACGTCACTGTCTCGAGATGGCCAAACAGAGTATAGCTATCAACTGGGTTCGCAGTCATGCAAAACAGGTATGGATTGTATAGTGGTGGAAGGGTTTGATGGGATATATTATATGACAGAATGAACAGGAATAGTGAGGACACTTTGGCTGGTTAACTAAGGGATGCCATGAAAGAATCAGCTCAGCTAGCTATCAACTGGGTTCGCAGTCATGCAAAACAGGTATGGATTGTATAGTTGTGGAAGGGGTTGATGGGAGATATTATATGACAGAATGGACAGGAATAGTGAGGACACTTTGGCTGGTTAACTAAGGGATGTCATTAAAAAATCTGCTCATGCCAAAGAGGTATGGATTGTTGGGAACATTATGTATAATGCTGAGCTTACTATGAAAGGTTAACAAAGGGATGTAATGGAAGAGGCAACGATGGACCACTATATTTACTGTGCTTGTGTCTCTCTTTAAGCCAAGCATAGTGCAACCTTTTCTACCATTCGGGCCTCATTGTGATTTTGAGATCCATTCATGGGCAGCAGTGATTGTCAAACATTCCAAAACACGTCCGGAGGAGGGGTAATAGGGGGCGGCGAAGCTTTTTTCCCTCTTTTTACTCGCTGTTACTGCTGTTTTTAACACGCAATCACGCCAATCACGCCTCGAGTTATATTTACTAAATGCAACACGTCACCCTACTAATTATAAGGGAGCACACCACTAAATCAATCTGCCATGTGTGTAACCTAGGGAGTTTCGGTTAAAACGGGCCGCATAAATGGGAACTTTTGGGATTGCTTCGCAGGCCGCAGATTAGAGGCCGGTCGGCCGCCGCACGTTGCACACGCTTGCTTTAAGCAAATCTTTCTTTTTCTCTCTTTTGATCCCCTCAGTGTGGCATTCCATCTACACCAGGACAAGACCTAATGGACAGTACAGATGTACATATACACTTCCCTGCAGGAGCTGTAGGCAAAGATGGACCCTCAGCAGGCGTCACTATAGTTACTGTACTTGTGTCTCTCTTCAGGTAAGTTAAAATATAGATTGGGTCACATCATTCAACAAGATGTCTGGTTTTATGTCATACATGGTGGGACATGCAATGACTGCTGTGATGGATATTTTCATCATTAACATCTAGTATACACATATTTCTTCACAAATCAAATTTGAATTAATGACTTCTTGCAGAAAAGGTGTGCCTTTTGTAAATGCCATCAATGTTAAGTGGTAGTATTATTGGATGCCAGTTTGTAATGGAGAATTTTTACTTTTTTTGGCTTGTGTTTAATTTTGTGTTAAGATCTTTATTCAAATAATTATGCCGTATAGGGTTTCAAAATGGTTTTGTGCTTTATGACATTTTTAAATGTCATAGTGATTAGACAAGCATGCATGCATATTCATTTGGTGGGATATTGACCCTGAGGCCTCTTGGAGTTGATGTGCTTATGACATCTCCCTGTAATTGTACCTCTCTTTAACCCTAACCTGCCGGGCGTGTTTTTGACAATTAAACTATCAGGAGAGGAAAACGGGTCAACTTTGGAGGGGGAAATCACTCTTTGCCAGCACAGGGGATTGAACCCGGGCTGTCTGCGTGGAAGTCAGATGACTAATAATAATAAAATAATAATAAAAAGACTTATATAGCGCATAAAGCAACGGCATCAAAGCACTGTACATGTACAACCATAAGACTATACACAATATACTACACGCTACCATATATTTAAAAGCATTATAAAAAAGTCATAAAAGTCTTAAATCTAAAAAGCGAGGGAACATTGAACATCAAAAGTCATAAAATACAGCAACAATATTATATACAAAATATGTTAAGATTAAAAATAGAAAATTAAAATCCGCAATAGGAAATATACAAGACGGAGTGTAAAGACAAAGCAATTGCACATGGAGACAGTTATAAGTGATACGTCATTTTAAACAAATGTGTCTTTAGATTGGATTTGAAACAGCCGATTGTCTGAGGAGCACGGAGCGCAAGTGGCAGATTGTTCCATAGTCTCGGTGCAACACGCGAAAAAGATCTGTCGTAAGTCTTTGTCCTACTAACTGATTCCTGAAGTAGGTATTGAGAGGAAGATCTCAGTGTCCTTTGGGGTTTGTACTCTGAGAGCAGATCAGCAATGTACGCAGGGGATTGGCCATTTAAAGCTTTGAAAGTCAGAAGCATTAGTTTGAAGATTATCCTCTGACGGATTGGCAACCAGTGCAGCTGGCACAAAACCGGTGTAATATGATTGCGCTTTTTGGTCAGGCTCACAAGTCTGGCCGCTGAATTTTGGATTCTTTGAAGTTTGTTGAGTTCTTTGTCCGGAAGGCCATATAGAATACTGTTACAGTTGTCGAGACGAGACGATATGAAGGCATGTACAAGCTTCTCAATATTTGGTGCATCAAGGTATCGCCGAAGTTTTCCAATTCTATGAACGGCGTAAGAGGCACTCCTGCACAAACTATTGACATGATTGGTCATACCAAGGTTACTGTCGAGAATAACACCGAGGTCGCGCACTGTTTTAGACGGAGTTATAGTGGAGTCCCCGATCTTAATATCAATGCCAGTACGATTCTTGGCAAAACGGGAAGACACGTGCAGCAGTTCGGTCTTGGCATCATTAAGCATCAGTTTGTTGGCAGCCATCCAGGAACGGATTTCCTCGATACAATTTTCTACTTTTGCTATCTCACTATCGTGATTAGATGGTTTGATAACGACGTATATTTGTGTGTCGTCAGCATAAGAGACGCTTGAAAGTCCATGCTTGTTTATGATATCTTCGATGGGAGCCGAATAGATGACAAATAATTCAGGACCTACAACAGAGCCTTGAGGTACTCCCCAGTCCAGGCATGTTGGATTTGATATTTCACCATCAATAATGATTGATTGTTTTCGCTTCTTCAAGTAGCTTGAGAACCACTTGTATGCCATCCCAGTGACACCATATCTGATACTGAGTCTTTTGAGCAATATTCTATGGTCAACGGTGTCGAAAGCAGCGGACAAATCGAGTAATACCAGTGCAGCTTCACCATGGTCATCAACAGCACGAAGTAAGTCATTTGTCACCCGGACTATTGCGGTTTCAACACTATGAAAACGTCTGTACGCTGACTGATTCTTTGTGTGGAGATCATTGTCATTGATGTAGCGTTGAAGCTGATTGATTGCTGCACGTTCTATCACTTTCCCTACAAACGGAAGATTCGATACAGGTCGAAAGTTTTTAAGTTCTTCCACATCAAGATTAATCTTCTTCAGGAGAGGCGTGACAAGTGCTTGTTTCAACTTGATTGGGAAAATACCGGTTTGCAATGACGAGTTGACAATGTTTGTTATTGAAGGAAGCATCTCGGGAAGATAGTCCTTGATCAGACTTGCTGGTAAAGGATCCAATGGACAAGTCTTTACGCGAGATTTCTTGATAATATTCAACACTTCGTCACAGTCCAACAGCCTGAAGTGATTAAAGTTACTGTCACACACCGTTTCTGGCACAACGACAGGTGTTATACCCAGAGTATCAGCAGACGTATCTAACGCAAATCTGATCTTACGGATTTTTTCATCAAAGTACTTGCTGAAACGATTGGCATGGGCTCTCTTCGATGTATGGGAAGGGAGAGCTTTGGAAGGTTTAAACACAGAGAGCTGATTAACAAGTTGAAACAATTGCCGCGAATCACAAGCGGATACCTTATCACAGTAGTATTCAGTCTTTGCTTTGTCAAGATCTTTTTTGTATTGTTGGCACTGATCGCGAAATGCAATGTGGTCAACGGTCTGTTTTGATTTCTGCCACTTGCGTTCAAGTTTTCTCTTTTCCCTTTTTGAATCGCGAACAGAGTCCGTGTACCAAGGGGCTTTCGGACGTAACGAAATCGTGCGTGTCTTGAGAGGAGCATGTTTGTCCAGAAGTCCACTGAGGCTGCTGTTGAATGATTCAACTATCCGATCAACATCGTGTGTTGCTGTGTTATCTCTTAACGAGCTCAAAGAACTAACAACTTCCTTGCGAAAAATTGAAGCGTTGATGGCACGAAGCTGGCGAGATTTGATACAACGCTTGGTGAGAGGTGGACGCGAAATTAAAATATCTCCCATAACAGCAGAATGATCAGATGGTAAATCATGCTTGACAGAAACATTTGAAACAGTATCCAGAGAATCTCGAGTAATAAGAAGATCCAACATATGTCCGTCCTTCTGAGTTGCCTCACAAACATGTTGTTTTAAGCCAGCAGAAAGCAACATATCGTTCATTGATTTTGCTCCTCTGCAATCAGTGACATCCATATGGATATTGAAGTCGCCAGTTATTACAAGGTGGCCAGATGCAAGTGTGGCTGTTTCGAGAAGACAAGAGAACTCATCAAAGAATTGGTTGGTTAACACCACGGACCTAGGTCTATACACTACAAATAGTTGGAGAGCATCTCGACAACCATTTGATAAGGATAGTTCCAAGCATTCAAATGTGTTGAACTTGTGAGGTACATACTTGATATCATATCCCTTGCGTGCAATAATACATATGCCACCACCGTTTTTGACGCATCTTGGTAACTGGTGAATAACGTAGCCTGGGAGAGTTGTGTTTATGTCGGCAAGAGATGGGTTATCTCGTTTATCGCCCTTTAACCAGGCTTCTGTGATGGCTAAAATATCCAGGTTTTGGCTGATAATAAGATCACAGACATCGGCACACTTGTTCATCATAGAACGCGAATTCCATGTTGCAATCCGGCTTTTAAGAGTAACCCGGTTTTTGGAAGCGCCGGTAGAACTACATGTAGGTATAATGTTTATCAAGTTTTTTGATCGAGCCGTATTTGTGTTAACTTGATTACCTTTATCGACACGATTAGTGACGCAAACTTGAATTTGCCTACGTTTATTTCTACCGCCTCTACAACCTCTTTTAGATTGTTTTGCAATATTGAGTTCTTTCAATAGATTGTATACTGACGGCTCTAATTTTGTGTTAATCACTTGATTGCGTAACTGATACAGCGATTCTCTACCATATAGAAAAGGTCGCATGATGGTAATAAACAAGATCGATCGACAGTATAGGCCTGTAATACATACATGTAGTAGTTCAATGCGTAATACAGTAGCACAGTGATGCCATTGACGATGAAATATCTTTAAATATTTCACAAACGAGATCACATAAAATAGTCATTATCAGTCCGGAAGAATCCAGAAGTACTTACTAACCGGATGGTTGATGATAAAACACAGAATTATAGTCCAATACGCAAAAATATGGTGAAATTCAGGAGACAGATGTGAACATGTATGCAGCACTGATGAGAGCGCAAATAGTAACTGATTGCGCCAACGGGTCAGCTAAAAAAAAAGGTTTACATTTTCTGAGACCTTTTGATAGTCTAGCAGATCATGGTACAAGATAGACCCGGCAAGCACACATTAGCATTTGATAGCACTGTAATGATTTGTAGGTGTGAGGATGATTAGGATTAATATAAGAATTTGTTTGTTTGTTTATTACCTCCTTCCTCCAGTGATCGATGTGTGCGATCTGATACTGCCATGACTGGTGAAGTGACTCTCAGAGGACTCGTTCTACCAGTAAGTATTTCATATTGTAATTGATGTTTTTGTATGTGTTAAGAAAATTATCTTTTAACAATTTCATTTACATGTATGCCTTTATCATAAGATATATGAGACTAAATGGTATTTGTATATATCAATACAACTGCATGCTGGGTGTCACACCAATTCGCACCATTACATAAAACAGTTCATTTTGGAATAAGTTATTGCCAAAGTCACATGGCTGCATACTTTAAACCCCTAAATATAAAAATAAGAACTCATACCATAACACAGTATATTTATATGGTAGATAATGCCTTTACTGTTCTGTATAAAGTGTGGTCGCTAATTTTTATTGGAATTTTCATGGAGAAATCATAAATTATTTGCTATTGTTTTTCTTAGAATATTTCCAAAATTGGATAAAGGTGAGAAAGAGTGATCAGTAAATTTGTGGTCAAGTCCACATCTGAATTTGAATGTATTGAAAGATCATAACATACCACAACTTATCCCAGAATATGAAAACATTCAATTGGTGTGTTTAAAAGTATGCTTAGTTAGAAGATAGAATTCTGCACGATATTTGGTCGAAATCATATGCACGAATGAATCAGGCCAGGCGTTGAATTCCAATCTCCTACACTGTGCATGCACTAATTTCATTGACACTTGAATTTTCTCCTTTCTAACTTAGCACATTTTGAAATGCACCAATCGATTTCCTTCATATTGAAAGTTTATGTTTGTCAGGATTGTTCAGATGAGGACTTGCTCTATGTTTTGTTTTCAAAGGATTTTTGTGGTCTGGAATCTCATATTTTTATTGATTTTGATCATATTCTAGGCAAAATCATGTTGGATAAATCACTTTTTCTCCACAACAAAACACTTTTAAAACACCTAGTAAACTGTAGAATATGCTCTATCACATACATCGTAAACACGAATTGTTAAAGTTAATTTTCATTGTTAAAGTTCAAAACATATAGCTATACAAATTTAGAAATTCCTCATCGCAAAATGAGCTGCATGCTTTGGTGCTCCTTGGTGCACATTTGGTAAAACTGTCATTTAAAGGTTAATTTGACCATGTGTGGTTGTACTGATATACCCAACATTCCCTCTAGTTTGGTCTGTGTCTACAACAAAAGTGAACCCTACTGCAAATTTAAGAACCATAATTGCAATTTGATTATAAATAGAAATACCCAAATACAGGAGGCTTGATATTTGTTTCCCATGCCAACCACCTTTCCCTATACAAATTCTATCAGGGGTATGCGACGCAACTTGCTGATCTGAAACTACTTTTAAGTTTAACTTTGGTGATTGTCATATTGTTGGTGGCACTTTTTGTTGTTTGCCGAGTTATGGACTTAATTGATACTTACACGGTTTTGAAAATTATGATAAAACGTATGTGCTGGCCTTTTTTTTCAAGCCTGAAATATATGATACTTCACGTTTCATTGTTTATTTTATGTATTCGAATTACATTTCTCACTTTACACCATAACGTCATAGTTGGGTGTGACGGACTTGATGCAAATCTATAAATTCCTTTCATTCCGGTGATCATCATAAAGTGGCGCTGTTGCATTTTAAATGTATGCAAACGGGACCTGTTGTCTATGTACGTACAGTATAGGACTTTCCTATCCCAAAATAAATAGAATCCCTGATTGTATTTTCAGGTGGGTGGTATCAAAGATAAGGTATTGGCTGCCCATAGAGCAGGAATCAAGAGGATCATCTTACCTAAACGTAATGAGAAAGATCTGGAAGAAATACCACAGAACGTCAGGGTGAGTATCAATAAGGTTTATTGCGAATCGAAAAAGCCATTGATTATCCTTTTCTGTTGCATTGTGGGATCGCAAAAGGGCAAAATCTGCCCCGTTCTGGATCCTACAATGCATCAGAAAAGGATAATCAATGGATTTTTTCCGATTGGCGATAAGGCAGTACAGTATAACCCCAGTTAGCAGTACAGTATAACCCCAGTTATCCGTTCACGATGGGACCTGGAAGCAATGGCTGGATAAGTGCAAAATCTGGATAAGCAAATTATGTGTAATTCTGCATTGACTGTCCTGAAGTGCTCAAATTTGGAGGGGTAATTACAGTGACAATGTATTATGTAGCACTATAAATATCAAAAGACGGCATTCAAATGCTTCAGAGTGTGAATATAAGGTGATTAGGTTGTAAATAACTTATTTTCTTAGGGGATCATTCAGCCGGATAACAGAGTTATCCAGATAATAGGGGTCGGATAAGTGAGGTTGGACTATATTTTCATACCATCCAGTCGTGGCAACCTGTACTTCTAGTAGCTTCTGGTGGTCTGGTAACCAATTCCTGCAAGCTCTATGAATGACGGATCCTGATACACATTAATATTCATTTTCAGGGACTCTAGTTTAAAAAAATGACCCGTTTTGTGACATTATCTTCTGTTTACACTTGATTATCAACACGGGTAGACCTGGGTTTTTATGAACATACCCCTTAGACAATCCAGTTTTTGGGAGTTTTTAACTTTTAATATGCTTTAAAACGGTAAAGACTTCACTATAAAACAAAAATGCATCACTATAGTTTGATCAGTTCCAAATTGGTGAAGCCTTCTTACAGTAGCGAATTAATACAAAAGGACGTAATTGCGTGTGTACGCTTGGATTACTTTTGCGCGCGTAGAGATAAACACCAATTATTTCTCCCCACTTTGGAACTAATTAAACTATAATGCCAACTATGGGTTCACAGAATCTTATTGAATACAATGGAAACCTTGGGTGAAGCCAAAGGTTGACAATTTTTCCATTTCAGTTTTCTTAGTGTACATGTATCTACAATGTTTCTGAGATATTCAGTTAATTATAACCCAATCATCTTGTTGTTTTCTATAGAATGATTTGGAGTTCACCCTTGCTACTAGACTAGAGGATGTCCTCGAAGCAGCGTTAGAGGACGGTTTTCCATCCATGAAACCAGACGTCAAATCACCAACACTTCCAAGCAAATTATGAAGATGATGCGATTTGACGTCATTACAAACAAGTAACGGAAACTCAATGAAAATATGTAATCGTATATATGGTTGCTAATACAATTTTGTTTAAAACTGATATTTTATTATCCTTGTATGTGATCCACCCAACATAACGGGGGAAGATTCATAATTTGGTTATTGTGAAATATGGTTGATCCATGCATAATACACAAAGATCCAAAGATCACTTGAGTCATGATATATAAATCAAGGAGAGAGAGAGTGACTAAAAACAAACACTGTACCGTTCAAAAGTTGAGTTATACAGACAGTAAGTAAATTATTCACCGATATAATTTCTCCCTTTTAGACAAACTATGGGCTCAATGAAGCATGTAAGTTTTCTGTAGGATGCAAAATGTGTCTATGTAAATAGAGGATAATTACATAATAGGTGCTTGGAGCCCTATCCTATGATGTGAGAAAATGTCATTATAATTATGCCAACAACTGTTGTTTAAACTGTTTGCAACAACAACAACAACAACAACAAATTATTGATGTGTAAATTTTGTAATTATCAAAGTAGGTATTACAGTATTAAACGCGCAATGGAGTGGATTGGCTGTAAAGTACAGTCAAAAAGTAACTTACCAGATAATAAATGTGCTTATAAGTATTAATCCTGCTTGAAATATCAATTTATAAAGGTTGAAATTTCTCCTCTTTAAGGGTGGTGTTTATAACCCTAATAAAATGAAAATTATCAAGCGCTGTAACTTTAACTTTTTAACTACATGTATTAATGTGATGTACATAAAGCAGTCATGTGCAACCTTTTCTACCACACGGGCCGCATTGTGATTTTGAGATCTATTCACGGGCCGCAGTGATTGTCAAACATTCCAAAACACGTCCGGAGGAGGAGTAATAGGGAGGGGGGAAGTCCATTGCTCATGGAATACTGTGACCCGCTTCTCTTCGTGTAATTTCTTCTTTTTACTCGCTGTTGCTGCTGCAAGCGCCATTTTAACCAGGGATTTTATCACACAATCACGCCTTGAGTTATATTTACTTAATGCAGCGCGTCACCCTACTAATTATAAGGGAGCACACCACTAAATCAATCCGCCATTCGCCAAACTAGGGAGTTCCGGTTAAAACGGGCCGCATCAATAGGAATTTATAATTGCTTCGCAGGCCGCAGATTAGAGGTCGGCGGGCTGCATGTGGCCCGCGGGCCGCAGGTTGCACACGCTTGACATAAAGTATACATTTTTAGAAAGGTGATGAGTCAGAGAACCCATTTTGGTAACAAATTTTACTAAAAATGCTGATTTTTTTTTTAAATGTTGGCCACAAAATCACTTTTTTGGCTCAATTATTTTCGGACAACGTATAAAATCAGTTTTAGTAAAAAATACCATTTTTTTTAAAAACCTCTTTTACCTTTTTTGGTCAAAAAGTAAGAAACTAACAGTATGATGACAAAAATTAAAAAAACAAAGTGTCTTCAGATGATTTTGGTTAATTTCTGCATTTTTTTACCAAAAACTGATTTTTTGTTGTTATGTTGTCCAAAAAAATAATTAAAAATCAGAATATTTAGTAAAATTTGATACCAGAAATGGATTATCTGATTCTCTTTCTAAAAAGGCATACTTTAATATTATACATCACATTAATAGTTCAAAAGTTACAGTACTTAATAAATTTCATATTATTAGGGTTAACATCCTCCTTAACTTGAGATATAGACGTTATTCGTAATTGACGATTTCAGGCTAAAGAGGGAGACATACTCGATGTGACGTCACTAATCATAACGAAAGCGAGGCCAATTGTAGTAATTTACTACAATTGGCCTCGCCCTATTACGATTAGTGACGTCACATTGAGTATGTCTCCCTCTTTAGCCTGACATCGCCAATTACGAATAACGTCTATTGCATGTGAAGAATGGTTTGATATTAAGGAAGTTACAGAACCAAAAGTAAGATTAAGTATGATTATAATCTTTGTACATAATGCTTTTCATGTATAATGCTTTACATAGTATATTTATACTGAATTGGAGTTTGAATTAGTTTTTCAATATTTTTAATAATTTTGAATTAAGTTTTTCCATGTTTATCATAATTTTGTAATTATGTATCAAATAAAAGATCAAATACTATATTATATAAGAAAATTATCAAAAAGAAATAAAAATGTGAAACTGAAGGAACAAAATCTTCTTTGGCTATTGTTGTATCCCTTTTTGAAATTGGTTGCCATTTTAAAGCAGGAATTATGTGATTATAAACTGTACAGGTTGTTTACAACATGAAATGAACTAAAAGGCAACAACATAAACCTATTATACTGGCAAATCAGGCATTTTTTCGGTTTAAAAAAATATATATCAAGAATTTTGGTGATTTTCAACAATTTTTGAAATTTTCAATTTTTTTTAACAAAATACAATTTTCTTGGCCAGGCCGGGCCTGTACAACAGGATTGGGTTTTTTCGTCTGAATCCTAAGAATTCTAATTTCAAGGTTTAGATAGCTGTTATGGTTGTTTTTTAACCTTCATAAATTGCTATAATTGACTCTTTAATCTTTACATTAATTTGGTTGGTTAACACTTTCCACACAGCTATTGGTTTTACCATATACAAAACAGATTTGTCAGAAACCTTTCCAAACTTTCAAGGTCTATCTCAACGATTACTGACCCAATACTAGGCATGTTTGTACTTGTTTCAATGCATTTCTCATAGTGATTCCAAATCTGATAATGTAGTTCAATTATTTTGACATTTTTGTGAAATTTTGGAATGTCGTCTGCCGCATGGAAAGTGTTAAGTAAAGTATAGACACATTTTCAGATTACTTGTAATTATAGGTAATCCTGCTGACCTCTTTGTCAGCATATCAAATCACGCTACTGACAAAGGGATGGGTCAGGATGAACCCGCAAGCTACGGATCTTTCTTTAGGCGACAAAAAAAACAACTCTGTTGTGTACGGGCCCGACCAACCCATTTTTTTAATTTTAGAAATCAGTGAAAAAAATGTTTACAACTACTTCATCAGGCAACTGACCAGCTGATGACATTGGGTCAAGTGATGGATGAAAACGGCTTGAAAACCATGAACGACCTGGTCCCGGGTGTGTATAGCTGAAATGGTAGTCCTCACGTCTTGTTCACAGAAGGTCTGAAAGTCTCAAGAACAATTTCAAAACCTTTGGTGTGGTTACATCATACAAATAGCACCATACACAGCAAACTTATCCAAGTTAAAGACAGACAACCTAAAGAGAAACACTCGTATATGGTATCATATGTGTGAATATAATGGCTGTGTCTAGTCCTAGAGAGACTAATCAATCCCTCGAAACCCATGTCAATCAACATCAGAGGCTCAGTTCCAATACAATGCCTACAACTTGGCGGTCTTCACTTATCTGAAGAGACTCTGGTCATAACTTTGAGGATAATATCCTTGGCCAAGAGGAATTATTGGCACAAGATTTCAAGATTCAATTTATTATAAAACAAATGAGGAGTGAAAGAAGCTATCTGGAAGACGGCAGAGCAACCTTCTTTGAACGAGACAGGTGGACTACAATTTCAGCTATCACACACCTGGGACCAGGTCCTTCTGGGTAGTTCAAGTCGTCTTCATCCATCTAGTGACCCATAAGATAAGTCAGTTGCCTGATGAAGTGTGATGGTTTGACATGCATCGTAGCAGTTTAAAAAAGTAAGTACCAGAATTCCGTCATTTCATATAGTTTTAACACTTTCAATGCCCTGGCCGGAGGGCACTTAGATACACTTTTGGTATGTATGTGCCGCTAGCAAAATGAAAATTGACCAAAATAGTTATGAACTTTCAGGGGAGAATGAACCTATAGGTTTACCAGAGAACATACTTTTCTTACATATTTGACAGATATTCCTAAAATAGCTATGAAAAGCAGCAAATTTAAGGATATTGTAGACCCATGAATGTATCAAAAAGTACTATGAAAAGGGGTCATTCATTTAACAGACGGGACCATATTTGGCGACACATCCCTGTGACCTCATATCCAATAAGTGCCCCCACCCCCAGGTTTCAACAGCTATTTGTTTTTATATTATGGTCACGCGTTATGAACTCGCCTCCCAATAGGGTGGTGCCGTTACATTTTTTAGTTTTATGCTGTCATTTTCCTCAAATATTTTCAAAACCACAAAAGCTATCTCAACATTTGGTATCATTTTAAAGCCCTAATAACAAGCTATCTGCCTGCAAAATGGCATTGGTATAGCTAATACAGAAGGGGAGATACAGCTGTTTGATGTTTGGAGACCAGGGGTGGTGCTGGAAGGGGTGCCACTGGAAGTGTACAAACTCAATAGGGATAATCCAATAATGGCGATAATCTTTGTTCTTTTTACAATAACTATTCATCCCATAATGTTACAAACCCCATTCTGGTCCCATTTTAAAGGATATTTAGTAGTCTTTAAGTATGTGAATCAACAGACTTGTCAACTATTTGTAACAACTAATTAATTATGGATAAGACCATGATCATCAGCTTTCTTTCTATTCGCTACACAGTCAACATGAATAATCAGTCTCAATTTACCGGATTTATAAAAATGACTATAACAGAAAAAGTTTTCAACCTATGATAGCAAAAGTATACATTTTTGGAAAGCTTGTAACTAGAGGAATTCAGAAATGCAGTTTATATCAGAGACGGGTTCATCCTTAAACAAATATTTCTGAAAATTCTAAAAATTTATAAAATAAAAATTGGAGATATTTACTAGCCGGTATAATTACCATACCGACGTAGTAGTAACTTTGACAATTATATATCATCTAATGGGTAATTTCATGAGGAATTCAAATATGTAAAGTAAATAATGATAGGGGTAGGTATAAAAAATATATGGATCTCAAATTGAAAATAAAAAAACTCTGATATTTTTCCAAATATTTCCGATCATACCATTTTAGTTCTTGGTCATACTATAATTTTAATGGCATATTTGGTTTCCTCATGAAATTTCCCTTCAGAAATGTATACTTTTACTACCTCAGGGGGGTATACAAGCAAATATAAATGTGTAAATTTAAAATCATGTCGCAAAGCCAAAATCCGTGTGTAACGCGAAAGGAGGCGAGCTTAAAACACATGACCATATACAAAACAGATTTTTAAACTTTTAAAGTCTATCTCAAGAATTACTAAACCAATACTAGGTATGTTTGTACTTATTTTAATGAGTTTCTCATGGCGATTCCACATATGGTGATGACATTCAATACTGGTGATTTTTTGAAAGAAATTGTGAAATTCTTGGAACTGTCGTCTGCAGACACCTGCCGCATGGAAAGTGTTCAGCACTAGCCTTGCAGAAGTGTATTCACATATTGACATGTGTATGCATCTCATGTATGATCATGTCCTTTCAAGTTCTTCCTATCCATTATAGTCTGGATGAAGCATCTACCACAATAGTGACATTTTGGGTAACTTTGATCCTGGTCATTTCATGTAATTGCCGTCAACCTGCCAATACAAAAAGAAAATTGCCTCACCATGTTTTCCATTCTGAGATTACGGCGATTCAGAGGGCAACACACTCCCATTGATATCAAAGGTTTGCAAAATGAGGGAAATACCCTTAAAATGGTATTCTTTCCTTAAAAATGTTTGATTTCACACTCAAATTAGCTACTGCGAATATAATAACATGCAGAGGGATTTCTATTGAGTATAGGTCTATGTGATGAAGTTACAAATCGCAAAATTGTTACAAATTTGTGAAGCGCAAAAAAATCTGTGTAGCAATTAGCAGAATATTGATTAGCTGATAGTATCAACTAACCGGTTGATAGTACGATGAGGATTAGGGATGGTTCAATTGATCAATACAGCACATACAACAGCTACCTGTCACACTACCCTGCGTTTTCAAACCCTTTTGCAAAAATGAAAATTGCACTTTGTCTCATTCATTGCCGTGTACCCAATCTTTGCGAAAAATAAAATTTGTGAAGAGCAAAAAATCTATAGTAGATACCCTATAGTTCATTGCTATCTTCATTAGATAGCACATTGTTAGCTTCAGTAGATAACACCACATATAGATCATTGTTGTCCTCAGTAGACAACACAGTTCATTGCTATCTTTTTTGATACCACAGATAGCCCAGTTCTAAATTCCAGTTGAGCAAAGTTGAATTGGTTTCAACTGGTTCAAACCAATTGGTCTAATATGGAGAATGGACAGGTTTCACCTGGCCTTGAAACCCAGGTAAAGGTAGATGTTCCAAATGCTGGCTAGAGTTTCAACTTGATGTTTTCTATTCTACATGAAGGGTCATCCTTAACTTAGTCGTACTCCAAAATTTGAGTTACATAACTCCAATGGCTCTTATTTTAGAAGCACAAGGTGACATGAAATTTGCCCATTGAGTAGTACACAAACTGGCCGGGTGGTTAACCACTTTTGGCAGTAATTCACTGCATTTTGGCCTATAACATCTTAATGGAACATATCTTACGCCAAACTTTTTACAGAAATAGTGGGGAAAATATGGGGTTTTTGCTGATATCAAAATATGTTGATGGTAAAAAAAATTAATTGGAACATCCACCTTTAAGATCCAGTTCAGAAGAATTAAAACTGGTTGGTTTAATATAGAAAATGGACAGATTTTCAACTGGGATCAACTGGAATCATAGACCTGGAAACACATGTCATTGTTATGTTAAAAAGATCGTTCATAAGTATCTTCAATATATCTTCAGTAGATTGCACATAGTTTATTGCTATCTTCAGTAGATAGCACATAGCTCATTGCTATCTTCAGAAGTTAAAACATAGTTTATTGTTATCTTCAGACGATAATATATAGTTCTTTGTTATCTTTAGAAAAAAAGACATAGTTTATTGTTATCTTCAAAAGATAATACATAGTTTGTTATATATAAACAAAGGAGCTGCGTAGGTTCGGTTAAAATAGATAATAATGTCCAGAGAATATGTAATATGGTTCAAACCTCATGAGGTTTGAACCATATTACGTATTCTCTGGACATTATTATATGCATAGTTCATTGTTATCTTCATAGGATAACAGAGTTTACTGCTATCTTCAGTAGATTGTTTATTAGTATCTACAATTTAGTAAGCTTACAGTTCATTGCCATCTTCAGAAGCTAATATAAAATACATTGTTATCTTCAGTAGATAGCACATAGTTCGTTGCTATCTTCAGTAGATAGTACATAGTTCATTGCTATCTTCAGTAGATAGCACATAGTTCATTGCTATCTTCAGAAGTTAATACACAGTTCGTTGTTACCGTCAGACGATACTACATTTGTTCATTGTTATCTTTAGAAGATAATACATAGTTCATTGTTATCTTCAGAGGATGACAGTTTACTGCTATCTTCAGTAGACAGCCTATCGTTCATTGTTATCTTCAGAAGATAAGACATAGTTTATTGTTATTTTCAAAAGATAATACATAGTTCATTGTTATCTTCAGTGGATAACAGAGTTCATTGCTATCTTCAGTAGATCGTTCATTAGGCCCTTCACAATAAATTGTGTGTTTCGGGTTACAAATTTGAAAAAGAGGATGAGGCGACTTTTTATTATTTATTATTTATTAATTTGGGGATTTTATTATTTGGGCATGGTTCAAATTAATATCGGCACCGCTTCAGTCTTTTGACTGACAACAAAACAAAGGCTATACAATGTTGATTGATCAGCAAGTATGACTATGACCATGCCAGCAGGGGAGAGGTGGGAAATAAGATTTGACCAAAATAGCTACCAATTGTTTTTATTAAACAAAATGTTGAAAAAGGGACCACCGGAGATACCAAACAAAATGAATATACAATTAAAAAAGGGGTCTTTTTGTTTGTTTGTTTACACGGTCAGTCCATACAGACACACGCTTGGTCCTGAAGGGACCAGACTCAAGCAAATTGCTCGGGCCAGGCTTAAAAAGCCTAAAGCATGCTGGTTGAATTATTATTAAAAACAGCAACTCCCAACAAATAAAGTTAACAATTTTGCTGTCAGCCTTCAGACATGAGAAAAGAATAGTCTTGATCCAATCTCATTTTTGATATACAAGATGGCATGGTCTGTTCTACAGTAGACCTACTCCCACCCCTGGGGTTGCATGTCACTTTGGTTCAACTAAGGTAACGTATTTGAAAAATTAAACTGTTTTTTATGCATAGAAAATAAAAAGCTAGAAACTACAACGGCAAAACACAAAATCCATTTTAATACTCGGTTGTATGTGAGTTTTGGTCATTGGACAGCCCTCGCCCAAATACAGCATAAGTAACATTCTTCCTCCCATCACTCATCCTCCCTCACCCACGTCACGATATGCGTGTACATTTATTTTTAGGTTGCCGAATTTTGAACCGACAAAGCGAAAGTCATTTTCCAATTATATTTCTATTGGAATTATTCAAATAAATACTATACAAATCGATTACAATCGATCACACACTCAATCTGGATTCGTAAAACATATAAAACCAAAACTAAATAAAATATCTTCAGTAGATAGCACATAGTTAATCTTCAGAAGTTAATACATAGTTTAGTGTTATGTTAAGAAGATAATACATGGTTCATTGTTATCTTCAGAGGATAACAGAGTTTACTGCTATCTTCAGTAGACAGCCTATCATTTATTGTTATCTTTAATATAGATAGTCTACAGTTCATTGTTATCTTCAGTAGATAATACATAGTTCATTATTATCTTCAGAAGATATAACATAGTACATTGTTATCTTCAGAAGATAGTCCATTGTTATCTTCAGAAGATAATACATGGTTCATTGTCATCTTCAAAAGATAACACAGATCATTGCTATCGTCATAGTTAATGTTCTTTGCTAGTTTCAGCAGTTAACAGTATCGTGACAATTTGAGTACATGACTTGACTTGATATGGACTTTAAAAAGCACTCAATTTGATAACTTGACTCGACTCGAATCACTGATGAGAGCAATGACTTGACGTCAAGGTATGAGTTCAACAAAGGGCTATCTGCATTTTGGCTATTTTGAGAAAAAGTGAATTTAAGATTTGTACCCATCATTGTCACCTTCTGGTTTTGACAAGTTAAAAGATTATAATTGTTACAATAGAACGTTGTGCATTATAAATTATTAGGAAAATTAGGTTCCTGATCTTTTGCGGATCATTTTGATACCAAAATCTTATTTTGGCCGAAAATGCAGATAGCCTTTTGTTGCACTAAGCCCCCGACGTGTAACTTGGTTTGAAAAACTTTTCAAATGAATGACTTGAGTCACTTATCCAAAATATGTGACTTGACTTCTAGTCACTTTTTCAAAAGATTTGACTTAAATTGAATCTGGTTCTAAGCGTACATGAGTATAAGTTGTGTCTCAACAAAATGTGACTGTCAAAATTAATATATGACACCTAAGCTACTTAATAAGTGACCTGTACGAAGCAATGAAGTGAATAATTTCATGTTCAGTATTATTTGAACAAAATTAGAATCTTGACTTTTTTTCTTTACCGGTGATTCGACTCGACCAATTGGATTGACTTGACTCGCTTGAATATTCAAAGAAATCACACTTAATTGGACAGAATTAGACAGGAATCATTTGTAATATGTTTAATCTTTATCTTGAAAAATACTTTAGTCAAAATTCCCCTCATTTGATGACCTGCACCATGACCTACATGGTAAAACGCTTGCTATAGTATACAGTCCTCAAAATAAGTAACTGACCAGGTAAATAATATGCTCTCAACTCCAACACTATAGCTCTTACGTAAAAATATTAAATTATAAAGTTGTAAGGAAATTTCTTTTCTTCAATTTGAGATATTACACGTGAAGATTGAATGAATATTAACTCAGTTATGCGCTTACAACCAAAACAAAGTCAGTTTTTCATTTTAACATTTTGTTCGTCAACACGCAGCCTTGGACTAGCAGATTATTGATTAACTTGTAGCGATAACTCACGGGTCGATAGTAAGATGAGGATTATGGGTGCTTCAATTGATCAATGCAGCCCATACACATACCAGTCACACGGACCTGGTGTTCAAAACCCAAGTGTGAAAATGTAAACTGCACTTTGTTCTATCCTTATCAATGTAGTGTTCTCAACTATTAACCGATCTTCTTGAACATTGTCTCAAATTGAAGAAAAGAGATTTCCTTACAACTGTATAATATAATATTTTTCGTAGGAGCTATAGTTTTGGAGTTAAGAGTATATTTATTACCTGGTCAGTTACTTATTTTGAGGATTGTATATAGTTAGAATTGGTACATGTTAAGGGGCACCTCCTGGTGAAATCTAAAACCTGCACATCATGGGCACTTGTTATTATTATTTTATTCACAACCAAACCACACAATGAAAAAGCTAACATTCAGGAGCAGGTAATTTAATCACCCCCCCCCCTGACATATTTTACCCCATAATATTTGTAGCTAACGAGAAGCCTGCATAGCACCCAAAAATCGCTATCTTTGTACAAATTTGATAATTGCCAATGTCAAATGAACTGACAGTGGCAATCTTAACCGACAGTCTCAACAATATTTTGGTGTGGTGACCGTCTCCTTGATTGTAACATATTACAAGCCAATGAGAGACACTGTAACATGCAATTTACCTCCATCATTCCCCATTTGGCATTTATTGTGTATACCATCTGTTGTTCACACCATTCCTGTGCCTGCAGATCGGACACATTCACATACTTGGATTTCATTAGATGAGCAAACGATGTGAACGGGTCCAATGAAGACTTCGCGGCAAACAAGTCAGCGAGGGCGCTTTGATCCTTATCTGATGGTGTGTCTCCTGAAGGAGGGATAGTTAAACAATGGAAGGAGCACATCATTTGATGTCACCAACAATAAAATTAAATACATGTGAACAGTTATATTTGGTCAAACTTTGTTTTAATTTGAAGAAAAAGACTTCATCATAAATATTGACAGAGAGATTTTTGTAAGTAAAAAACTTTCTAGCTTACTTATACCAGAAAATGTAACAGTGCGTAGCAAGTCACGACGAAACATCATGGAAACGTTCAACTGACACTAAAAACAAAACAATATTGAATCTTTCCTAACCTCTAGCGTTTTTATCAGGTTTATTCTCTGATCCTTCCACATGAGACTCCACTGCCTGATGGTGTTTGGATGACTTTGAAGATGTTCCCTGTCCAGAATCTGATGAGTCAGGATCTCCAGCTCCTACCGAAGATCCAGAGGGTCTAGACGCTGAATGTTCAGGTCCAGAAGGATCGCACTCTGAAGCTCCTGGTTTATAATGACTAGATTCTGAATCTGAAGGTCCACAATCAAGATCAGGTCCACAATCAGAAGATTTAGGCTCAATAGGACTAGTTTTTGATGAAGGTCCAGAAGGTTTTGAAGACTTTGAAGTATCTCCAGCATCTGAGGCTTCTATGGTCACCAACTGTTGTTGCTGCTGTTGCTGGTGGTAACATTCAAGTGCTTCAAGTAATACATTGTCATCAAAGGAATCAAATCCGTCCTCATCGGCCATGATTAGACACAGTTTTGAAAATATGGTGAAATGGGGCCCAATTTAGGTTGCAACTCACAATAGCCCAATTTACAAAATTGCAGATGATTCTATTGGTACAGGTTTAGACCTGGCCTTCTGGCAATACTGACTATATATTCATATGGATAACCAAAGAAAATAATCTGTAATTAAAATAGATAAAAGAATATGAAATACAGAGTGATTAAAAAACTACCTGCAAAGGTGGAAAGACATCATACCGTTTTCAAAATTGAGTTAAAATTGCAACTTTTTAAAATATACAAATGACACTGAATCAATGTTAAAATTTTGTTTTGTATGGTATAACTAATATGCTTCCTATCTCATGGACAATGAGAATGACCAATCCCAGTATTATTGAAGAAATAGGGGTGTCTAAACGACTTCTTCATGCCATCAACACCCAAATGCTGAGCTACTTCGGCCATATCTCACGTCAAAAATGATCATGCAAGGCATGATTGAAGGGAAGCGTAAGAAAGGCAGACCTCGTTCCCGGTGGATTGACTAAATAAAATTGATTACTGGACACCATCTCCGTGATTGTTACTCCTTTGCTGAAAATCGTTATTTGTGGCGTAGTATCAGTAAGCGGGCGCGTGTGGTCCAGCGGATATCACCCTCGCTCCACAATGCAAAGATTGTGGGTTCGAGCCCCGTTGGTGCCAACGTGTTGTGTCCTTGGGCAAGGCACTTTACCGCACTTGCCACGCTTCACCCAGGTGTATAATTGGGTACCGGCATTAATTCATGTTGGGAAGTAAAACAGACTCGCTGTGCGGGAGGAGTGGCGAACCCCCCACAGCCAAGTATTACATGGGGAGTCTGGCCTAAACGCTAATGAAAGAGAGATGGGCACCCAACCAACCATAACTAGCCTGTGGAAAGTGTTAACATAAATTTTACAAATTAACATACTTAAAATTTGAACCACGGACTTCCAGCACCAGCGGCTTAGAATTTTTCCCCACTACACCACGAGTGTCAAGGTTACTTGGCATAGTAAACTTCGCCAAGTACACGCCGCCAAGTATGTATACTCCGCCAAGTATGTACACTCCGCCAAGTATATACTCCGCCAAGTATGTATACTCCGCCAAGTATGTACACTCCGCCAAGTATGTATACTCCGCCAAGTATGTACACTCCGCCAAGTATATACTCCGCCAAGTATGTATACTCCGCCAAGTATGTATACTCCGCCAAGTATGTATACTCCGCCAAGTATGTACACTCCGCCAAGTATGTATACTCCGCCAAGCATGTACACTCCGCCAAGTATATACTCCGCCAAGTATGTATACTCCGCCAAGTATGTACACTCCGCCAAGTATGTATACTCCGCCAAGTATGTACACTCCGCCAAGTATGTACACTCCGCCAAGTATATACTCCGCCAAGTATGTATACTCCGCCAAGTATGTACACTCCGCCAAGTATGTATACTCCGCCAAGTATGTACACTCCGCCAAGTATGTACACTCCGCCAAGTATGTACACTCCGCCAAGTATGTACACTCCGCCAAGTATGTATACTCCGCCAAGTATGTATACTCCGCCAAGTATGTATACTCCGCCAAGTATGTACACTCCGCCAAGTATGTATACTCCGCCAAGTATGTATACTCCTCCAAGTATGTATACTCCGCCAAGTATGTATACTCCGCCAAGTATGTACACTCCGCCAAGTATGTACACTCCGCCAAGTATGTACACTCCGCCAAGTATGTACACTCCGCCAAGTATGTACACTCCGCCAAGTATGTACACTCCGCCAAGTATGTACACTCCGCCAATTATGTACACTCCGCCAAGTATGTACACTCCGCCAAGTATGTATACTCCGCCAAGTATATAGCCTGGGTTCATTTTATCCTCAAAAAACTTGCACGCCGGGTGGAACATAGAGATTGGCTCATTGGATTATGTTTGATTTGGCAGGGTTAGGGTTATCGAGAGAGATTTTTAACCCAAAATTGATATGACTTGTTATACAGGATGACAATACCTTCAACATATCAAGAAATACCTTTTTTGTCATTTTGGACCATGTACACAAATTACACCACATTGTTGTTGGATTTGGAGGCTCGTCACAACATATGCGACCAAAATCAAAATAATAATTTTGATATATTTGATTTTTTTTTTAATCTCCAATAAAATCAAATTTAGACACACAAACAATCATATGTTACCCAGACACATCCTTACCATTAATGTTGTAGTTAAAAAGACACAAAGTAGTGTTGAAGATTTAAAAAAATATTAATTTACTTAATTAATCTACTCACAAAAACACAGCAAAACTTGATTAAAACAATATCATCGCTATTTATTGAACCATGGACTTATCAGATAAGTCCATGATCGAACCTTTTCTTAAAAGCGCCCTCTATGTAAATATGGTTCGTGTTATGTATCACACGTGCTGCAGGGGAACACTGTCTGACGTAAAATGCTGATCGCGGCTCGATCAGCATTTTTTGAATCGTAATCGACATTTTGTTAGTACAAAGATTCGAGGGCTGATTTTCCTTAATCCTTACGGGTGTAAGTTCATACATGTAATACAATTGTAAAAAAACCAATCCCAGTTTTTATCATAATTGAGGGCGCAGCCTCCAACACATCTCTTAAGGCCTGACCATACTCCACCAACGCTTGCGCTCTGACACATGTATGCGTATTTAGTGCCCTTGGTTGGCATTACAAAACCAAAACAACACCCGATCAGGAAAGCGTTTTCCGATAATTCGATCAGCCTACACTTTGGGTGAGAGCGGCGAACGCTCAGGCCAACGCTTAAGTTGAATTCAGGCCAACTTTGTAGCGTTGCTGCTGTCCACGGACCAATCAGCAAGCAAAACACTTTGCCAGACTTTTGACGTCACACATTTTTTCTTGAGCCCGCATTCATGAAAATACAGCCGAAATAGGCAAATCCCAGGCAAATCAAACTATTTTTGCTGATGGAATGATATTGTGTATGTCAAGGTATTTTTAAACAGTAGGCCTAAGCAAGTTTGTTACGATGTTGATACCGGTGATGTGCTAGAAATACAAATTTACAGCGTTTTGGGAGGTAGTTTGGTCGTCTGTTCGCCAGAACACCATAGGCCCCGCCCACAGCGTTGACGCATTCGCTGAGTTTGGTCGAGCGTTGGTCAACGCTAGCGTTCAGCATAGATCCCTGATATATAGCGGCAGAGCATTGGTACATTTTGTGACAAGCGCAGCTTTGACAACGCTTGTGCTCAGCGTTCGAGCGTATAGTGGAGTATGGCCGTTAGTGTCCCTTTAAGTCTTGGCATTTCCTTTGTGTATAGTCCATCCTTGTAAAATAAGCTTACACCTTTAGTGTTCCGAATTCTGCATCCACTGCACTGGACCATTCCATTTTTCGATCTAACAATTCTCTGCAGGTATGATTTCTGTCCTGTATGATTAGTGTGAGCAGTTGCATTAATTTCCCTCTAGATGTATTTAGTGGATTCCCTGTCAACCTTTTCATTTCAATTGCTTTAAATTCTCACAACAGATCGACATAACAATTAACAGTTTAGACAAATTCAAATCCCAACACTGCTGTCCATTTTGTAAACAAGTAGTGTTACCAAAACAAAAAAATTGCCCAAAAGTAGCCCAATTTAGGATTTTGGGCTACATATGTAAATAAGGCTACAAAATGTGTCTTTATAGTATCATAATGCTATACTGACGGAAAATGTGCACAAAATAAATGAATTGTGAAAGTTCTCTGCTCTTTCTAATTATATAACCTGGGCTACATTTCTGTTGCAATTACATGGGTCTATTTTATGAAATAAAGTATACCCTTTATGCAGTTTCAGGAGAATATATCAAAATGTTTACATATTAAAAATAAAGGGTATGAAACCATATAATTTAATTGGAAAAAGTATAACCTAAGGAATGTATAATATACGCCTGGAAAAAAGTATCGCACCGCTGGTTGGAAAGAGCAAATGTGGCCTCAAATTTTGCCACCATTGTGTGATATTAAGGATCATTTGTTTGCGTAAGCTATCCAGCAAAATGCTATGCAATAAAAGGGCCACATTTGAGTTTGTGACGTAATCGGTGTTATGTTTTTCAAGGCCAAGGGGCAAATGTATGAAACAAGTTTGGGTATAACGCGATATTGAGAGGCTCGATGATTAATCTCTATAGTTGTAATCCTTGGTAACACATTCAAGTCTTCCAAGGTCAAATGTCATCTGGGGTCAAACTTCAAAAGTTGCCCGATTGTGTCCTCAAACATGAAAAACTCCCTTTTCGTACACCCAACGGTTATGGGGTCAAAGGTCAAAATAGGTCAAATTTTAAATAAGTTCAAATGACCAAAGCAATATTGCGGAAGTATTGACCTAGGTCAAATAAATAAAACAAAAAAACAACGGTGACCTCTTCGTATATGTTGAATTTATGAGCAACAAAAAAATGGCATGTTTGGACTCATTCACTGCATTGTAGCCTATAACGTCTAAATGGAACATATCTTGCGCCAAATACAGAACTAATATAATGACTATTTTAAGTTTTTAAAGTTTATTCAATATTGCGTTATACCCAAACTTGTTTAATGCATGATTTTAGACAAAAGCATGCATTTTCCCCTTGGCTTTGAAAAACATTACATCGATTACGTCACAAACTAAAATGTGGCCCTTTTATTGCATTACATTTTGTTGGACAGCTTACGCAAACAAATGTTCCTCAATATCACACCATGGTGGCAAAATTTGAGGCCACATTTGCACTTTTCAACAATAAAGCAGTGGTGCTATACTTGTTTCCATGTGTATATAATAACTGGAAATAAATATACAGGGTGACCTTAACATTATACAGGGTGCAACAATTTAAATCTTATACAAAATGATAATATACTTTTTTTCCTTCCACTGGAGTGTTGTTGTATTTGAATAAATTACCCATCCAGTCATATACAATATTAATTGGTCAGCTTATTAGAAAATATACAGGGTGGTCAAAATATATGCAATATAAAATACTGAAATAATTATACAAGTGATGAAATATATTGTATTAATCAAGTTTGAGTGATAGCATGAAGGTAAACCATCACTGTCACAACTATAAAGCATTGTTTCACACAATAATTTATCATACAGGGTGTTCAAACTGTCATTTACATTACATACATGTGTAGGCCTATATGTAATTGCCCTTGTATCCACTCCATTTGAAACATAATCTCATTCTCAGCCTACAATAGTGTGGGTATGTTAAAACTATCATTATAAGTATAGGTGTTGGATATCAAGTATGACAATTGATTATACAGTCCTCAAAATAAGTAACTGACCACTTTACATGTAAAATATGCTCTCAGCTCCAAGACTATAGCTCTTATGTAAAAATATTAGATTATAAAGTTGTAAGGAAATCTCTTGTCTTCAATTTGAGATATTAAACATGAAGATTAAATGAATATTAACTCAGTTACGTGCCCAAAACCGAAACAAAGCCAGTTTTTCATTTTAACATTTTGTTTGTCTACACCCAAAATTGGACTAGCAACAGGCAGATTATTGATTATCTGGTAGCGATAACTCACGGGTTGATAGTAAGATGAGGACTGGTGATATGCTTCAATTGATCAATGCAGTCCATACACATACTTGTCACACGGTCCTGCGTGTTCAAAACCCATTTGTGAAAATGCACTTTGTTCTCTCCTTATCAATGTAGTGTTCTCAATTATTAACCAATCTTCATGAACAATGTCTCAAATTGAAGAAAGGAAATTTCCTTACAACTTTATAATTTAATATTTTTACATAGGAGCTATAGTTTTGGAGTTAAGCATATATTTATTAGTCAGTTATTTATTTTGAGGACTGTAGATATTTTATACAGGATGGTTGTGTCAACAAAATCCCTGATAGTACAAAATCATACATATATTCTGCAAATCAAAATAGTCATGCTTGCATCATTTATAACTACAATGGCATATAAACAAAGACATTTGAATCTTAACAAAGTCCAATTTGATATAGTTTTGATATAGTTGACTTTAACAAAGGCAGTTGAATTTTAACAAAGTCCAATTTGATATAGTTTTGATATAGTTTTGATATAGTTGACTTTAACAAAAACAATTGAATTTTAACAAAGTCCAATTTAATATAGTTTTGATATAGTTTTGATATAAACACTTCAAAAGAAGTAAGTTCCCCTTTAGGGGTTCCCTTATATTTCCAAAACCATCCATAGGAATGAAATGGGGTTTTCAGTCAAATGATTATGAGCTTCATACCAATACTTGACAAATATTTCAAATCAACAGATTCTGTCAAGCTCGAGTGAGCACGTATTGAATGACGGAATGTCCCATTTCAAAAGTTGCTAAAATAACGTTTAATATCAAAAGTTGCTAAAATAATGATAGTAGCGGGTGTATCCACCGCGTTGTTGTATGACTTGCCGACATCGACGTCTCATTAAGTGTTGATGAGGCGCGCCACTCGATGCTGTGGGATGGCATCCCACTCTTGTTGTACCAGAAGACGTAAGTTAGCAAGATTAGTGTGATCATCCACTCTACGATCCACGGCCCGCTTTAACTGATCCCACAGATGCTCGATTGGGTTGAGATCTGGGGAGTTCGCGGGCCAATCCAAACACTCTATACCTTCATCTTCCAAGAACTGATTAGCAACTCTTCCCCTATGTGGGCGCGCATTGTCGTCCATCAAGACAAATCCATTTCCTATAGCTCCAACTTTTGAAATGGGACATTCTGTCATTCAATACAAGCTCACTCAAGCATGACAGAACCTGTTGATTTGAAATTTTGGTCAAGTATTGGTATGAACCTCATAACAATTTGAGAGAAAACCCATTTCAACCCAATGTATCTTTTTGAAAATGTAAGGGAAACCCTAAAGGGGAACTTACTTCTTTTGAAGTGTTTAGTTGACTTTTACAAAAACAGTTGAATTTTAACAAAGTCCAATTTGATATACTTTGATATACTTTTAATATAGATTTGATACTATCAAAATCATATCAAATGCCTGGTAGAGATTTGATACACTTTTAACATAGATTTGAGACCATCAAAATGGTATCAAAAAAATTGTATCTATTTTTATGTATGCATAAAAAAGGGGTTTTGTCCTAGATTTACCAAAAAATTGTAGATATTTTATACAGGATGGTGTCAACAAAATCCCTGATAGTACAAAATCATACATATATTCTGCAAATCAAAATAGTCATGCTTGCATCATTTATAACTACAATGGCATATAAACAAAGACAGTTGAATCTTAACAAAGTCCAATTTGATATAGTTTTGATATAGTTTTGATATAGTTGACTTTAACAAAGACAATTGAATTTTAACAAAGTCCAATTTAATATAGTTTTGATATAGTTTTGATATAGTTGACTTTAACAAAGACAATTGAATTTTAACAAAGTCCAATTTAATATAGTTTTGATATAGTTGACTTTTACAAAAACAGTTGAATTTTAACAAAGTCCAATTTGATATACTTTGATATACTTTTAATATAGATTTGATACTATCAGAAATCATATCAAATGCCTGGTAGAGATTTGATACACTTTTAACATAGATTTGATACCATCAAAATGGTATCAAAAAACTTGTATCTATTTTTATGTATGCATAAAAAAGGGGTTTTGTCCTCGATTTGCCAAAAAGTTGGAGAAAATTGAGGGGAAATCCTTGCAAAGGGGTACCTTTGAAAAAATGAAGAACATGCATGGTTACCAACTTTTGTGTTGAGTTGGAGGCAGGGACCTTTCTCCACTGATAGTTTTGTTGCGAAAAAAACCCCACATCCCTGCAGAGTTACGCTTAATTGACACATTCACTTCCCTGATAGATTTATTCCTAAAACCACAAGACTTTCTTGAACAGAAGTCTATAAACAATGATACTTTATATCCACTTATAATAGTGGTGACAACACAGCATACTCCATTCATAGGTGCAGTACTATTACAGCGCTAGGCCGACATTCATCTTTGACTGTGCTGGGAAACCTGCTTCAGCACATACAGCATACTCCATTCATAGGTGCAGCACTATTACAGCGCTAGGCCGACATTCATCTTTGACTGTGCTGGGAAACCTGCTTCAGCACATACAGCATACTCCATTCATAGGTGCAGTACTATTACAGCGCTAGGCCGACATTCATCTTTGACTGTGCTGGGAAACCTGCTTCAGCACATACAGCATACTCCATTCATAGGTGCAGCACTATTACAGCGCTAGGCCGACATTCATCTTTGACTGTGCTAAGAAACCTGCTTCAGCACATACAGCATACTCCATTCATAGGTGCAGTACTATTACAGCGCTAGGCCGACATTCATCTTTGACTGTGCTGGGAAACCTGCTTCAGCACACACAGCATACTCCATTCATAGGTGCAGCACTATTACAGCGCTAGGCCGACATTCATCTTTGACTGTGCTGGGAAACCTGCTTCAGCACATACAGCATACTCCATTCATAGGTGCAGCACTATTACAGCGCTAGGCTGACATTCATCTTTGACTGTGCTGGGGAACCTGCTCCATCACATACAGCATACTCCATTCATAGGTGCAGTACTATTACAGCGCTAGGGCAGACATTTATCATTGACTGTGCTGGGAAACCTGCTTCATAACACACAGCATACTCCATTCATAGTTTAGTACTATTACAGAAGGCCGACATTCATCATTGACTGTGCTGGGATACCTGCTTCATAACACACAGCATACTCCATTCATAGTTTAGTACTATTACAGAAGGCCGACATTCATCATTGACTGTGCTGGGATACCTGCTTCATAACACACAGCATACTCCATTCATAGGTGCAGCACTATTACAGAAGGCCGACATTCATCATTGACTGTGCTGGGAAACCTGCTCCATCACACACAGCATACTCCATTCATAGGTGCAGTACTATTATGGAAGGTCGACATTATATCATTGACTGTGCTGGGAAACCTGCTTCATCACAATGTTAACCTGAACAGATAAAAACAAAAAGAACCAGAAACAAAAATGGTAATTGGAAAAAGTTTATAAAACAAGATTTTCAAAAACTGTTAAAAAAAGTTTCAGAAAGTTTCTAAGAAGAAAAAGGTTTGAAGATAATTCTGTAAATCCTTTATCAGCAAACCATTCATTATCAGATATTTTTAGGATGTATAGCTTTCTATACTGTGTACTTAGTACCCATTCAGTGAGGTGTTAATCACCGATCCTTTTAACAATATAGAAACGAGAGCATCAATGATGCAGAAGCTCAGCTAGCGACAAGCTATAAATTTCATGTATCCATTAGCAGGGGTCGCATTCTGACACGTCTGCGCGTCCTAGACCTCTCACTTTCTTGTAGTGACGCGTCAGATCTCTAATTGAAAAGACTGCGGGTCCCGATCAAAATTGAAGGGACCCCTTAAATTTGACGATGTATGGAAATGGAAACCTTAAGAAATTCTGTAAATTACATATCCATCCTTTGCTCACAATATAAATTCATTAAAACTGTCCGTAAAAATGTAAAATTTTCAAATACCCAAACTTCAGGACCCCTCAATTTTGTTGGGGACCCCTTAAATTTGTTTTTTTGAAGTCCTACAGGGTCCTGAAAAAAGTCATGAGACCTATTACATTTTTGATCCAGCGCTATCCCTGTCCATTAGTGACAAGCTGTCAATTTCATGTATTGGATAGATTAGGTCCATAATGTATTGGTTGAGCTTTGAGGTGTTTTCTTTAAAAATATTTTTAAAACTCAGTAAATCACCCAATTTTATCATTATAAAGTTTTGGATCCAATGTCATTCACACTTGAACAGCTCAAAACATAATAATGTATGCACAAAAATTATCATTTTTTATATGTTTACCGCTTATTTTACAACTTGACCTCAGATGACATTTGACCATAAAAGGTGACCTTTGACATATGAATGTTTAAATAAATAATTAGACACAAAAAACAATGTAAATAAACCTCAAATACATCATTTTAGGACTCTGATGAGCTTTTACATTGCCTCTAGATTTTATAGTCTGTTATATCCAGTACCCACTGGCATGACTGGCTTGGTAAATTAAATTATGCCTACCTACACTGGCGAATTCTGCAACTTTTCAGCATTTTACTCAGAACTTTCAATGGATATTTCAACTTAATGTGCACTTTTTAATTCTGCCGATCCCCAAGGATAGTTTAGGGGGCAATGTCTTGCTACACGTCCCGTAACTCAAGTGCGCATGCTCAAACCAATTAAAATATGTTGTAGCTATACACGATTTATTCTTTATCGTTTAGTATTAAAGTGTACATACTTCAATCTCATTGGTTAACACGTATGAAATCTGATCCATATCGTGTAAACAACAAGTCAAACCACACGATATATTCCCATATCGTCGATTAACTGCGTTACCAGATGGTGCGAAATGATATTACGTGTAAAGCGATTGCTTTGCGTCTGTGGAAGAGTTGCTTAAAATACGAATAAAATGGTGGATGATTTAAATGCAACCGAGTCGATTTCTGTTACATTCTGAGGCCGAAATATACCGCAAAAAGGTCTAACCCACGCCATAAAATAAATGATCTGCATATAACCTAACCAGACATGTTTTGGGCCATATCACATTCGGCATGCGGCCTCATGTGATATGACATGCCAAACCATAGGTATTTTTCCGTATTGTGTGAACATGCAGGGGATAACTAATAGTACGGGACGTGAGGCAAGATATAGCCGTTTAGGGAGTGTTCAGAAATACTTGGGGCCTGGGGGGTGGCCAACATGCAGTTTTGGGTTTCTGAACTTTTTTGACGTAGCTAGGTTATTCATATTGGGGGCGAGAAATGAGAAAGAACCAACAAGACTTTTGTGAGTCAAGAACTGTGCAATTTTTTTTTGACTTTACACCTACTTTTGGAACGATTGAGGTACATTTTTGCCCCGGTGGTTTCAGTCAACATTGACTTTGGGTACGCATGATCGTTCCAAAACTCGCGGAAAAGGGCGGTTTTCTGTATCATGTCCGCGGACATTCCGCGAACATACCATGTCCGCGGACATTCCGCGAACATTTTATGTCCACGATCTTCCTAAATTAGGGGTGCTTTTTGAAGCTATGTCCGCGACAGGGCTGGAAAAGATGCAAGGTTTCCCTGCAAGAGAAATTTGACAAAGTTGGATTTACCGCTGGTTTAGCGGCGGAGGGGGCGGCCCCCCATAGAACCTTAAAGGGCACATGCAATGCAAATACAAGTGGTGTGATTTGAGTCAAGTCTACGAGGAGGGACCAGAAAGCATTCAATATATGTGCTAGTTGATTATGACATCAATTGTGGAACTATTGATAGCTCTGTGAGTACTATGAAAAGAAAATTCCAGGTGACTGGTTTGAATCTATTCATGATACTCACTGATAATCAATATACCACAAATGATTTCATTTGTGGCGTGTTCATTTTTCTGGCCCTGTTTATTGTAATGGAATGTCCCACAAAGACTTGTAGCAGGATTATCATCCCTTTTCCTGTGCCCTTTAAGCTTTTTGGAAAATTAAGGTCCAATTGATGCCATGGTGCATCATATTATGGAATATCGGCTGTATAATGCCTAATACTCTAAAAAAAAAAAATCTTAAATCTTAAAAATTAAAAAAAAATTTTTTTAGGGGGGGTAGGGATTTCCTGCGATATGGCAACATTTCCCGGCACAAGGAGCTTGCCGATTTGCCCTCTTTTTCCTGCCCTGGTCCGCGATTTCCCTAAATTAGGGGTGTTTTTTGAAGCTTTGTCCATGTTTTCCAAAAATAAGGGGTCATTTTGAAACCTATGTCCGCGATTTAACAAAATTAGGGGTGTTTTTTGTAGAGGTTTATGTACGCGAAGAAGAAAATAAAATAGAATGTCCTTGTTTTTACGCAAATAGAGGGACTATATATAAAGTGTCCTTGGAATGGTGAAAAAGGGGGGTCATTTTCAGGCAAAATGTCCGCCTTTTAGTACGAAAAAGGGGGTCAAATTGGCAAAATTGTCCGCGAAACACCTTCAAATAGGGGGTATTTCAAGATCCTGGAACAATCATGTGTTACCCCTCTGAATACGAAGAGAGAACACCAGGATTTTTTCATCTGTGTACTTTTGACCATCATAATTCCATGATTCCATTCAATATTATTTAATTATTATATTAAACAGTTGTAATTTTATCTATACCAACACTTCACAACAAGGTCATGGCCGAAATTTTATAATACAGTGTAGCTATTGATATACTGTAAAAGCTGAAATTTTGGCGGCTGTTTTTTTTTGGCGAAAATTATGACACGCAAAAATAATGTTTTCAACATTCATGCAGTGCATCCAGAAGGTCACCCACGAAAAAAACAATTCGCGAAATGTCTATGATATCAAAATGTGCGAAAATATCTGTACACGAAAATATTGGCTTTTACAGTAGCACACATTGTCTGCTGGTAAACAGTCATTATATTGTCCATTGATGTTGATTCAGGAGTGTGACAGTAACAATAATTGTTTGTTTGGGCAAGCTTTTGAAGACAGGCAGTGGTATAAGGCAACAAAGAAAAAATGTTTGTTTGTCCATAGAGGTCCAAAAAAGGTAGGGTCTGTAGGTTGGATAATTTATTTTATTTTTATTTTTTAAATACGGATATTGTATTTGGGAATATAAATTTGGCATGAATACTGTGAATGATAGTCATCCAAACACAAAACACATCACTTTGATAGTATTGAACTTTTTTTCATGAGTTTGTTAGAATTGAAATCCTGCTCGGACAGATTGTCTGTATAAAGTTGCAATATTGTAGTACTGGTTGCAACACTCGGTCAAAGGGTATTTTTTGTAACAAATTTGCAATGCGCAGATACCGTGAACATGTTGTCGGTCGCCGCCATTTATTATGATAGAAAATTTGCAAAAAGTGAAATAACATAGTGGTGATGTTCTGTTAGATATATATACGTGAAAGTATTACTAAACCTATTTTTTCCCGAACTAACAAAAGAAATGTTTTATATTATGTTGAAATCAGCTTACAGCGTACGAAATTAGGAATAAGACGGTCCTTTTGGCCATTTAAATTGCTCAAAAAAAAGTTATTTTAAAAAAATAATAGAAAATAATATGGTCGGCACCAAGGTACACGGTCGGTCGGATGTGGACAAACAAACAAAAAAGTATTCTTGGCCTAAAGGAACTCCTGTTTGTTTTGAATTTGACACAAGCTCAAATAATGATCAACAATTTCTTGATGCACCCCAGGATGCTTCACTTTCATCACATGACCAGATGACCTTCAGTTGTTAATTACTTTAACACATGTGTGACACTGTTTGTTCTGGTGATATTAAGCCCTGCTAATACTGTAGGGGCGCTAAGCATTATGGGGTACATCAAGAAATCTTCTTTGAATAATGATAGTGATAAATGATGCCTTGCAGGTGCTTGCTTGACCTGGACGAGTTTCAAGACACCCTAGTTTTTTGGTTAAACCTTTAATAACATTTTAACGCAAGTGAAAAACGTCAGGAAATGCATCTCATATGTTGTATCGTAACATATCTAGAAGATATGCGGAGTCACTTTTTTAATTGTTTTATCTGTTTTGTCTTAATTGCCATTTTCTGGGCCATTTTTACTTCCTAGCGTTTAGAAACTGTTGCCATTCACCATGCTATCACTGACCTTTCGAACGTGATAAAAAGAGCCTCATCCTACTGTAGTAGGCTGAGCTAAAAAGGATCGCGCTTTCCCGCTCTTTCCTCTACTTGTGTTTGGGTAAGAACCCTTAAAAGTGCTTGGCTGTATCATAGATCCTTGAGAATAGTGTCTATGATGCAGCCAAGTATTTGCAAACCCCAAATTTGCCAGTGCTGGACTAACTTTACGCTCTTAGGTCATACAGGGTGAGTAAAAAAACCTGAAATAGTGGAAAGAAGCCATTTCGTTTTCAAAGTTGATGTTTGAATTGTTTTAAATGTTATCAAATAACATATTTGTTACTAATTTCATGTGACAAAATGCAGTCAATCACATTTTTCATTTGCCTTTGGTGAACCTTTTTACCTTTGCACCCATTTTACATGCTTGTCCACGAGACACCCAAAACATGCATAAGATTGCAAATGCATCTCTCATTAAAATGTGAAAATTCAAGTAAATTTGTGATGTATTAGAATTTAATGCATCCTTTCTTGTTTACATGAAAGATAAAATAATCAATTTACACACTGTAAACGTGGAAATATTTGCTTTTCACGCTCCAAGCAGCTACCGCGAAAATAAAAACACGCAAACATATTCATTTTGTGCATAAGTCTATGTAATGAACTTTCAAATAGCGAATTTAAACACAAGTGAAATGGCTGAAAGTCAAGAAATGGCGCGAAAATGACCACTTTTACAGTAACTATTATATGCTCTGATTTGCTTATAATGTTCAAATTAAATTATTCCAAATTTTTGTTGGCAGGTATTCAAATGTGAACATGAAATGTTTGCAATTTCAATTAAAAATCACTATGCTCGTGGACAAACAAGTACAAATAAAAAGATTCACCAAAGTCAAAACAAATTGTTATTTATTTCATTTTTCACATACAGTTAGGAACAAATATATTATTCTTGCAAGGTTTAAAAATAATTCAAACTTCAACTTGGTTTTGAAAACAAGATGGCTTCTTTCCACTATTGTAGTTTTTTGACTCACCCTGTATGGCCCTACAGAGAAGAGGGGATATCCCTTCTGTTTCATCAACATTCATTTTGCTGCAGCTTAATTTCGCTAGCAATTTAATTTCGCTAGGAGACCCAATTCCCGAAATTAAATTGCCGCCAATTATATTATTTATAGGATGATGATACAAATTATTGAAATTAAATTCGCTGCATAAAGTTGACTAGATGCTAATAATGTTAAATGGATTTGCCGTGAAATTAAACTGTTTTACAGTTGCAGGCCCGTAACCAGGGGGGGGGGGGGGGGGGGGGTGGCGGGGCAGACGCCTCCCCCCCCCCCCCCCCATCATCCTTTTTTTGGTACCAATGTACCTTTTTTTTCTACCAATGTACCTTTTTATGTGAAAACGCCCCTCCCCCACCCCTATTTTCCGAAAAGCCCCCTTTCCCATTGAGTAAAGCATTTTTTTCGGGCCGTTTTGGACTAAAATACATCCTCCCCCCCCCCCCCCCCCCCCCCCCCCGCTCTCAAAATGTTGTTAGATGACTAAAAAAATTGGGGGCAACCTTTTACGATTTTTTTGGTACCAATGTAACTTTTCCCAAAAATCCGCTCCCCCCCCCCCCCCCCTAAAAAATCCTTCTTACGGGCCTGTACAGTAGTGTTTATTTACCTTTGCACCAACTTTGTATATATCACCATTCATAACGCAAGCTCAATGTCTGGTCCAACAATATACTCTCAGATTTGATTGCATTGTATATATATATGTATCCATCCATAGTATTGAAAATGTGCACATCCAAAAATAAAACACATAAAACACCCCTCTGACCTTACATACAGGAAAGGATAGTGTACATAATATTATAATTAAGTGGCATAGCGCTATCTCAGTGTACACATACTGTGGAATGTGATGACGCACTGAACCAATTTAAGTTTGATATGATCAACAAATCTCATGATTAATCGGTGATTTTGACAATAAAATTCCAAAGTGGGTATAACCCATGACGAGGTAACTACCTGTCATGGTACAACCAATTTGTGCATGAGAATTTACAACTGCAGGTAAGTGTATGTCAATTCCTATAAAATAGGGAAATTGTGATTTGTGAATGGTGCCCAAAAATATGTTGCCAACTTCCTTCTCCTGGCAAACATGTGCATGTCTAAAAATGTGCAGGAGGGCACACAAACTAGCTAACTTTTCTGATTCTGATCGTTTTATTAAACACATACAACTTACAAGGAGGGGGTGGGGGGGGGGGGGGGGGGGGGGGGGGGTGAAGGAATTACTTCAATAATTAATTGCCAAATTACTAAGAAGTATTATACAGGGTGTCTCAAAGTGCACATAACCAATTTTTAAATATAAGTCAAAGAATTAAGACTTACTATGACGTAACCCCATCTCTCCTCGGGTGTGTTGGGGAATAAAACTAGCAGGGGAGAAAAACGGATCAAATAGTTTTCCTTTTTTTTGGGGGGGGGGGGGGTGTGGGAATGTTGGAGGATTTGGCTCCGCCAGTGCCAGGGATCGAATCAGGACCACCCGACTGGAAGCCTGGCACCTAAAATGATTGTGCCATTGGGTCAGCTGGAAAATCTTAAATTTGCCAGGCCATTTGATAGCCCCTGTGATCGCACCACAAGAGGGATGGGTATGCTATAGCTAGCAGTGTAGTGATTTGTAGTGTTGAGGAAGGTTAGGGTTGAGGCACAGCAGCCATGACAATCTTCCTGCACCGCATAGCATTTCGTCCTGTAACCATTTTGAACATGGAACCACCTTACAACTTTCGTCATTTCCCCCTCAATTCTCATTATAGCCTTAGTGCGGGTAATACTGAAGCGATTAGAGATTGAACAGCACCCACAAGAAGCTGCAGTCCTATTGAACAATTCCCATTGTTAAAAATGCTAATTGTTTCATTGTTTTAATTTGAAAGAAGTATGGGATCAGCAACGCATAAGAAATGAATGATGCTTGAATAACTCGATACTAAATATATCTTTATCACAACTTTGCCAATACAGTTTAGTCTAGTGTAGCATAGTGGCCATGCTCTGGCGCTCCCACGCAAAAATCATGGGTTCAATTCCTCAACCAACCTATATCATTAGGCTATATTAAAAAAAATCAAAGCTCTTCAGTTTTTCAAAACCTAATGCGGAATGCAGGTATTTTTAAAGGTTTTTTTTAATTTGTTTTATAAATATAAAATACTGAAATCCTTGTAAAAGTGACCTTTTGTATTTAAAATGAGGTGATTAATGAAAATCTTGAAGATTTTTTAATATAGCCTTATATGGCTGTTTTTTGTTTACATACACCTTCCTGCAGCGTTTATACCATGCCGGATCTGAAGAAAGATCAGCCGTCTTTGTGCAATAAAATGTCGTTTCAAAATATTCCATCTCCGGCTCGGACAGCATTTTATGGTAAACAGCATTACGCTATTTTTCTTTTCGATTCAAATTACATGCGATATTACATAGAGGGGTTTTAAAAAAAGGTTTCAATGAAAAGCGAAGATATTTCAACATATTTCAACATTGTTTTAATCAAGTTTTGCTGGTGTTTTGTGAAACAACAATAATGGCCAATTGTAATGATTATATATCTTTAATATTATGTAAATTTTGTAATAAAAAAAATCTTAAACATCTTTTATTACACCTTTAATAGCCTCTGGTGGTTAGGTGTAGGATTAACATTTAAATGTCATTATACAGCGTGTATCAAAAAGAACGCAACACTTTTTGTCGAGAGCTGTACCGTCGCAGTAAAAGACAAATCACTAAAAACCTTATATGTTCTGTTAGGTCTATTTATTGGCTATCACATAGTCAAATTACAACGATATTGATTATTTATTCGCTGAGATATTTAAGGTATAAGTAGAGAAGTGCAAAACACGTTTTACATCGTTCGTTCTAAAACTTGGATTTTCCTGTCCGATTAGTGTTATGGGTTAACAGTTTAATAACTATGTAAACTTAATGTCTGGAATGGTTTATCTTAATTTCATTTGTTTGAGTAAGGTGGTACATAAAATAATTGAATCGTGTAATCTGATAATCATTTGACCATTTGAATACGTCAATCACCCTTTTTAAGTTCTGAACCTTATGAAAGTTATGATCGCCACATAATGTCTATGGTACGTTCTTTGATAAATTTAAGTTCATAATCGATGCATCTTAAAACAAGGACAGCATTTTGAGGGTCAGGCAGCACCATAATGTCCCATTCACAACAGAATAACAATGACTGATTCATACCAGACAATTCCTAGCTACCTTCACTAGACTATTCCATTTGTTTATCTTTTGAATAATGTGCCATACTCTTTTATTTATTTATTTTTTATTTCTCGCCCCTGGTGCTAGCGATATGTTTTAATAATTTTCTTCTTCTTCTTTACAAGACATAAATGCACAAACAAAATTAATAATCACAATAGCAAATACAAATTAAAAAATACCAATGACAAGACTCATTTTCCAAGCTTTTAGGCTTCAGTTACCAGCCTATTATGGAGTCTAACAGTGGTGAACACAATGGTGGAAGATTGAACTACCGATTACATGTCCAGCAGGCTTGTAACTAAAACCCAAACACTTGGAGAAAACATGAAAAATACAAGGCAGGTTCAAAAAACAAAAATGCAGAAAAACACTACTTGTGATGTGAAAACAATTGTATTCATAGCTAGAACATAATATTTCTAGCATCATTTCATTTATTAAAGTGAAATACCAGCTTCCCTTTTTGCCTTGCAATGATCTCCTCCAATCGAAACGTATCTTTCAAAAGATTATTGAAGACCCGGATCGACAAGGGGGACCCTTTACATCTGGTGATGTATATATACCTCTTGGCAATTAAGAGAAGATGGTTCCTCAATTCCCAATTTTCACCGTTGTTATCCATAATACCAAATAATATCTCATCATTCGAAATGTCATGAGTAAGTGACATTAACGAGATAAAAAGAGAGAGGATTTGCAAACAGACTTTGTAATCTGGATTGTCAAGTTGTGTCATTAACTGTCAATTCATAACTTTTGAAAATGTGCGTACCACTGCGCTTCCACTCAAATTGATCGTTACATGGAAACGCGAACGCACAACGCAGGTTATTGATATATTGCCAAGACCTCCAAAATGTACTTGTACGCGCATCAATGACCTGGGGGCGGGGCGTTTTGTGTGACGTTGTATGGTAACAAGAGGCAGATGTTTGCGAGTGGGGCCCTGAACATGGATACACGCGACACGACTACTCGCGGCTGTACTTTCAACAATAAATACTACATTGAAAACACAACAAAACACCATTTTTATATCGTTGTAAAATGTCAATGATGAACGGCAAATTTGGTCTGCATGATTTGAATAACTGGTGTGTGTTTGTACCACCAGCGCGGCAGGCTAGCCTGCCCTACAGATACTGGTAACTGGACGTCCCTCAGCAGCGAGCGCAGACTCGGTGAAATTTTGTAAGCTTCATCATGCATGGACCCCAAATGACACAAGTGACGAGGACGTACAATTATGTATGTCATAGCGATTGTAAGCTAAACATCGCTCTGACGTTGCGTGTCTGTCTCAGTCTCACCGGCAAACACGGCCATATCAAGCATCAGTGAAATAAATCTGATTACAGGGCTAACAAACTAGTATAAAATTTGACTGGGACGCAAAAAAACTATGATAAACAGCCCACAGGGCAGGGATATGTCTCATCAAAGGTGACTTTATAAATGTTTCAATTCAAGAAACGTATTCAAAATCGAAGTCGGGCGTCTTCCATTTTTATTGTAAAACCGAAACTGACAAGATTAAAAAATGTTAGGCTAAATTAACTAGGCCTACGTTCGTACAATCCTACTCCTAAAATCATAGAAAAAAGGTGTTCGAACACTGACCATTGTTTGCACGGTTTAATTACCCTATAGTACACATTTTTAGAGTCATGTGAAAATACCAATTTGCATCTGCTAGCCTGAAAGCCCCCTTCAATATACCCCTCCCCTCCCCCCACCAATCAATGTTGCTAGGCCACGGGCTGATGTTTGGCAAGTTGGGCGACTCAACATTGATCAGGGGGGAAAGGGGGATGACTTTACATTAGGCCTACTAAGTGTTCGAACACTTTTTTCTAACATTGTCTGAGCTATTGAAAACACGCGCTGTCATGCCTCACGTTTTACATCATAACTTGAGAACCACTCAATCGATATCAATGTGATTTTCACACATTGTAGCGTATACAATGCGCAATAAGACCACTTAATATTATTAATAAATATTAAGTACTTTTTACAAAATGATGATTTTCAACCAATATTTCCTTCAAATTTCAACATATTTAGAATGGCGCAATTCGTATATGTACAGGTAACGGTTAAATAAATGGAACACACATGTAATATTTTGGTATTAATGACAACCAATTTCATCTAAACGTTGATACAAACTCGAATGCGAGATCATGGGTAATATTTAAGTCATGTACATACTATATAGCATATAGGCCCTAACTGCTATCTACGGTAGATAGCAATAACCACTATAGCACCAAATGCCCACGCCACAATGATAAAATATATTGTTATGAACATTAATTAGCATCACGTCATAGCATAAAAAGAAAAAAGAAAAAGAAATGAATAAAAAGAATAAATAAAAATACATGAATGAAAAATAAGATCTAGAAGAGAATTAAAAAAAGAAAGAATAAGTAATAAAATTAAGATAGGCCAATGACAGATTCGAACCCACTACCATTAAATATAGGTTTGGTAACAAGCGAGCGATCTATCGACTGAGCTAAACGAGGTGTTGATAGTCAAAGGTTTTCAGAAAAGATACTATTGCATTCGATGGAATATATGAAGTGTATCCGTAAAACAGAGCGGAACGGACTACTAAGGTGTTTGTAACATGATTGGCACTCACATATTCTACATTCCATTGAATTGATACATGACATCAATGACTTGTTTGGATTAGCCTATCAGATACACATCCAATAGGAACACCTTGAGTCTTAAAAGACTGAACAAAGTTTAGTGAGAGCAACAACATATCTATAAATACAATGCACGGAGAAGCTGAAAGGTGATGGTAAAGGTAAAACGTTGGCGATTTCTCATTGGCATAACACACACTGCAACGATTCTCCGTCTTTTAAAAAAGAAACTATAGTATATAATTTTACTTGTTGGTGAATCGTTCAAAGTGCGTGTTTGTCTATGAGCATGATGATGGTAAAACGTTAACGGTTGACCATTTACCAAAATCATCAATAGAACCCGTTTGATCAATGTAGGCTATAGTTTTGCGTCATCAGTCTGAGAGAACATTATTTTAATAATGTAAGAGATGATTACTGACCATAATTTGTCATCGGAAAAATAGTATTGCAGAAAAGATGTAGTGACACGCTCAATTATTACGCATATTAATAAAAGTTCGATTAGGCCTAACTCATGATAAACCATATAATAATTAACACATAGTAAAACATCAATTGAATGTTTAGAAATCCATCAATTTGTTATAGTTAGCACTTGACATGAACAATGTTCTTGACCTTTATTAGTTAGATCATGCCCTACTTTACTGAAATGCATTGAAATAAGTACAAACGTGCCTAGTATTGGTCCAGTAACCCTTGAGATAGACTTTGAAAGTTGAAATGTTTTTGAAAAATCTGCTTTGCGTATACCGCGTGGAAAGCGTTAAATCGTGCCTCTTCAGAGTTGAAATGTGTTTGGATTAAGTCGTCACATTAATTAAATTAAATACAAACACCTCAGAATTTAACAGTCACAATAATTTATTCACTATGTATTTGGTGTCGGTAATGCTATACATTTCAAGTATATGACAAGATACATAATCATAATGACCTTTACATTTACACACATTTAGATATATTCAACAATTCAATCGTACGAACAATTCCTTAACATTCACCGTTCCCATTCATATTACACACGATGACGGGCCTAAACCATCCTGATAATCATGCCAAATCTCAGAAGAATAGCTTATATACTTTTGGAGATACACGCCAAAAAACAAATTTAGATGATTTCCTTAAGCGATTTTATACACAATCATAGAAAAAAGGTGTTCGAACACTGACCATTGTTTGCACGGTTTAATTACCCTATAGTACGCATTTTTAGAGTCATGTGAAAATACCAATTTGCATCTGCTAGCCTGGAAGCCCCCCTTCAATATACCCCTTCCCTCCCCCCACCAATCAATGTTGCTAGGCCACGGGCTGATGTTTGGCAAGTTGGGCGACTCAACATTGATCAGGGGGGAAAGGGGGATGACTTTACATTAGGCCTACTAAGTGTTCGAACACTTTTTTCTAACATTGTAGCTAGGCCTATAGCCTATGATAGCCCCCCAGGGGGGGGGATTTGGTTTGGTCGGGGGTGTGCCGCTGGAGATTCAAAACCCCTTCCATTTCTAAGGGTGATTTTTAGGGGTTTTGCTTCATTTTAGACCAAATTTTCGCAAAAATAGACCTAATTTTGGCAAATTTTCGCGAAAATAGAAAAACAGGACCCATGTCTAAGGATTTTTCAGTTGAAAAGCCTACCCATGGCTAAGGATGTCTCATGAAAAAACAACCCACTGGAGCGGCACGTCCCCGTATGCCTTACATATGTGAGTACCCCTCCCGGGTGATAGCCATCCTGTCTACGACACATGACAACCCATTTAATTTTTGTCATAGCTTGACAAACACTAACACTGCAACTAATACTATGGCAAGACAACATACTTTTGTTTGTCAAAAAGACTCACCATCCTAATTACTAGGTCTAGGCCATCAATATACTCACCGAATAACGTCGTCTTTAAACAAGCAGGTAATACAAAGAATGGAATCGTACAACACGATTTAGCTGCCATTTTGATTACATTTCCCCATCAATTGACCATAAACATTGTTGAAGTGATTCGACTTTGATCCATGATTATGATGAGACATCATTTGCGTTGACTTTTTCCATGAAATAAGCTTAGCTTCAAAAACTTATTCGTACGGTAGATCTGAGACCAAATATTCGTCCAGGGTATGAAGTCATATTTCATATAATATTATATCCAATTGGCAAAATTGATGTTTCCTGCTTCTGAATTCTTTACAGGATCGGGAATGAAGAAACTTCTGTTGTTTGTTTATTTAATTTCTCTGTGATTGTTTGCAAATCAAAAACTAGGTTAATTTGTGGCCCCTGAACATGCATAATAGTTGCAGAACTGTGATTGGTCTATCTCATAATCCACATAATCGTTCTTTAAAACAGCTTCTCCGCTATTGGTCAATCCGGAGAAAAACAATGACATAAGTGGGGAACCCCCTAAAAAAACCCTAGATTGCTCCATTATTCAATGGGGTGGTGTTTATTTACCTCAGGAGGAAATGACACAAAAATACAAACTCCTAAGTCAAAATATAAACCTTTAGAATAACTTAATATTTACAAATTGGATGCTAATCAACATTAAATGACAGTTATGAATAAGATTGGTGACTTTGTAGGGGCAATCCCTTGGTACCAAAACAAAGTCAGCGATTTCAAACAAAAACCTTAGAATAGTCCGTACGCAGTCACCAACCTTAAACTAATTTATTGCCAGATTTGATTAATATTGATACTGTAATAGCCAGACATTTGATACCTTTAACATGACATTTTCTTCTCAGAATGATGAGTAGTTTGATTCCAATTATTTAAGTACAATGAGTTATTAAAGTGTCTTGCTAATATTCACCTGACAAGAACATCAGGCATACAGGATAAACGATGTAAAACGTGTTTTGCACTTGTCTACGGGTATCGTTGATATCTCAGCGAATCAATAATCGATATCGCTGTAATTTGACTATGTGATAGCCAATAAGTACACCTAACAGAATAAATAAATTTCAGAGTGATTTGTGATTTGCCGTAATCGGAGAGCTCGCGACAAAAAGTGTTGCTTTTTTTTTTTATACACCCTGTAGTATGACTGTCAAATATTTTCTCTTTAGGTTAATTCTGGCTGATTTACTTATATTACATGTCACATATTGATACCAAACCTAATCGTTTTATTTCAGAACTAATACAAATCTGAGATTGGAGAAACATGGGTGAAGTAGGGTCAAAGTTGATTTATCAAGAGTTTGATTGGAGGTTGTGCCTCTGGTGAAGACTACAACCAGGTCACCTGGTAGACTAAATTTTACATTATTATTGTTACATTTCTCTCATTTTCAGACCTGGTGAGCAACTATATTCCAGAGAAATGGGTGCACAAGAGTCAAAATTGATTTATCACGAGTTTATCGGAGGTGGCGCTTCGGGTGAAGTCTTCAAAGCAACGTGGGAAACTAAAGCTCATGGCAAGGTTGACGCTGCTGCAAAGAAGATCAGATTTCAGGGAGATATTCCAGAGCAACTAAAACGTGAAATTGAATACCTGAAAAAACTTGATCACAAAAATATCATCAAGTACTATGACACATTTATTGAGGCGCAGCATGTGGTGATTGTAACTGAATATGCAGCAAAAGGATCACTATATCACTACCTTCAAGATAAAACAAAACTTCCAGAGAAGTTACTCCATGTATGGATCTCCCACTTGGCTAGTGGTATCGACTACCTGACACAAAATAAAATTGCTCATCGCGATTTGAAATCCCCTAACTGTGTTATTACAACTGATGATGTGCTTAAAATATGTGATTTTGGTATTGCAAAAGATCTAACAAGCACAACTACAACCAGCATGAAGGGTAGTTACAAATGGCTTGCTCCAGAAGCAATTAGAGATGAAAAACTCTCCCCTAAAGCTGAAATATATGCTTTTGCAATCATTGTTTGGGAAATGCTGAGGTGTGAAGAGCCATACAAAGATATCAGGAAAGAAGCCATCATGTTCAAAGTTTGCAATGATGGGTTACGCCCCCAAATCCCGGAGGATTGTCCACCATTTCTCAAAGAGCTAATGGAGAAATGCTGGCATGCTGATAGAGATGTGAGACCGACTAGTGAGGAGATTGTACAGATGGTACATTGTGAATATCAAGGTGGCGAAACTTACGGTAATGAATTGATATAGGGCCAAATACTGTTTTAAAATTAAGCCTTGAATTAATCTTTCACCTAGTATTTATTGATTAAATCAAATACAGCATTTGTTATGCAAACACGATGAAATAATTAAGTAAGTACGGTATAGAATAATTATTGGGCAACAAAACTGATTATTTTAGTTTATATGTGTTGATACATGAATCCTTTAAAGGGCACTAAGAGATCCTTCATGGAGGAAGCCCTCAATATTTTCAGAAGTTGGGTTTTTCACATACGTAATGCTTATAAATACTGCACAAAAAGAAAGTATCCACTGTATCATTTTTTATTCAAATGGCCACTGCTTCATAAATTTGCCACGTTGTTTGCTAGTCAAAAATGTGTGTAGTATTACTGATAGTATATATTTCGTGTGTCCGACCATTTTATTCTTCTTATAATGTATTTTACTATGTTCTATATTTGTATTGACTACTAGTATCTGGTTTTGATTTATTTTTAGTATGTACATGGATAATAGTTATATTGATTGTATATTTTTTTAGCACATGTCTTGTTGTAGTTTTTAATATCTTTCTGTGCAGCGCCTTGAGGCTGTTTACATCGTAAGGCGCTTTATAAGTCCCATGTATTATTATTATTATTATAAATACTATCGTGACAAATGAGGTGTCAATATGCGCGGGAGGAAATGCATGTTTGTTCCCACTTTTTGAATTTCTTAAGGGTCCTACAAATTAAACACAGGGGGGCCTCAACAAAGTGGGGTGACTTTCTTTTTGTGCAGTGTTTTTATGTACTAACTACCACCTAAAATTATAGAACTTAATTTGCAGTGTTTCATGTGAAATTCATGGATCTTATAGCGTTTTGAGTATCGATTTACATCTAAAAGGCCACAGATGACTTTTTACTTATTTGTTTCATGTGAACAATATATTTCTTTTTTCCATTTGCAGGTTTAGAATGGAAACTGAAACAAAAGATAGAACGTTGTGGGGAATTACAGTTTATGTCTCATGACCGTCTGGCTATCTGTGGAGAAGACAGTGTGCAGGTGCACCAGGTGATGAGGGAATCAACACAACTTCTCTACGAATCGAGGTGTGATGAGTGGAGACATGCTGTGTTTCCATCGAGTGATGAGTGGAGAGTTGGTGTTGATCCATGGAGAGTGGCTGTGAGTGAGTCCATGCCTGATAGCATACTGGTGATATGCTGGGGTAGTAGTTATGTATATCAGTTCCCATGTCAGGAGTCAGTAGATTATGTAAAGAAATATCAGATTCATGATGGGAAGATGATGCCAAAGTGTATTGCAGCCAATGCCAATACAGCTGTGATAGGATTCTTATTTGGGGATGCAATAGTGGTTTGTAGTCTGCCAGGGTTCACTAATCAGAGGATGGTAAAACTTAGTCTCATTCCAAGTGATATCTGTATCACTACTGATTACTTGGTGTTGATGGGAAGAAAGGAGATTGTTATCAAATCATTGGGTAGCATAGATCAGGATGTGTGCAGGATACAGCCACCTGATGGTTGTATATATGATGCTGTATCCTATAGGAATGATGCAAGGCAATTATATGTCGCTTGTTATCATGACGAGAATGATAGACACTATGCTGATGTGTACAAATACACATGGGATGGGAATGGCACACCACAGTATGTCAACACTGGGTGTGTCATTGATAACTTAGACAGTAAGGTGTATAATAGAGGGTTGTCCATCTCAACAGATGGGTTGCTTGCAGTGTCTACAAACAGAAACACTCAAGTATTCAGTCTAGAATAAGAAGGCTGTGTACAAATACACACAGGATTGAAATGGCACATCACAGTATGTCAACACTGGGTGTGTCATTGATAACTTAGACAGTACGGTGTATATAAATACGAGGGTTATCTATCTCAACAGATGGGTTGCTTGCAGTGTCTACAAGCAGAAACACTCAAGTATTCAGTCTAGAATAAGAGGGCTAGGGTGTGTACAAATACACATGGGATGGGAATGGTACACCACAGTATGTCAACACTGGGTGTGTCATTTGATGGTGATGTGTCCATCAGAGAGTTGTCTATCTCAACAGATGGGTTGCTTGCAGTGTCTACAAACAGAGACACTCAAGTATTTAGCCTTGTGTACGAGGGCTAGTGTGTACAAATACACATGGGATGGGAATGGCACACCACAGTATGTCAACACTGGGTGCGTCATTGATAACTAAGATGGTGATGTGTCCATGAGAGTTGTCTCTCAACAGATGGGTTGCTTGCAGTGTCTCCAAACAGAGACACTCAAGTATTCAGCCTAGAGTAAGAGGGATAGTGTGTACAAATACACATGTGATAGGAATGGCACACCACAATATGACAACCCTTACCAAAGAAGATTGCTTAATAAGCAATCAACAAGCAATCAACAAGCAATCCCTAACAATCATAATCTTTTAAGTCATCCTGTTAAAAATCATTGTTGTTTAAGAAATCCTGTTAGCAATCATTACTTCATAAGGAATCCTGTTAACAATCATACAGCAAAACACTGGGTGTGTCATTGATAACTTAGATGATGAGGTGTTCTCAGAGGGTAGTCAATCTCAACAGATGGGTTGTTTGCTGCAGTGTCTCCAAACAGAGACACTCAAGTATTCAGCCTAGTGTACGAGGGCTAGTGTGTACAAATACACATGGGATGCAACACTTAGTGTGTCATTGATTACTAAGATGGTATTGTATCTGGTTGTCTATCTCAACAGATGGGTTGCTTGCAGGGTCTTCATCCATGAATAGATATACTGAAGTATTCAGCATGGAGTAAAAAGGCTAGTGTGTTACAAATACACAAATATGAATGGATGGCACACCACAGTGTGTCAACACTGGGTGTGTTATTGATGGAAACTTGGGTTGGGTGTGGCTAAGAGGTTGTCCATCATCTCAACAGATGGGTTGGTTGCAATGTCTACATCAATAATAGATGTTGAACTACAAATAATATCCTTATAAAGCATCTATCCCATCCCCATCATGAATCTGATATTGAAATTCCTTAAATGCTCAAATGCTAAATGCCTTTCATCCCAATATAACTATTTAAAAAGGACTAAACAAAATAAGAGAAGTATTTCTTTTTAAATTATATATTTCTATTGTAGATACAGTGTAAACCTAATTTCAGTCATCACAAATTAAAGCAAAGTCTATGCATCTTAGTGTCTAACACATCAGTAATTCAATTGATGCAAAGTAAGGACACAACTGGTGGTATGCTTTGAGTCAATCCATGCGACTCATATCTTTCGGAATAATTCAAAAAGAAAACATTTATTGTGACCATTATTATGTTGACATCACTGATATGTTGGCCTATAGATTGCAAAATTTATTATGAAATGTGATCAGAACTTAAAATACATATAAAGACTCGGACTCGGACATGAAGGACTCGGACTCGGTCTCGGACAGTAAGGACTCTGTCTCGGACTCGAGAGGTAAAGACTCTGTCTCGGACACGAGAGGTAAGGATTCGGACTCGGACAGGGTGGACTCGACTCCAACCGTAGCATGATTTCTCATATAATTCAGCAAATCTCGAATGATTTACAGTTTTTGGAAACAATTGGGATGTCATATTATATAGCTAACAATCTTTCTCAAGACCTACGCAAATTACATCATCACATGATGGTTAGAAACTCCCTCTAATCAGTGTGGACTTTCTTTTTGTGTGGTGTTAAGGTGACAAAAAAACAACACAACCCTGTTAAATGACCACAACCGAACTATTTAAGAAATTGTTGAACAATATGTTCATGTACAAATGATAACCCCAATATTTGTTGGCTTATCCAAAAAAGGCCAATTTTGTACATGTTTTTAATTATATTTACAGTCATTTTAAAGGGAGAAGAAAAAACCCCACCTGACTGACCCAACCTGACAGGTTCGTTTGCCAGTAGATCAGGTTTTATTGTATTGTACATTAGTATTAATTCTTTGAATATTATAACTGCATTCTACTTATATCAACATTTTTAAAATACATATTTTTGTATTACATTCTGTGATTTATCAATTCCTATTTGATGGATACATTTTGTAAAATAAATTTGATGCCATGGAAAAATACTCTGTTGTATTAGTGATTTATCAACATATGTGTTACTTGTTAAAGGTTAGCAACTTTCCATCGTTGGAACATTGAACCCTGAATGTTTCTTTATTTTTAAAAATAATGAATTTGTCTTTGAAACAAATCCAGGTGATTTTTATAAGAATTAGGGAGCTATTTCATGTTTATTTTAAAAAGATACCTAACAATACTGACAATACTGTAAAACTGGAACTTTTCACGCTACATTAATTGTTGTGCTTGAACTAGTTATCGAGAAGATAACACACAAAAATACATTTCTTTTGCCTATAGGTCTATGTGATGAAGCTACAAATAGCACATTTAAAAACACACAAAAACAGTTGAAAGTCTGCACAGCACGAACAAGTCGTGTAGAAATTGCCACTTCTACAGTACCTAATCAGAATCTATTAAAGGGGCATTGAGAGATATGTATGGGAGTGCGCCCTCAATTATCCCGGAAATCCTTTTTTTTCTTCATCAAAGTAATACTTAGGCTATATACTAACTACCAACTGAAACAGTTTACCAACATTCGCCATTTATCATTTGGCGGCAAAATCTCAACCAGGAAGTGCCGTTATTTGCTTATTTGGCATGAAGGCGATGTCGGAATTGTATGACATTTTGGATTTGGGCTATGTTGATGATTATCTTTACGTTATTTGCTCATTTAGTATATCGATACATCTCTTAATGCCCCTTTAAGAGTAAGATGTGTACACTACAGCTTGCTTGACAGGTCATGCCAAGTGACTATAGTTTGATCTGCTCTAAATTGGCGAGAATTATTTGGCTTTATTTATCTCTCCTCGCACAAAAGTCATCCAAGTGTATGCGCACGATTATGGACACACACACACGATTATGGACACACACACCCCCACCCCCCCCCCCCCCCCCACACACACACGGATTTGACCATCCCCACAGGTCATGCATGATACAGTGTGTTTGTTGCCATCAGGCGTGCCTGCGTCCTTCTGTATTCATTCGCTGCTGTAAAGAGTCTTTGCCAATTTGGAACTGATCAAACTATAGTAGTAGTTTTCACTACTTCCCTTCAAACCTTGTTGTAAAGGAGTCAATAAAAGTAAGTGCCCCCCTAAAATTAGATTACTTTTGTTTACATAACTTCAAACACAATTAGACTTTTCTAAAAGTTGAAACGATTATGAAAAGAGAAAACGCTTGGCTACCAATAGAAAGTTTTACATGTATCATGTTTACTTGTCCTAAAACAGTCACATTTCCCCCAAAATGATGTTTTCGGGAAAAGTGGCACTTGGTCCATTACCAGTCAATTTAAAAACTCTCTCTCGTGATTTTTTTGTACGAAAATTAGACCAAGTTTGTTTGCATAACTCCACACTGAATTGATCGTTTTGAGAAAATTAAAAACTTGTGAAAAGAAAAGTGCTTGGCTTCTCACAAAAAAATTCTCATGTTCAATATCATGTTTACTTTTCCCCAAATTGTCTCATTTTCCCAAAACGATGTTCTCAGAAACACCCCCACACAATTAGACGTTTTGAGAAATTAAAACTTTTCTGATAAGGAAAAACGCTTAGCTATCCGTACAAAGTTTCTCACTTTCAATATCATGTTTACTTTTCCCCAAAAAGTCAAATATCCCCAAAATGATGTTTCCGTTAACATGAAATTTGCCAAAATCCAATACAAGTAAATGCCACTTGTTCTGAAAACATCATTTTGAGGAAATGTGACTGTTTTGGGAAAAGTAAATATGATATCGAAAATGTAAAACTTTCTATTGGTAGCCAAGCGTTTCAATTTTTCAAAACGTCTAATTGTGTGTGAAGTTATGTAAACAAAAGTAATCTAATTTTAGGGGGGGGGGGCTTACTTTTTTTTACCCCTTTATTTGTGAACTACATGCACCTCCCTACAATCTCATTGCCAGAGTCATAATGAGGTGTACGTAATAAGGCAAATACTACAAGATTTCATTCAGGGTAACAGGACACGCTATGTTTTCCCTCTGTACTAAATTATAACCTCACCTTGACAAATCTGCTCTAACACACCAAGGATGATCATCAACGACCTGGTGGTAGAGATGGTAGATCAAAATCGCCCTCTATACTTAGTGTGCAGCATGTATTCTACACAACATTGGTAACGCTTGATATCAACATCTCTATACAGCTGTTATTATAACCTCACTCATGAAATTGGGTTTAAAGGAAAGAGAAAAAAAGGCTGAAATTAAAAGTGCAGAAAGTTGGAGAAAAAACCCAGGTTTAAACATGACAATTCTCATGCCTGATAATTATAGATCATAGTCAGTTCCAAATTGAATAAAAGTGCTCAATCCCAAAATCTAGATTGGTGACAACTTGAAGGATAATGGTTTGCCTTGAGTCACTATATAACAGGCTTTCTCAACTGGCGGCGCACGCGCCACTTGTGGCGCATCAAGGCATCCTAAGTGGTGCGAGAATGGTTAAAAAAAATGATTAAAAAACATTCATGATATAGCCAGATTTCATAGGCCTGCTAAAATCAACCACTCATCGTCCGCGAGAAAAAAACTTGCCCCTCCACCACACCGAGCCCTGTTTTCTTCTTAAAAATAACTCTAATTGAAAATTGTAAATAAATATGACCAACGAGAGCCAATTTAAAGTCAGTTAAAAACCCAAAAACCCAGGAGCTTCAGGGGGAGCTCGCTGCCCCCTGGACCACCACCAGGGCTTCGCCCCTGGACCCCAAGTGGAGCTTCAATAAGTTTGTTACTAAAATGTGGAGCATCAGTAAATTTAGTTGAGAAAGCCTGCTATATAACTTACATTGGGAGTCTGTTTCAAAACCTAATTAAAACAGACTTTTTTTCAATGTTTTCAGATAAGTTATACAATTGTCACAAAGAAACTTCCTTTTTGAAGAAACCCTATAAAATACTTATACTTATAGTTTCATCTATTTTGGTCACAGGAAAATTCTGAAAAAGGGTTATCACAAAGACCTACTTTTGGAGAATTATACAAATTCTTTGCTCTTAGGCACATTTTTAGACAATTGTCACGAACAAACCTCTCCTTCTTTGAGAAACTTAGCTAATTCTCACACCTATAGAATGCCCTGATCTCCTAAAGACTCTCTCTCTGTTGAATGTTTGAAATGAACTGAAAGACTGAAGCAGGATGTTTCCTCAAGGTTTTTTTTCTTTGATATACTGTATTTTATTCACCAACAACTTTTGATGCGACTATACCATTGATATGACAGTGATAGAAATGTAGGTCTTGCTTGGTATTGCCCAAGGAGTTATCATAGTTGCCTACCTACCCATATTCACTTATGGTGACAGCACAGCATACTCCATTCATAGGTGCAGTACTATTACAGAAGGCCGACATTCATCATTGACTGTGCTGGGAAACCTGCTCCATCACATTGTAAACCTGAACAGATAAACAAATAGAACCAGAAACAAATGGTATTTGTAAAAAGTTTATAAAACAAGATTTTCAAAAACTGTTAAAAAAGTTTCAGAAATTTACCAAATCTAATAGGAAAAAGGTTTGAAGATATTTCTGTAAATCCTTTATCAGCAAATGATTCATTAATTATCAGATATGATGTAACTACCAGGTTAGTTATGTTTTGAACACTATGCTTATCCAATCACATGCTATGAATCATCAAGGCAGTGGCGTAGCTAGGTTTTTTTCAGGGGGGGTGCAAGATTTTTGAAATTTTCGTAAACGGTTGCCCCAACATTGTTTGCAGTCAGCTCAGTCATTTGAGAGCTGGGGGGGAGGGGGGGGGGGGGGGGAGGGGGGGGGGGGGGAGGGGAGGGGGGAGTTAGGGCATGTTTTACACAAAACACGTTCGGAAAATGGTCCATGTAAGTTGTCATAATGCCTATACACACTACATTCAGAGAATGGGGCGGAAAATTTCCCCCACCCTAGCTACGCCACTGCATCAAGGCGTGTGTAAGGTATGTGCCACACTAATACACCATATGTCACCTCATTGTTGATCAACATTGTTAAGTACGGTTCCATTCCATGCATGGGGGAACATGTATTGACTTTTACATTGACTGCTTGCTGTCGTTACAGATGACTGGTTTTGTTAGTGTATGGGTTACAATAGACACCCACTTCAAATGCAAGGGCATATACCCAGCAGGCAAGTTTTTTGTTTGCTTGCCTGCTGTGACTTAATGACATCATGTATAGGTTGCCTCTTTGTGCAAAAACGTCGTAAAGATGAGTATGATTTGTGCTGGAAATAATCCCTAAACATGGGCTCCAAGTCTTGAAAAAACCCACATAACAATAACATGGGTATCCCTAATTTTTGTTAAAAAACTCCAGTTTTTTAAAGGGTAACACACCTGAATGAAACCTCCAGCAACACAAAACAATCAAAAATAGTCTGAGTACACCCCCACCCCCGGCTGAATCATTATCGTACAAAATGTATTATTTTAGTCTTTGCAGATACCATGAAAACACGTGAACTGAATTTGACTATTTTGGGTATATTATAGGACTATGTCATTTTTTGAGGTCACAGTTAAAACACGGGTCCAAAACACAAATATAATATACAATCATTTCAATAGCTCTAAATCAATTCATTACAATCCCATGCGTGCTAGATGCAATACACTGCACACTGATGATCATATCAGCAGTGGCATACCCAGGGGGTCCAGGGGTGCCCTGCCCCCCCCCCCCCCGAAATAATCCCGTCGGTAGATTTGCGATTTTGACCATGCGATTATTTTCGACCGGTTATGCAGAAAACTTCATCGCTACCCCACCCCCCCACTTATCAAGATTTCAGCTGCTGACGGCAACAAAATTGTGCAAGTTTTACGATTTTTTGGGGAGTCTGTAAAAAAAATTGTCGGTACATCATGCCTTTCGTCGGTACAACTATGGTCGTGCCCCCCCCCCTCCCAGTTTCAAAAAGCTGGGTACGCCACTGCATATCAGTGCATACAACATTGTGAAAGCAAGCATGATGTGCAGATCAATATATTATTGCACCATCAGGCCCTTTACTACTGGTCATTATTAGTTTTCTTTTTTCAAGACTGCAAACAAGTGATGATGCCACTTTTAATTATTAATGCTTAACACCCTGAGAACTACCGGTCGATTGGTCAGAAAAATACATACATCATTTATTGCGCCAATCAGAGACAGTGTTAGAAAAATTGTATCCCTGATAAAGATTGGAGTGAAATATTTTACTATGCTCGTGGACAAACAAACCAGTACAAATAAAAAGGTTCACCAAATTCAAAAAAAAAAATTGATTGACTTATTTTTTCACATACAGTTATAAAACAAATATATCATTCTTTCAAAGTTTAAACAAAATTCAAACTTCAACTTGGTTTTGAAAACAAGATGGTTTCTTTCCACTATTGCATGGGTTTTTTTAACTCGCCCTGTAAAAGCCCTACAGAAAAGAGCAGACGTCAACATTTTGCTGTTTATAAACAACTTAATTTCGCTAATTTCGCTAGGAGATCCAATTCACCAAATTAAATTGCTGCCAATTATATTATTTATAGGAAGATGATACAAATTAGTGAAATTAAATTGCCTCAAAAAGTTGACTAAATGCTAATACCCTAAATTAAGTTGACGTGAAATTAAACTGTTTTACAGTATGTGTTTATAAACCTTTGCACCAACTTTGTATATCACCATTCATAAAGCAAGCTCAATGTCTGGTTCAACAACTCTCAGATTTGGTGTATTGTATATATGTATCCATCCATAGTATTGAAAATTTGCAAATCCAGAAATAAAAGTCCCCTCTGCCCTTACATAAAAGGATAGTGTAGTGTAGGTATTAGCGTTATCGCAGTGTACACCTACTGTGGAATGTGATGCCGCAGGTTCCGTTTTAACCAATTTAAGTTTGATATGATCAACAAATCTCATGATTAATCGGTGATTTTGACAAACATTCTCCAAAGTGGGTATAACCACCTAACTATCTGTCATGGTTTAACCAATTTGTGTATGAGAATTCACAACAGCAGGTAAGTGCATATGTGGCAATTCATATAAAATAGGGAATTTGTGAGTTATGAATGGCGACAAAAGATATGTTGCCAACTTCCTTCTTCTGGAAAATAATTATGTGCATGTCTAAAAATGGGTGGGGCAGGCAGGGCACACAACTATTTTTTTAAAATTCTGATCGTTTTATTAACCCTAACTCTATCCCCTACTTATTCAGATTTTTTTCTTCAACGTGGAAAATTGACCAAAATATCCCCCCGATCCCACCTGGATTTGATCCAGGTACCTCCAGCGCCAGAGGCGAACGATTCCCCACTACACCACGGGTGTCAAGGCTAGTTGGCGCAACTATATGGGCTGGGTCCTTTTTTTCATCGAAAAACTTACACGCCGGGTGGTACCAACGTTTTTGAAGAAGGAAAAAAAATAAAAAAATTGCTTCTTATATTATAGTCTAACTTGAAAAGAAAAGAAGGAAAAAAACAATAACCCTAACTTTACCCCCACTTTTTGACAAGCAGCCACATCTTTTGACCATGGCCTACCTATCGCTGAAGGTTTGAAGTCAATCCGTCCATCCGTTCAAAAGATACAGCATTCGGAAATAAAGGCTAACCAAAAGGCACACACACACACACACACCCACACATACGCATGCACAGACACACATTACATGATGACAAAATCCCCTTCTGGTTTTACAAACCAGGGGGATAAAAATCAATAACCCTAACTCTACCCCCACTTTTTTCAGAAAAAAATTGCTTTTTAACCCTAACTCTACCCTCCCCCCCCCCCCTACTTTTTTCAGAATTTTTACTTCAACATGGAAAATTGACCAAAATATCCCCCCGACCCCCGGGATTTGATCAAAAAATCCCCCCAGAGTGTGTCGCATTCCAACTATTTTTCTACGGAACTATATAATGATAACATTACCAAACAAAAGACACCTGAAAGTATCGAAAATGATTTCTTCTATTTTTGAGTGTTAGTGATTACAGGACATTTAAAGAAAAGAAAACAGATAACAGGGTTTAGACTTGGTAATTTGAAGGAAAAATAGCTAAAAATCATGTTTTTAGTGGACCAATTTTTGTACAAATCCAATCTCCAAGGGGCGCTGCCCCTTGCAACCCACGTTGGGGGCCAGCACCTTGGACCACCAGATACTCACGCTTCACGTTCACAATGTTTCTCAACATTACAACATTTTGGGCCTCCTCCCTTCAAAATGTGATAACAATTTTTTTTATTTTTAAATCTTCCATTCGTCGTTACCCCGCGACCCGGTGTAAACAGTGAACTATCTGTTTTTCAACACTAACAATTTGGGGAACCTGTTTTTTAACATAACAACAAACATAACAATTTCAACCATCTATACTTAAATCAAGAAAATATCAGTATACCTAACTTCTTTTGTACAAAAAAGTAGCTATACAGGGTGAATCAAACAACATTGTGCATGATTTGAAAACCAATTTACTGTGTTTTAATCCAATTGGAATGGCGAAAAACGCAGCTTACAAAACTTATTTATCAGCCGATTTCTTTCATATTTTGGGAGCATAAACAGATACAGATAACAAATATTCCATGGTTCAATGCACGCATCAAAGTCAAATGGCCGTTTCAAATTGTGCACAATGTTTTTTGATTCACCCTGTATAGCAGTGATAATAACCAAAATATTGTTTGGAAATGAAGTGGCGGCTTTACGATAAAATATTAGTCAAAAGTAATACACCAGATCGCACCAAATAGGTTCTAAAATTGAAAAGATTTCCACTTGAGGGAGGCCTCCGCGCTAGCGGTGCACCGCTATTGTTAAACTTTTGCCAATATTCAAATATTGGGCCGCCCCTCCCCTCTACAATTTTCTGGATCTGCGCCTATACTCATTATCAAATATCGTCAGCCTGCTTCGATAGTTGCCTAAGCCTAACTCAATTTTTCTAGTTTCTAGAAAACAACAAAAATATGAGAGTTAGGCAATTATCGAAGCAGGCTAACGATAAATTGAATAGCACCATGAATAGGGTAGGTGAATTCCAATCAGAGCAGAAACTGTTCTTACCAATGTCCTTACCAATCTTCAATAGGGGACAAGTGTGAAAAGGGCAGTTTCATCGTATGTTCAACAACTCTCCCATACCTTAAGTACAGATTCAAAGCGTTGTCAATTTGAGATAAATGCACTGTTCATATGCAAATTACTAGGATGTCGCGCCTTATTTGGAAACCACTGTATGAATTATGCATCATGCATGCGTACGGTACAACGAAACAAAACTGTGTGTGCACAACACATACGCTTGGCATGACTTTTGACAAGCAAGTTTAGCCTTATAATTATAAAAGTATATAAACAGGAACGGTAGGGAAGTTTTATTTTACCAATCACAGCGGTTTCGGTCCCTTTGAATTACGATAATGAAGTGTTCAAGTTCATGCGTCGTACAAATAATTTCTCCACTGTATGGAGGCCCGTAACTAGGGGGGGGTGGATGCCCCCCCCCCCCCCCAAATTTGAAAATAAAATCCTTTTTTTGTACCAATGTACCTTTTTTGTACCAATGTAACTTTTTTTGTACCAAATGTACCCCCAACTCTCAAAATTTTCTGAGATGACTAAAAAAAATTTGGGGGGCAACCTTTTACGATTTTTGGGGTACCAATGTACCTTTTCCAGAAAATACGCCCCCCTCCCTAAAAAAATCCTGCTTACGGGCCTGACTATATGAGAAGCAACAAACAGCTAGTCGCAATCGCGACCAAGGGTCTCGTTCTTGCGCGTCCCCGCGTCCTAGGACCCCTTATTTTCTTGTGGGACGCGTAAGTTTACATATTGAACTTCACTATGGGTCCCAATCGAAAATGAAGTGACCCCTTAAATCTGACGATGGACGTGGAAACCTTAAGACATTCTGAAAATAAGAGCATACAAGCCTAGATGGCAGAACCGATTTTAATGGTTAGAGTTCGATGGGGAGATGTGGTGCACATCTTGCACCGAGGCAGCGTCGAGGGGATTCAAATCAAACGGGGAAAATGCGTTCCTTAAACAAAAAGGCTGCATTGATTTCCAGCTCTCTGCGCTGAACTGAACCTTTAATTTCTCTAAATCGGTTTTTGACCATTTTTAAAGGCTCAAACTTCAGGACCCCTTATATTTCTGGGGGACCCCTTAAATTTAGTTTTTGTAGTCCTTAAAGGGTCCTGAAAAATGTAATGGGACTCCTCATATTTTTGAGCCAGTGCTACCCCTGATCGCGACCACTTGATTAAAGCTCACCTAAACAAACCAGTGGTATTTTCATGTAGAAAACAACTAAGACTTACTAAATTACCTAAAAATATCAACCGTTACATTTCACCTGCTAATGTTAGCTTTCAAACTTCATTTTAAAATGCAAAATTCGGCAATTCAGAAAAAACGCCAGTATTCAGTTTAGCTCATACAATCATGTTTATTGGCATTAACTTTGTAAAAATAGGCTCAAATTGCATTATTTGGTTCAATAATTTTTTGTTACGTATGAGATCAGTCATACAAAACAGTATATCCGCAATCAATTTTACAACAAAATTGTCGTTCGCATAGAAACTGGAGCAATTTGATTTTTTTAAGTAGGCATAACCACCAAATAACAATTTTTTGAAAACAGCCCAGATTGCATTATTTGGTTCAATAAGGCAATTTCTTTAATTCCATATAGATCAGTCATACAAAACAGTCTATTTGCAATCAATTTTACGACAAAAATGTCGTTCACATAGAATTTGGGGCGAAAAAAACTTTTTGGAGTAGGCCTAAAGTAAGGCTAAAGAAGCCGTCAATTTTTTTTTTTAAATAAGGCAAATTGCATTATTGAAGTATTTGGTTCAATAATGCAATTTTATGGTACGTATGCGATCGATCATACAAATATCTGTTAATATGTTATTCCACATCCTCCATATTATACAGATTCCTAAGAAAAAGATGTGATTTCAATTGATTTTGAAGTCTTCAATGCCCGCCAGTTCACCGCTTCTTAGTCACACGTACCGGCGACTGCAAAAATAATTCCAACTTGCGGACAGGCGGTTAAATGGATTCCCTTTCATCTTTACGGACCGTTTCACTATTAAAATGGCGGGTTTTGAATTGATAAAATTATTCTTTAAATCAAAATGTGGATAATTGCATGATTTTTGATTTAATTTGTCTGTAATAAATGTTAGATGTTTTGTGAATAAAATTGTATTTACAAAATGACTTAAATGTCACAATTACTAAACGATATAATGTATCGTCTGTAATGTTTACCGTAGGAGCTAAAGCTGCCCTCGCAAAATAAACCCGTCTTACCGTTGTCGATTCAAGATAAACAACTCTGAAACCTTATTGTGCCAAATAAAGGCCATCATTTTATACTCAATTAATATAAAATGAAATTAATTTACTGCAGCTGCATCTCGCTGGTTCCCAATTTTGAATACAATTGATTGCGTTAAAATAAAAAGTTGGGTGTCAAAGCGTCGACAATCTTCAAGCTCCAGAAAGTGGGATTCAAATAAAATGCCATCATTCTGCTGATAAATGTTGGATGTGGTTTGGCTGAAAAATCCAGGCACATCATCAATTTGTGAAAATTTGATCGAGTTTAAATTTTGACCAATGCAAAGGTTTTAATCAAGTTTTGCTGTATTTTTGTTAGAAGAAACAACAATAATGGCAATTTTTAACGTTCATCTTGAATTCTGAAGTAAATAAAAAATAAATAAAAAATGTCAACACCACTTAATGTCCCATTAATTGAAGCCATTTCAATTTTGGGGCCCCTGTATGGTGGTGATTTTGGATTTTGCTGTCTCCTGGGCATTCCCCACACTGCGAGGGACATGGCGGCTAATTTTTTTCTAAAAGGTCCATTGAAGTCAAAAATCAATCATCAAACCTTACTAGTCAGAGAATGGTCACAGAATTGAGGGTTTGGACCTAACTATATAAAGTCAAAAAAAATTAAGACTTACAATGACTAAACCCTTCCTCGGATGTGTTTTGGGCAATAAAACTAACGGGGGTAAAAAATGGATCAAATAGTTTTCCTTCTTTTTTTCTTTCTTTCGAGCGGCAGGGATCGAATCCGGACAACCCGGTTGGAAGTCTTGCACCATTGGGTCAGCTGGAAAATCTTAAATTAACCAGGCCATTTGATAGCCTCTCTGATCGCACCACAAGATAGACCAGGGAAGGTGTACCTACCAGTAACTAGCAGTGTAGTGGTTTGAAGTGTTGAGGAAGGTTAGGGTGAAAGGAACATGAAAAGGATGTCTCTTAAGGGGTGTGGACTCTCAAGTACAGCCTCCGTAAAACTGCCGTAACTTCTTCATTATTCATTTAATCTATATAAAAGTATACATTGAAAAGGTTCAATGAATCCAACCATCATCATGAAATTGACAATTTCTGAGAAAATTATAAAAAACACGTTTTTGACCCATTTTAGGTTCTGCAAAGGTAACGCAAAATATATTTTGTCAAATTTTGTCATACTAGTTTTATTATATTCCTAATAAAATTCCCTAGGAATGGTTTTTTTATATTTTTAATATCTTATTTACTTTTTGAATTATAGACCAATATGGCACTTTTTGGTCTATAATTCAAAAAATAAATAAGATATATATATATATTTTTTAAAACAATTCCTAGGGAATTTTATTAGGATTATAATAAAACTAGTAAGACAAAAATTTGACAACATATATTTTGCGTTATCTTTGCAGAACCTAAAATGGGTCAAAAAACTTGTTTTTTATAATTTTCTCCAAAATGGTCAATTTCATGTTAATGGTTGGATTCATTGAACCCTTTCCTGCAAAAAAAGTATTACTTTTATATAGATTAAATGAATAATGAAGGAGTTACAGCAATTTTACGGAGGCTAAGCTGAGGGTCCACACCCCCTTAAAGGTATATTATGTCATCTTTTCCAGGGAACGCTCTCAATCCTCAAGAAGAAGAAGATTTTCTTGCAGATTTACATTTCTGATCATAAACCATAATCTGATATTTGAGAAACATTGGTGCAGTAAGTACGGTCAAAGTTGATTTATCAATAATATTTTTGGGCGGTGCCCCTGGTGAAGACTACATGGTCACCTGGCAGACTAAGTTTTACATTATTATTGTTTTATTTCCTCATTTTCAGACCTGATGTGCAACTATATATTCCAGAGAAATGGGTGCAAAAGGGTCCAAAGTGATTTATCATGAGTGTATCGGACGTGGTGCATCTGGTGAAGTCTTCAAAGCAACGTTGGTAACTAAAGCTCATGGAAAGGTTGAAGCTGCTGCAAAGAAGATCAGATTTCAGGGAGAGATTCCAGAACAACTAAAACGTGAGATTGAATACCTGAAAAAACTTGATCACAAAAATATCATCAAGTACTACGACACAATTATAGAGGAGCAGCATGTGGTGATTGTAACTGAATATGCAGCAAAAGGATCACTGTATCACTACCTTAAAGCTGAAACAAAACTTCCAGAAAAGTTACTCCATGTATGGATCTTCCACTTGGCTAGTGGAATCGACTACCTAACACAAAATGACATTTCTCATCGCGATTTGAAATCCCCGAACTGTGTTATTACAGCTGATGATGTGCTTAAAATATGTGATTTTGGTATTGCTAGAGATCTAACAAGTACTACCATGACACATATGAAGGGATCTGCCAGATGGCTTGCTCCAGAAGTCATTAAAGAGGAACTACTTTCCCCTAAATCTGACATATTTGCATTTGCCATCATGGTTTGGGAAATGGTGAAGTGTGAGGAGCCATACAAAGGACAATTGATAGAAACTGTTAAGTATCGGGTTTGTAATGCTGGTTTACGTCCCCAAATCCCAGAGGATTGTCCACCCTTTCTCAAAGAGCTAATGGAGAAATGCTGGCATACAGATCGACAAATGAGACCCAACAGTGCAGAAGTTGTACAAATGGTACATCGTGAATATATAGATGACTTGAGGGACACAGGATCACTGGCTGGATACCAAGAGGAATCTTATGGTACGTATAATAAAAGGCAAATTCCTAGTTTTATATTAAATATTGCACAGTCCAAACATTTTGCACGGTCATAAGAAATTGCACTGTCCAAAAAATAGCACAGCCAACAACTAATGGCCGATCCTCGGGGTTTTCATCACTTTAATCTATAACATTTTCCTTTATTTAGCCCACTGCTGCATACATTTGTAGACTGCATGTACAAATTTGCCGACTATTTGGGTTACATCCCCCCCCCCCCCCCCCACCCCCACACACACAAACCCTCTATCGACGGGGCTCGAAAAGGGTGATAGGGGTTTTTTAAAAGGATTTTTTCTGTCGGGGGGGGGGGGGGGGGGAGACTTTCCCCTGCCCCCCCCCTTAGCTACGCCACTGGATCATCATCATTGGGTTGGAGTATCATTTACTGTCACAGAACAACTGTGCCAACTGGCTACACATTTGTGGATGGGGTAGTTATTGGGATTGATAGGCTCATATTGGTCATTATAAAGGTGCGATATTACATTTAGCTGCATTAGAGACCTAATAGCCACCAATAGCCTCAGCTATTGCGGATACTAGCTAATGGTACTTCTAGCTGATATTGGATGATATTAGGTAATAAAGGGGGATATTAGATATTAGCTATAGGTAATAAGATATTAGCTACTACAATTCACCCATTAAGGTTGTTCCTATGGCTAATTTTTTATTTTATATTTTAATAGAGCTTGCTGAGCTCCACAATAATCTGAAATTTGAGATTGATCGGAGGTACGGTTTTCTAGATATGAAATGACAATTTTATTGTCAAAAATCCATTTTGAATTCTTTTGTTTTTTATTGTTTTTCGGCCAACAGAGGGCAGCCTATTTTCTTTTGTTTTATATTGTTTTTTTGACTCCCTAGGTAAAATTTCTATAAAAATTTAGTTTTTTGTTTTTGCTCTAATTTTTTATTGAAAACTCCATTAGATTCCCGCAGCACAGGAATTAAGGAGAGTTGTATAGCCAACATATACACCAAGTGGCATTTCATTTAGAAAAGTGCATGAACTTGAAAAAATTAATTAAGTGCATTAAATTAGCCTAATTTCTTTAATTTTTCTAGTTTTAGATAATTAAGTATAACTAACTATGCAGATGTCTTACAGCCTCCCGCAGCACAGGAAACTTTTTCTAAAAACTATAATTAACAAGCTCCCAAAATTTAAGCTTTGTAGCATTTATGCTTTTCTTGGAAAAATTAATTAAACATTTTTGCTGGGGTCAAAAAAAAACACAATAAGAAACAAAAGAAATGAAAGCTTCAATTTTGCTTCATTTTTGACAATAAAATTGTCATATCTAGAAAACAGTACCTCTGATCAATCTCAAATTTCAGATTATTGTGGAGCTCAGCAAGCTCTATTAAAATATCAAATAAAAAATTAGCCATAGGAACAACCTTAATGCCGTAGCTATTATCAGCTATAGCTAGCTAATATGGTACATTCTTATATAGTGGGTGTGGTTTGAGATGTCAGCAGACAATTTGATTGGTTTTTGGCTGATTTTCAGCCGACACGCCCATACATTATGAGACAATGGTGCATAGTTTGGGGCGGGGTTTAATTCATTCGAAAAAGAATACCTTCAGCGCGTATGATCAACGCGTCATCGCGTTAGCGTGCCCTACACAAAGTCGCCGCCGTATGCGTTGTGGGTATAACGCAGCGATGACAGGTGCGTGTGTGTGCTAAAGAACGCGATTAATTTGAAGCAGGATGTTGGAAAACAGCTCGCTGGATTCGCCGATTTTATAAAGGGGGAAATTTGTTGTTGTTTGTTTAAAATAAATCTAACAAACTGCGTTATTTTATGATAAAAGATCAAAATAACCAATAAACTAAATAAGAATGAGAATAAAACATAGTTCTTAACTGTTTTGCTATAGACGATGGTCTTATAATGTATAGGCTGTACCATATTTGTGTCGTCGTGTATACACGACTCCAAATATGGTACAGCCTATACATTATAAGACCATCGTCTATAGCGAAACAGCTAAGAACTATGTTTTATTCTCTAATTGGTATATAGTACTCAAATACAGCTAATATCAGCTATTATATATTAGCTATAGCTATAAGATATTAGCTATTACAATGTGCTTATTGTATTAGCTAATATCAGCTACAAACCTACCTATAGCTGATATTAGCTATTACAACATTCTATTATAACAATCATATAAGCTATTGCTATCTTATATAAGCTGATATCAGCTAACTAGAGCGCTAGCTAATATAAGCTACTACCCGCTAATGCGATATGATAGTTCGATTTCTTCTTTATTGTAAACATAGATATACCAGCTATTAGCTATTACAACAATCTAATATACGCTATTGGAAGCTAATATAAGCTATTGTTAGCGAATATCAGCTATTGATAGCTAATATCGGGTTATGCGCTAATGTAGTTAAATTTTTATTTTATTATAAACCTAGCTATAGCTGATATTAGCTATTACAACAATATATTATAAGATAAAACATTAACTTGATCGTTTCCCAAACACATCAAGGGTCGTTCTTAAAAAAAGCCAATAAAATGTAAAAATGTAAACACCTTTCAAGGTGGTTACATTTGATATAACTTGGTGTAGGAAGCCAATGACGTTTAAACCCGTATTAAAAGCATGTTAACCCTAACCCCGGTTTTGGATTTTTGACCGGGATCACAATTTTCGAGGAAAAAACACCAACTAAATCTCCGGGAACCTGCCGGGATTCGATCCGGGGAACCTCCGTTCTCAAGCCCCACCTTCCAACCACTAAGCCACGGCCCTCAGCTACACATTCGTGCAGTATACTGCACTCATTATATAGGCTCGGTTGACTACGTCATCGAAAACCGACGGCGCATGCGTTTGGAGAGGGACTTTGGATTAGCATTTTTTAGCACTCAGGGGGGTTAGGGTTAAGAGTTTAAACATCACATTGTTGGTGTTATTAACTTGGTGTTAGAAGCCATAGAAATTTAAACCCTTATTAAGCGTTAAAACATCAAATCGATCCCATAACACACGATTGGTCATTCTTTAAAACGTGTAGGTGTAGGAAGCCAATGAAAGTTAAAATTCTTATTATGCATGATAACACTTTCCACGAGGCTATAATTTACCATAATTATTATCCACAACAGATTTTTCGGAAACCTCTCGTAAAAGTTTTCAATGAGGAAAGAAATATAAAATATAGATAGCCCATTAGCAGATAGGGGTAGCTGATACATGTATAAGCTAAGGGGTTGTGATAGCTGATAGCTCATTAGCTAAGTTTTCAATGAGGGAAAAATATAAAATAAAGATAGTCCATTAGCAGGTACGGCTAGCTAAATAAGCTAACGGGTTGATAGCTGATAGCTCAATAGCTAAGTTTTCGATGAGGGAAAAAATATAAAATAAAGATAGCCCATTAGCAGATACAGCTAGCTAATATAAGCTAACAGGTTGTGATAGCGGATAGCTCAATAGCTAAGCTTTCAATGAAGGAAAAAATATAAAATAAAGATAGCCCATTATCAGATCAGCTAGGTAATAATATAAGCTAACAGGTTGATAGCTGATAGCTCAATAGCTAAGTTTTCAATGAGGGAAAAAATATAAAATAAGATAGCCCATTAGCAGATACGGCTAGCTAATATAAGCTAACAGGTGGTGACAGCTGATAGTTCAATAGCTCAATGAGGGAACAAATATAGAATAAAGATAGCCCATTATCAATCAGATACGGCTAGCTATTAAAATAAGCTAACATGTTGATAGCTGATAACTCAATAGCTAAGTTTTTGAGGGGAAAAATATAAAATAAAGATAGCCCATTAGCAGCTACGGCTAACCAATATAAGCTAACAAGTTGTGATAGCTAATAGCCAAATAGCTAAGTTTTTGAGGGAAAAAAAATAAAATTAAGATAGCCCATTAGCAGTTACGGCTAGCTAATATAAGGTTGTTATAGCTGATAGTTCAATAGCTAGGTTTTCGAGGGGAAAATTATAAAATAAAGATAGCCTATTAGCAGAAACGGCTAGCTATAATAAGCTAACAGGTTGTGATAGCTGATAGCTCAATAAAGTTTTCGAGGGAAATAATATTAAATAAAGATAGCCCATTAGCAGATAGGGGTAGCTAATATAAACTAACAGGTTGTGATAGCTGATAGCTCAATAGCTACGTTTTCGAGGGGAAAAATATAAAATAAAGATAGCCCATTAGTAGATAGGGGTAGCTAATATAAGCTAACGGGTTGTGATAGCTGATAGCTCAATAGCTACGTTTTCGAGGGGAAAAATATAAAATAAAGATAGCCCATTAGCAGAAACGGCTAGCTATAATAAGCTAACAGGTTGTGATAGCTGATAGCTCAATAAAGTTTTCAAGGGAAAAAATATAAAATAAAGATAGCCCATTAGCAGATAGGGGTAGCTAATATAAGCTAACGGGTTGTGATAGCTGATAGCTCAATAGCTACGTTTTCGAGGGAAAAAATATAAAATAGAGATAGCCCATTAGCAGATAGGGGTAGCTAATATAAGCTAACGGGTTGTGATAGCTGATAGCTCAATAGCTAAGTTTTCGAGAGAAAAAATATAAAATAAAGATAGCCCATTAGCAGATAGGGGTAGCTAATATAAGCTAACGGGTTGTGATAGCTGATAGCTCAATAGCTACGTTTTCGAGGGGAAAAATACAAAATAAAGATAGCCTATTAGCAGATAGGGGTAGCTAATATAAGCTAACGGGTTGTGATAGCTGATAGCCCAATAGCTAAGTTTTCGAGGGGAAAAAAAAAAAATTAAGATAGCCCATTAGCAGCTACGGCTAGCTAATATAAGGTTGTTATAGCTGATAGTTCAATAGCTAGGTTTTCGAGGAAAAAAATATAAAATAAAGATAGCCTATTAGCAGAAACGGCTAGCTATAATAAGCTAACAGGTTGTGATAGCTGATAGCTCAATAAAGCTCAATAAAGTTTTTGAGGGAAAATATAAAATAAAGATAGCCCATTAGCAGATAGGGGTAGCTAATATAAGCTAACAGGTTGTGATAGCTGATAGCTCAATAGCTACGTTTTCGAGGGGAAAATATAAAATAAAGATAGCCCATTAGCAGATAGGGGTAGCTAATATAAGCTAACGGGTTGTGATAGCTGATAGTTCAATAGCTAAGTTTTCGAGGGAAAATATAAAATAAAGATAGCCCATTAGCAGATAGGGGTAGCTAATATAAGCTAATGGGTTGTGATAGCTGATAGCTCATAAGCTAAGTTTTCCAGGAAAAAAATATAAAATAAAGATAGCCCATTAGCAGATAGGGGTAGCTAATATAAGCTAGAGGGTTGTGATAGCTGATAGCTCAATAGCTACGTTTTCGAGGGAAAAAAATATAAAATAAAGATAGCCCAATTAGCAGATAGGGGGTAGCTAATATAAGCTAACGGGTTGTGATAGCTGATAGTTCAATAGCTAAGTTTTCAAGGGAAAAAATATAAAATAAAGATAGCCCATTAGCAGATAGGGGTAGCTAATATAAGCTAAGGAGTTGTGATAGCTGGTAGCTCAATAGCTACGTTTTCGAGAAAAAATATAAAATAAAGATAGCCCATTAGCAGATAGGGGTAGCTAATATAAGCTAACAGGTTGTGATAGTTGATAGCTCAATAGCTACGTTTTCGAGGGAAAATATAAAATAAAGATAGCCCATTAGCAGATAGGGGTAGCTAATATAAGCTAACGGGTTGTGATAGCTGATAGCTCATTAGCTAAGTTTTCCAGGAAAAAAATATAAAATAAAGATAGCCCATTAGCAGATAGGGGTAGCTTATATAAGCTAGAGGGTTGTGATAGCTGATAGCTCAATAGCTACGTTTTCGAGGGGAAAATATAAAATAAAGATAGCCCATTAGCAGATAGGGGTAGCTAATATAAGCTAACGGGTTGTGATAGCTGATAGTTCAATAGCTAAGTTTTCAAGGGAAAAAATATAAAATAAAGATAGCCCATTAGCAGATAGGGGTAGCTAATATATAGATAGGGGTATGCTAACGGGTTGTGATAGCTGATAGTTCAATAAATAAGTTTTCGAGGGAAAAAATATAAAATAAAGATAGCCCATTAGCAGATAGGGGTAGCTAATATAAGCTAACATGTTGTGATAGCTGATAGCTCAATAGCTACGTTTTCGAGGGAAAAAATATAAAATAAAGATAGCCCAATTAGCAGATAGGGGGTAGCTAATATAAGCTAACGGGTTGTGATAGCTGATAGTTCAATAGCTAAGTTTTCAAGGGAAAAAATATAAAATAAAGATAGCCCATTAGCAGATAGGGGTAGCTAATATAAGCTAAGGAGTTGTGATAGCTGATAGCTCAATAGCTACGTTTTCGAGGAAAAATATAAAATAAAGATAGCCCATTAGCAGATAGGGGTAGCTAATATAAGCTAACAGGTTGTGATAGTTGATAGCTCAATAGCTACGTTTTCGAGGGAAAATATAAAATAAAGATAGCCCATTAGCAGATAGGGGTAGCTAATATAAGCTAACGGGTTGTGATAGCTGATAGCTCATTAGCTAAGTTTTCCAGGAAAAAAATATAAAATAAAGATAGCCCATTAGCAGATAGGGGTAGCTAATATAAGCTAACGGGTTGTGATAGCTGATAGCTCATTAGCTAAGTTTTCCAGGAAAAAAATATAAAATAAAGATAGCCCATTAGCAGATAGGGGGTAGCTAATATAAGCTAACGGGTTGTGATAGCTGATAGCTCATTAGCTAAGTTTTCCAGGGAAAAAATATAAAATAAAGATAGCCCATTAGCAGATAGGGGTAGCTAATATAAGCTAACAGGTTGTGATAGCTGATAGCTCATTAGCTAAGTTTTCCAGGAAAAAAATATAAAATAAAGATAGCCCATTAGCAGATAGGGGTAGCTTATATAAGCTAGAGGGTTGTGATAGCTGATAGCTCAATAGCTACGTTTTCGAGGGGAAAATATAAAATAAAGATAGCCCATTAGCAGATAGGGGTAGCTAATATAAGCTAACGGGTTGTGATAGCTGATAGTTCAATAGCTAAGTTTTCAAGGGAAAAAATATAAAATAAAGATAGCCCAATGGGCTAAGGAGTTGTGATAGCTGATAGCTCAATAGCTACGTTTTCGAGGGAAAATATAAAATAAAGATAGCCCATTAGCAGATAGGGGTAGCTAATATAAGCTAACAGGTTGTGATAGCTGATAGCTCAATAGCTACGTTTTCGAGGGAAAATATAAAATAAAGATAGCCCATTAGCAGATAGGGGTAGCTAATATAAGCTAACGGGTTGTGATAGCTGATAGCTCATTAGCTAAGTTTTCCAGGGAAAAAATATAAAATAAAGATAGCCCATTAGCAGATAGGGGTAGCTAATATAAGCTAACGGGTTGTGATAGCTGATAGCTCATTAGCTAAGTTTTCCAGGAAAAAAATATAGAATAAAGATAGCCCATTAGCAGATAGGGGTAGCTAATATAAGCTAACGGGTTGTGATAGCTGATAGTTCAATAGCTAAGTTTTCGAGGGAAAAAATATAAAATAAAGATAGCCCATTAGCAGATAGGGGTAGCTAATATAAGCTAACATGTTGTGATAGCTGATAGCTCAATAGCTACGTTTTCGAGGGAAAATATAAAATTAAAATAAAGATAGCCCATTGGCAGATAGGGGTAGCAGCTAATATAAGCTAATGAGTTGTGATAGCTGATAGCTCAATAGCTAAGTTTTCCAGGGAAAAAATATAAATAAAGATAGCCCATTAGCAGATAGGGGTAGCTAATATAAGCTAACAGGTTGTGATAGCTGATAGCTCAATAGCTACGTTTTCCAGGGAAAAAATATAAATAAAGATAGCCCATTAGCAGATAGGGGTAGCTAATATAAGCTAACGGGTTGTGATAGCTGATAGCTCAATAGCTACGTTTTCCAGAGAAAAGATATAAATAAAGATAGCCCATTAGCAGATAGGGTAGCTAAGCTTGTGATAGGGTTGTGATAGCTGAGTGATAGCTCAATAGCTACGTTTTTGAGGGAACAAATTCTTGAAAAATGTTTCAAGATGAACCAAGCCTGGAAGTTGCGTTAGCATTAATAATTATCATTAACTAGAGCGGTTCTCGGGTTTCTCGGTTTTCAAGTTTCGCGGTTGATGGGGTTTAGCAGTGTCAGATTTAGTGGTTATCAATAGGGCGGTTATTGACATTCTATTGGTTTTAACATGATATGTTAGGATCTGACCAGAACCATGGAGGACGGGCGGAGAGTGATGGTATGAAAATGAAATGATTATGAAGTGGTTTGATTTTATTGTGTTGTGTGGGAGATTATATTTGAAACCCGTTTGTTTGAGTTACCTATGAGATCAATTTGATGACAACAATTATATATAATATTATATTCGCATAGAAATCATCATCAAATGTCGAAATTTGGAAAATGGACCCAAGTATCATCATATGATTAAATAATTCTTTTCTTTTTTTTGATACGTATGAGATCAATGATACAAAAAAGTCAAGCCGCAATCAATTTGGCGACAAAAGTCATTCGCATAGATTTTTTTTTTTTTTTAATTCTAGGCTTGACCGACAAATGTGACGTGTTCTACCAAAACCAGACGGAATTGGGCAGAGCTCCAAACTGAGAAATAGCCCAAAACATAATTGGGGATGATTTTTGAGGGAATTTGAGTTTCTGGTAAATAATTAATCTTCAGAGTGTTTATAACAATATTGTGAAAGATTCAGATTAAAAAATTATCCTAAATGTATGTTTCAGTGATTTAAAAAAAGCCTAGTTCTAGTAAAAAGCCTAGTTCTAGTAACTTTAAAGGGCGATATCACAGTTTGGAGTTTTCATAAAGACCATAAAAAACGAACTTGAAAATGATGTAACTCCGCTTTGGGAAGTCTGATTAAAAAAAGAGAGATACCACTGTACCACTGTACTTTAATAATCAATTACTAACTCAATTTTGATACCTTGCCCAATTGTGTCTGGTTTCGGTAGAACACGTCACAAATATCAAAATTTGACAAATTAGCCCAAATACCATTATGGTTAAATAATTCAATTTTTTTTGGGTACGTATGAGATCGATGATGCAAAAAATTCAAGCCGCAATCAATTTGGTTAAAAAAAAGTCATTCGCATAGAAATCATAATTTATTTTTTTAAATTCTAGGCTTGACCGACAAATATCAAAATTTGACAAATTAGCCCAAATACCATTATTTGGTTGAAAAATTCAATTTTTTTGGGGGGGAACGCATGAGATCGATGATACAAAAAAGTCAAGCCGCAATCAATTTTACGACACAAAAGTCATTCGCATAGAATTTTTTTTTTTTTAAATTCTAGGCTTGACCGACAAATATCAAAATTTGAAAATTAGCGCAAATACCATTATTTGGTTAAATGATTCATTTTTGGGGGGGAACGTATAAGATTGATGATACAAAAAAGTCAAGCCGCACTCAATTTGATGACAAAAAAAGTCATTCAAGTTGGAAGGATATTGGTCAACCAATATCGCTCCAGTGACACTATGTGCAGAATAATAGGTCTTTACAAATGCATTGCAAGTATAGATGGTGTGACCGGTGACGTAGTGCCCGGCAGTATGCGTGCGCACCTACAGGAAATGTGCTTTAATTCACACTTGATTGATCATTACTTACCATGCTTACGGTGTAATAGTGCAGTAGTCATGGTCTGCATCCCTAAGCACAATGAGAGACCAGGTACTAAATCTGGTTGCCCGGCAGTATGCGTACACACCATAAGGGCATGTGCTTTTAAAATTGACGCTCAGTGATGTGTGTTTTGCTTTCATATAAAGACATTAAAAAAAAGTAACTCGGCTGTTGTAAAAGCACCTATAATTTTAAAATTGTTACTCATATTCTAAAAATGAAAATACCAAGAGACAGACAATTTAGTTACGGTGATTTTGACACCTTGTTTGTTAAAATCGATAAAGTATTGTTGTCGCGGTATGTGCTTACAGATAAAAAGTGCCCATTTCCATTATTGTAGGAACTCCTATTGATCTCTCTGATTCAGCGTGAAGATAATAGCGGGAATTTTGATTAGCTGTTCTTGTTGTGCTGTAAACTTGATTAGCATAATCCGGGACAAATTTAAAGGGGATGACAGGCGTACTTCTTTACAATTAAAAAGGATGAATTTAAAACTCCAAATGCTCAGGGTCACAGGTCACTAATAGGTATATCAAATAAGGTGGAGCCGTTTCAAAAATCCATAAAATCGTGATACATGTCTCTATTTTAAATAGAAGTTGTCAAAAAAACATAACATTTTTGGTATCATATTAAAGACAATTTATCCAGCTACCGAATAAAAAAAGAATTAAAGCCACATGTTTAGCAACAGTGAAGTTATCAATCTAAACGTCGAGTGAGTCAAGGGTGGAGCCGGTGGGCGAGGCGCCGGTGGGTGAGGCGCCCATAGGTTTCTACACAAAATAGCGGAAAACTAGAACTTTTGAAATTGATGCCCTTTTAAAAGTATACATAGGAAAGTGTTCAAACTTCTCATATGTGTTAATAACATGTGCCTGCTACTATGAATAATAATATTGAATTGTTTGTTATCTAGACATTCTCTACTAGAATATGATGTTCAATTCAGGGAGTGTTTTAACGTAAAAAATACAGTTTTATTCATTTTATTGATTAAACAATGGCCAAATCGCGGTCTCTCTATTTCATTTGTGTGACTCTTCGGTCCTTTTCTACCCTGGGTAGTAAAACATTTAACTAAAAAAACCAGAAGTGTTTCTTCACAGAATTGTTCATAGATTTATGAAAAATTTGCTATTTAGACCTATTTTGAACCACCCTGTATTCAAAATAAAAGGAACTTTAATGATATTCATGTAGTTCATTTTGATAACCATTTTTCTTTAAATTAAATAGTCCATGCTAACTAACTTTCATAGAATATTATATACAAATCTTCATTTTATGCATTATTTCATCATAATTTTAGACACCCTGTACTTTTCCTGTGTACATTTTGGGCAGGTGATTCTTAGCAAATTTGGTAGCACCCTCTGCGGTTGTTCTGATTTTGGTGACTATCTTCAGCTAAACCCTAATTGTACAAACTATCAAAATATTTTGTGAGGAGCAAAAACGATCAACTTTTTTATGTTCCACCCTGTAAAAATGTTACACACCCTGTATAATTTGATTATTTTTTTTGCAAAAATGAAAAACCTTGAATCATAAGCTTTCCAACAATATATAGTTTGTGGGTCATTAAGTATGTAAAACTTAAGTTTTGTCCCGTTTAATCAGAATTGGTGCATTTCTCAACATTATTAGAAGTGAAACATTTTTTTGGACCAGTTTGTGACTTCTGACCTCAGAAGGTCCGAGAAGACAGACAGGACAGGTCATCGCCAAGGGCAAACTATCAAAATTCCCGCTATTATCTTCACTCTGAATAAGAGATATCAATAGGAGTGACTGCAACAATGGAAATGGGCACTTTTCATCTGTAAGGACATATCACAACAACAATACTTTATCGATTTTAACAAACAAGGTGTCAAAATCACCGTAATTAAATTGTCCATCTCCTGGTATTTTCATTTTTAGGATATGAGTAGCAATTTTAAAATTATAGGTGCTTTTACAACAGCCGCGTTACTTTAGTAATGTATGGACTAGTACCTCTAGCATGTCTTTAGACCAGGCGCTAATCAATTTGTAAACACTACTGATGTAAACAACGGTCACCTCATCTATAGGACAGAAAATTCGAACTGCATATAATGATTGCAATTGGTCATTGTATGGAAAAGAAATGGACAAAACAAAAAGTGTATACCAAATTGTTGACAGACAGACAGACAACACAGACAGACTGACGAAGGATGCTGCCATAAGGTCTCTTCCTACGAACAACCTAATAATAGCGCTATTTGCGCTTGATAAACAGTCTTGCGCTAATAATGCTTTGTTGATTTAAGCACTCTAGCGCAATTAGCGCGGTTTCTCTTTTCCTAGCACTGAAACGCTAAAGTGCAATTTTTCAAGATGAACCAAGTCTGGGAGTCGCGCAATTAGCGTTAATTGCGCTTGATTAGCAGTCTAACGTTAATAATCTAATTTTGGTTGATTAGCACTCTAGCGCAATTAGCGCGGTTTTCTCTTTTCAAAGCGTTTACAACGCTTAAATGCAATTTTTCAAGATAAATCAAGTCTGGGAGTCGCGCAATTAGCGTTAATAGTGCTAATTGCGTGCGATTAAAATCACCCCAAAAGAATGAAAATATATTTAAAAAATCAACCCTTACCCCAACTTCCTACACCTCCCTGATGGAAATCTATTTGTGGTGCATCCCTGAAATGTTCAGCAATAAATGTGACATTCTTGTTAAAGGGACACTAAGAGATGTGTTGGAGACTGCGCCCTCAATTATGATAACAACTGGGATTAGTATATTTTTATAATTGTATTATATGTATGAACTTACACCTATAAGGATTAAGAAAAATCAGCCCTCTTTGTACAAGAAAACGTTGATTCAAAAATGCTCGTACAGCCAGGACGAGCATTTTACGTCCGACAGTATTCCCCTGCAGTACGCGTGATACATAACACGAACCATATTTGCATAGAGGGCGTTTTTCAATAAATAGCGATGATATTGTTTTAATCAAGTTTTGCTGTATTTTTGTTAGTATAAACAACAATAATGGCAATTTTTAAAGTTCATCTTGAATTCTGAAGCAAATTTTTAAACATTTAAATTTTCAACACCACTTAATGTCCCTTTAACCAGTACCATAACAACAATTAGCAAATACATTGGTAGCACTTTGATATGCAACCATCTTTGTCAGCAATTAAAGTATTCATGATTTAAATAATTATTTTGTTAATGAGTTTTGTAAGATTCCATTAAAACATGTATGGGGGTGTGTATGCCTGTATGATTTCAGTAAGGGTGCATATCATTCATGTCAGTCATTGGAGTTACATCTCCATAAACAAAGGAGGCAAAGATTCATCTTCATAAACATGATAAACAAAGGAAGCAACTTGGCAATCTGACAATATTCAACAAACATGAATTTTCAGAACTCTTTTAAACCATAAAGTTCTCAAATGCTCCCCCCCCCCCCCCCCCCCCCCCCCCCCCCCCCCCCCCCCCCCCCGATGTTTCAAGACAGGTTGGTATCGGTTTGACGCTTATAAGCAATCTTTCTGTCTGATCGTTTCATTACGAGTATCAGTATCAGTATCGGTTCTGTCGGTAGGGTATAACTTCTTATACATTTCACCAACTTTACGAAAACAACTGGATGACTCATGCAAGCAGGACGCGATGTTTAGGGTACTAGATGTTGAACTAAATTAAAGGTGCTTCCTAAAGGCATCAACAGATGGTGCGTTTACAGCTGCTTTCAGTCAGGCTATTCCACTGGGTTACGGTGCGAATGAAGATTGGTAGAAATGTATGTAAAAGAATTAAACGTTTAAAAACAGCTACTGGAAACTGCTTATTCACAACACTAGCCTGTATTTAAAATATCAAATTTTAAGGGGCCTGAGCTTTTAAAGAATTAAAAAGAATTAAAAATATAAATTATAGTCGATCCATCTGAGACTGATCTTCCAATCATGTGACCCAGCCGTTCCATTGACTGGGAGAGGAGGCTATTTTCTGATGAAAATATCGATGGAATCTATGGAATCAGTTAATTTTGTTTAACATACACATACACTTATCATTAAAATCCAGGTTGTACCATGATATTATGTTTATTTACATAACTGCAGATGAGTACCTACTCATTCTAATAATATTGACCGATATGCTTATACCATTTTGCTACGTCTTGTTTGTAAAATTTATTTGTAATTTCTGGCTGCATATCCCTTGATGTTAGCACAAATAACTTCATCCGGATTTAAATCGCAGTGATATTGTGGTAATATTTCATGTCCATTATGTTTTGCAAGGCTCTATATAAACATGCTCCGCTCTTTCATGGACAAAAGGTTTTGTTACACGTAAACACAACTATTTTTAGAGACACCCTGTATAATTAAAATTAAATACATTTATAGTATGTTGATAAATTAAAGGTTTGGCTGTGTTTAAAGATCAAAGTCTGATTGTTTAATTACAAGGTAGAAATTTATGTAAAAGAAGAAATGGTTGAAATATACATTAATCTGCAATAACCTATAATGAGATTTACGTTTGAATCGCAATTGTTTTCTTCTTCGTTATACTATCCCTTTGGTCAAACTATTTTGACCTTCCCTTGAGTTCCCAAAACTTCTAGCCCCCCCCCCCCCCCCCCCACCCCAGCAAGTGCAAAGCGCGCAGAAATTTTGTTATACTATTCCACTTTCGCCAAACCTTTTTTTACCCCCCTCTCTTGAGTTCCTGAAACTTGTTGGCAACCTTTCGGTGACTTCAAACTTTGTTGCCCCCCTCATTTTGCCCAGTCCCCCCCCCCCCCCAAAGTATTTCTGAACACTCCAATTTCATTATACTCCATAACCAAAGTATTTCTGAACACTAACGCAAAAAATTGAAACTGAATTCGCGCAGGGCTTAAACTTTGTTGTCCCCCCCCCCACTCATGTTGACCAGCCTCCCACCAAAGTATTTCTAAACAATTCCTATAACGCAAAATTCATGATAATAGTGTTTTAAGCACCAACCATGCTAACTAGTGGTATTAGCGCTAATTGGAATAGCGATACTGGAAAAAACAAGATGAAATACCTATTGGATATCGCATATTATTTACGGGATAAGGCCTCATTCTGTAGGTTGCCAGACTCTCACCATTTTGTTGTTATAGCTTCTTTTTATGCAATATCGTTTTGAACAACGTCCCAAAAATACAAATTTGTTGTCAATAATCGCACTACAGTGGGTCATCTGGGAAGGGTAATAGCACTATAACATGTATAAGCGCCTCTATGCCAAGCCGTTCAGACAGCATCACAATCGCGCGAATAGCGCTTCATTACAAGCTATCAGGAAGGGAAAATTGCACAATAGCAAGAATAGCATCACTCTAAAAAATCTCATGCCGTAGACACAATCGCGTGAGAAGCGCACGTAGGCCATCTTGGACAGAGAATCGCACAATAGAGTGAATAGCGCACTATACAGAGTGGTCCAAAAAAAGGTTTACACTTTTTTTAGAGGCAAATTTATCAAAATTGGGGAAACATGTTTAAATTATTTTAAAGGGGCATTGAGAGCTGTATCGATATACTAAATGAGCAAATAACATAACGATAATCATCAACATAGCCCAAATCCAAAATATCATACCATTTCGACATCGCCATTTTTTAGTATATTTGTAGTGTCAATTTATTACGTGTACATTTTCTTTTGTGTCAAAATAACCGTAGGAAAAAAAACCCAAAATATTTATTGGAAATGAAGAGGTGGCTTTTCGATAAAATGCTGGTCAAAAGTATACACCAGATCGCACCAAATGAGTTCGAAAATTGAAATTTTTTCTACTTCTGAAGGGGGCACATCCCCCCTCAGACTCCCCCCTGTTCAAGCTTTTAAATCATCTATACTTAATTCAAAAATATATCAATATAATATGCTCAACTTTTTTCGTGCATTGATAAACAAAAACAAAAAATTTATTGGAAATGAAGAGGTGGCTTTTCGATAAAATGCTGGTCAAAAGTATACACCAGATCGCACCCAATGAGTTCGAAAATTGAAATTTTTTCTACTTCTGAAGGGGCCACATCCCCCCTCAGACTTCCCCCTGTTCGAGCTTTTAAATCATCTATACTTAAATCAAAAATATATCAATATAATATGCTCAACTTTTTTCGTGCATTGATAAACAAAAACAAAATATTTATTGGAAATGAAGAGGTGGCTTTTCGATAAAATGTTGGTCAAAAGTATACACCAGATCGCACCAAATGAGTTCGAAAATTGAATTTTTTTCTACTTATGAGGGGGGCACATCCCCCCTCAGACACCCCCCTGTTCGAGCTTTTAAATCATCTATACTTAAATCAAAAATATATCAATATAATATGCTCAACTTTTTTCGTGCATTGATAAAATTAAAAAAATTATTGGAAATGAAGGTGGCTTTTCGATAAAATGTTGGTCAAAAGTATACACCAGATCGCACCAAATGAGTTCGAAAATTGAAATTTTTTCTACTTCAAAGTGGGGCACATCCCCCCTCAGACACCCCCTGGCTCGGAGGGCGGTGCTGTGCACCGCTTGGATGGTACTGCACAAAATGGATTTTTGGGCCCCTCCCCCCTAATATTTTCCTGGATCCGCCCCTGCAACGAACCGTGGCTTAGCGTAGCTTAAAACCGTAGGAAAAAAGTCGGCCCGAAGTCGGCAATTAGTCGGAGGTACGTCCAACGGACCGCGGCCTGACGTTGCTTATATATGGTCGGGCCGATGCTGCATTGCAGTCGGCGTCAGCTGGAAGTCGGCCCGAGGTTGGCACAACCTCCATTGGACGTCGCCCACGTCAGCAGCCGACTGTCGAGCCAACGTCCGGCCTACTTCAACTGCCGACTAGATCGCAATGTCGGACCAACTTCATTGTGCTTATCAGGGTATTTTGCACTTCAATTGCGATGTCTATCATAATCCCACTATTTTATGCTATTACATGCAATTAACGCTACTAACCCTGAGTTTCAAAATAGCACGTACCTGCATTTTCCAATTTCCGTTGAAAATTGCGCTATATAGCATGTCAATTGTAATTCTAAAAACACTATTACATGATAATTGTGCTATTTTGCACAAGAATTGCATCAATAATTTTGCTATTATTTGCTATTTGCGCAATTGTCAGCAGAGTTTCAAAATAGCAAGTACCTGCAATTCCCAACTACTGTTGAAAATTGCACTATATAGCATGTCAATAGCCCTTTTTAAAACACGATTACATGATAATTGCGCTTTTTTGCACAATAATTGCATCCATAATTATAAGTTTGCTATAATGTGCCATTTGCACAATTGTCAGTTCAAGCGCCTTTAAGATATTCATGCACTAAGTGATTGTGCATGCTAACTAACAATGAACTAAGGGGAGGATAAGTTTTATTAACTGATTTTATTGTACTAGCCAAGAGGTAAACCTAAACCTAAACAGAGTAATGGAGCCTTGTGTGTGACCCCCTCTGATAAGTGGTAGCTCATAAATAGCGACCTCTTTTGTTTTGAGTTTACATAGCAACTGTCATCATGGCTGTGTGCAGAGAGGCTCACTGGGTCTATCTCAGCTGATCTGGACTAGGGGTTGGAGCAGCTACTTCCCCTGATCCGGCATATTGGTTTCCTTGTATGCTTGTCTCCCGCATTTAGTGGGGGAGAGTCCCTGGTTCAGTTGGATTGGTGCGAGCTCCCTAGGGCTTCACATTAGTGGTCCGTATTGGTGCAGTTATAACATAGTGTCAAATGAAACTAATGTCATTTGTTTGTTGTTTGTTGCTTGTATAGTTTCAGATCCAAAGTATGCAACGTATATTGTATTGGACGACTTTGAAGCCTGCAAGCCGGGTGACTTAACTATCCAGAAAGGAGACACTTTAGAGATAATCAATAAGTAAATATGGCAATTTTATGGTTTGGGTTAGCTGTTTTTTCTTAATCATTTCTGTGTCTGCTTAGTTTGACAATTTTATTTGTATGCTTGATTTCCCATTCTTGATGTACATGGTAATTTTTATTTTAACAAACAAAGACACCAATGTTTAAGGCTATTAAGTGACACAAATGTCTGTTCTATGAGTGTGTACCTCTCAGGCAGGGTGGCAGATAGTGATTTCTTCTGTTTTTGGCATTTTGTTTGTTTTCAATTCTCTATTTTTTTCAAACATTTTCAAAAGTGTCAAAAATAATTTATAAATGTCAAAATAATTTGTTAATAAAACAAAATCAGATAAAAAAAGGAAATCTAAAAATCTAAAAAATATAGGATTATGCTCATAGACCAGGCAGTAATGGAAGGGTTAGTGTTGCAGCTCTCTGTAGCTGATGGTATCTTGTTCAAAGTAAATATACTTTACTTTTGACACTGATTTGACACTGAAAAAATGCAAGTATTTAGGATCTCTACTAGACACAGAGGAGGATATAAAAAGAAGAAAAGGGCTAGCCATCGGCACATATAACCAACTCAAACAATTTCTTCAAAGCAGGAGGGCAAATAACCACCAAAATGAGAATTTTCAACGCATATGTTAGCTCAATTTTTCTATACAACAGTGAACTATGGACAATAACAATGAAACTAGAACACAAAATAGATGTTTTCCAAAGAACTCTATTAAGACGGACTCTCAATATAACGAAACTTGATAAAATGACAAATGTTGACCTCTATACTAAAACAAATAGTGAGCCGTGGAGTAAAACGATCAAACGAAGACGTCTAAATTGGCTGGGACATTTATACAGACTACCAGAGGAAACTCCAGCACGTCAGGCTTTAAAGGAATACAACAGACCCACGAAGAGACCAGTCGGACGTCCAAAGCCTACCTGGGTCGCAAATGTAAATAAAGAAATTAAACCGGAACTCATGACACAGACCAATGATCGCATGACCTGGCGAGTAATAGTTGCGCGCGCAATGGCAACATAGCCGGAAAGCGTTGACGATGATGATGATTTGACACTGATGATAGAGTCAATCCATCACATAGTTGTCGCTGGACAAGATAAGATTCCTATATCTGCATTCTGTCCTCTTAAATCAAAGCCAGTTAATAAGTGGGTCTCACTTTAAAACCTATGTGCATTTTTAGGTCAACATATTTGTTAGCTCTTTTTTAGGCCTCCGTTTAATGGCACATCACAAATACTTGTTGTCTCATATTTCAGATTATTTTGGAGCTCAGCAAACTCTATTAAAATATCAAATACAAAATTAGTCATAGGAACAACCTTTAATGTAAAGATAAAGTCATTAGGCTATATTAAAAAATCTTCAGTTTTTCAAAACCTAATGCGGAATGCATTTTTTTAAAGTTTTTTTATTATTTTATTTTATAAATATAAAATATTGAAATCCTTGTAAAAGTGACCTTTTGTATTTAAAATCTGAAAAATCGGTGAATCTTTGGGATTTTCTTTCTTTTTTTTGAAAAAAAAGAGAAGAAATTCTTCTAACGCGCATCAATTAACTAATGCGCACGGGAGCTTTGAGACAAAAGCTTTTTTTAAATATAGCCTTAGGCATCATCTAGTACTGGTCCTCTAATTTTTTAAACATCATCAAATATTTTGACTTGTATAAGTTCAAATAGGTTTTGATTCCAGAGGCAAATCTACATGAGAGTCCTTGATCTAATTGTGTTAGCCTTGATTTTTTGCTTTGCCTCTACCCCAACCCCCACCCTCTTTTTTGTATTTTTGATGTAATGAGTGAATTATTTTACTATTTTATTGCAGAGATGATGACTGGTGGTTGGCCAAAGCTGTGGCAAGAGGCCAAGAGGGCTATGTACCAAGTAATTTTATATTAGAAATAAAGAATATCAATGCAGAAGAGTAAGTTAATTAACAGTCTAGAGCAGGATTTGGAATGTATAGTATGAAATCCATGTTGAAAGAGAAAGACGGAACCCATGTTGAAAATTAATTTACAAGAAAAGTATATTAAAAGTATATTATGTGGTCTTTTCCAGGGAACGAACTCAATCCTCAAACAAAAATTGAAAGGAGTCTTTTTTGCAGGATTTACATTTCTGATCATAAATCGTACATACATTCCAAGTTACAGGGCGATTCGATTCTTAATTACTTCAAAATCATGGTTTAGAGTCAAAATAAACTGTCGGAGTCTGTGCCGACAACTTATTTTTACTCTAAAACCATTGTCTAAATCACAACGCCACGAGCGCTGGGCCGCCATGGCTAAATGTTCTGTTTATTCTTGGTGTATAAGACAGCATGGAATTAACTAGTAGCACAAAAGTATGTGGAGTCACTTTTGCCTCATAACCCTATGCATCATCATCATCATCATCATCATCATTGGTCGTCCATGGACGAAATGAAGGAAGCAATCGCAACATACTGGGCCCAGACTTTCCTGTCATTCATGAGTTGGCGGATCTCTGGAGGTTCTAAACCCATATCATTCTTGACGGTATCAGGACACTGAAGGTGTCTTCTGCCTCTGTTAGCTTTCCCACCAGGAGAGGTCCAGAAAATTAGACGGGAGATAGGCTGGTTGGTTGTTCGCATGCAGTGGCCAGCGAAACATAAACTGGGGGATATCGCCATATACCACGCTGTTTAATAATAATAATGCATTTATAATGCGCCATCTATATATCTAGACTTGACCTATTCCGAGGCGCAAACATCAAAACAAATAAAACGAACAGTTAAAATAAAAAAACAGTTACATAGAAATCAACCAGTCAAATCATAAGCAATCTTAAACAGATTAGTTTTTAAAGTCTTTTTGAAACTATCAAGTGAATCACAGAGTCAAAGATCTGAAGGAAGTGAGTTCCACAGTTTAGGTGCACAAGCATAGAAAGCCCGGTCGCCATATGAAGAATATGTCCGAGGAACTGAGAGAAACTGTTTATCCGAAGACCTGAGGCGACGTGATGGAATGTGTGGATTGAGAAGATCGCTGATATAAGAAGGTGCCATGTCATGTAGGGCTTTCCAGGTGAGGAGAATGAGTTTGAAATGGATGCGGTACCGAATAGGTAACCAATGGAGACGCTGTAAAACAGGTGAAATGTGATCAAACTTTCTAGTCCTTGTGAGCATTCGTGCAGCAGCATTCTGAGCTCGTTGAAGTTTATTGAGTTGTCGTTCAGTGATCCCATATAATAAAGAATTACCATTGTCAAGACGCGATGTGACTAAGGCGTGAACAAGTGTAGCAGCAGTATCATCATCAAGCACTTTGCGAATTTCATTTGTTTGGCATGTGATCCCTCCAACTGATGTCAAATATTCTATGTAACAGTTGAGTATCACATCCGTTGATTCTGTCTTCAATTTTCCTGCTGATGATCCATGTTTCAGAGCCATACAACAAAATGCTTTCTATGCAGGCTTTGAACAATCTGATTTTTGTAGTTCTTTCGAGATCAGACTTCCAGATCTTCTGCAGTTTATTGCAGGCAACCCATGCTTGTGCTTTCCTGCATTTGAATTCCTGGGATGTGTCTAGAACGTAGGCCCCCAAGTATTTGAAATTGGGGACGTTTTCCAGCTCTACTTCTTGATGGTCTTTACACTGGCTGAGGTGGCAATATTTATAAGGAGGCTTTTTGTTTTTCCTTCATTTAAATGCAGGCCAACTGCATTTGATGCTGCCTCAACCCTGTAACAGTAATTCTGCTTTACGGATTGATGTTGCTAGGAGAGCTATATCATCTGCGAAATCGAGATCGTGAAGAAAAATTTCAGGATAGCGTCTACTCCTCCTAGGCTCCAGCAGTATACCTGTTTCATCATGGATATCTGTCAGGGCACAGCGCATTACGTATTAAAGAATTGTGATAAAGATGAGGGGTGCCAAAGTGTCAACTTGAAGAACGCCAGCTAAAATCTTAAAAAGTTCCATCTCCCCATCCGGCGATGTGACAATAGCCAAAGAGTTATACATTAACTTTAGGCCTAAAAAAAAAAGTTTGATTGGTGTAACCCGACCGACCCTATTTTAACCGCCAACCCTAAACATTTTTTTATTTTTTATTTTTTATTTTTTTTGTATTATTATTATTTATTTATTTTTAATTATTTTTTTGTGTGAGAAAACGAAGGAAAAAAAAGTGAAAATGTGTATTTGTGCCATTTGTTTATGTCTGTATGGTATATGTGTGCTGGTATATAAAATTTCATATACATTTTATAGATTTAAAAATTTTTAAAAATCTGACCTACCTACCCTATTTTATTTTCTATGTTACGCCAATCAAACCTTTTTTTAGGCCTTATTGCCTTGACAATGGTTCCAGGGATACCATAGGCACTGAGAATGTCAAACATGCGATGGCGGTGTACTGAGTCAAAAGCCTTAGAGAAGTCTATGCACATGGCAGCCAGTGGAAGGTTTCTTTCTTTCATTCCTTATTATTCTTCTCAATGCTAGAATCTGGGAGATTGTGGATCATTTCTCTCTAAAGCCATTTTAATTCCATCGAAGAAGAGGGTCCACAAATGGGCGTATTCGGTTCAGTAACATACGATTGTAGACCTTAGCCCCAATACAGGAGAGGCTAATCCCTCTGTAGTTGGTTGATTGAGAAAGATCTCCCTTTTGGGGATAGGAATTATGGCACTCACTAACCACTGGCTAGGGATTTCATGGTGAATCAATGCTCTGTTGCAGATTTCCAGTAGGTGAAATCAGAATTGCTTTGACTTCCAAAGCTCAAGTGGAATGTTGTCCAGTCCAATAGCCCCTCCTGGTTTAGCTTGATTGGGAGCAGACTCGACTTCGTCTAAGGAGAATTCATTTACAATGATTGGGAGAGTGCCTTCTGCTGCTGGTGTTATGTCAAAGACAGTGTCTGGAACAGTTGGGGGTTTTCCAAGAAGGTTTTGAAAGTGGTGCAGCCAGGTTGTGATCCTCTCAACCAGTGAGCCTGCTAACATTGCTGGTTTTCTTAATACTTTCCTCCCACTAATTTCTTTGATGACTCTCCAAGCTTCTGTGTGTTTGTTGGAATGGGATGCATGCTGAATTTGGGAGATCTTCTTGTTTAGCAAGTTTTCCTCATCTGAGAGATATGCTTCCTTGAGCTCGTGGCGAGGTTGAATAGTACGTAGCATCACCCTGGTCAATTGCATTTTGAAGTATACTTCTTGCCGCTTGTACAGATCGACACTGTGATATGGACTTGAAGTTCCTCTTAGGCCTCTTTGGAAGTACTGCTTTAGCTGCAACAAGACAAGCTGTTGAAAGGCGGTTGTAATTCTCCTGGGCAGGAAGGTCCTGAAGTTCATCTTGTAGTAGGCTGAAATGATTTACCACTTCTACAGCATATTTTTTTCTGTAGTTGGCTGTCCTGGCTCAATGCTTTGAAGTTCAGGGAGCAAAATTTATTTGCACTTCTCCTTGGAGCTCGGAGACTCAGTCATACCCTGGCTGAATTCTATGGTCAGATCCAACTGTCGAAAAGGAGCTGTATGTTTTTACATTGCGAATTGAGTTGCGCCACTTCTTTCTTACTAAGATAAAGTCAATCTGTGCTTTGGTAGAGTCTGGGTACTTGAAAGTCAACAGCTTTTGTTGGGGCTTCCTAAAAGATGTGTTGCTCACAATCAAATTGAATTAATTTATAAAGTTACAAACATGTGTCCCGTTCCGGTTGGTGAGGTCATGGAAGGAAAACTTAGCGACATCTGATCCTAGTTTGACATTAAAATCACCACAGATCAAGACTATGTTGTGTTGAGGAATGCTGCTAAGTGCGTCTGACAAGTCACGCCTGGTGTATTATCGCGCAGGATACCTAATTTGCATGTGCCTGCCTTATAAATAGAGAGGACTGCACGGTGTGGTCAATCAAGGAGAGTATCCTGTGTCTTCTTCAGAGCAGTTGGTGGGACTGTAGATGGAAATTACTGTTGTTGCTGTATTTCCAAGGAAAGTTGCCACTGTATGATTCTTGAGCTTATTGAGGTGATAGATGACAGACACTTTGTATTCATCAAAAAGCCAACTCCGCCTACTGAAGCTCCAACTGTGTTGCGAGTTGCAGAGGAAGTAATTAGTGTGTAATCGTCTGATCGAGACCTTTCTGACATCATAATTTGAATCATGGATGAAACGATGTTCCTGAATGCATATGACATCAATGTTGAACTTTGATGCTGAATCAGCAAGTTCTTCAAGACAATGTGGTTGGTTCAGCGTTCTCGTGTTAAAGGTGCTGACTTGGATAATACATTTACATTTAACAAATTTACGTTTACATTTAACAAATTTTACACTTGATCTTCCATTCGTTCCCGAATCAGCCTCTGTCCTCCTTGGTAGGTTTGGGGCAGATGCGTCATTTTTTAGATTCTTCTGACGAGTTGTCCTGGGGATATTGAGGCAGGGGCTTTAACCCTAGTGCTTTGAATTGCTTCTTCCATTCATACTATTAGCTAAATACTCCATTGGTGCGCAACGCCTAGTGGAGTTTTGTACTGTGCAAACAGCACCAAGTTGTCTGGTGACCGTTGAAAATTGTCAGATTGATAATTTCTCCTCCGCCCCTAACCTTAGAGATCCAGTCTCCAACCAAAAATCTCTAGTGGTTCAGACATACAGACTGCCTATTTTATCCATTGGCCGGTAAAGGATAATGACCTTGCGCCCTTTTGCCGTTGGAGGTTGACCCTCTCATCCGCCCAAGGAAATAGATTACCTTGACTATTTTATCCATAGCTGGATGCAGGTACTAATTACCTGACTTACAGGTGAGTTCAAAGGGAGAACTAGAAAGAAAAGAAGAGGAAGTGAGCACACCAAAACTAGCCCCCTACACCGCAGTGTAGGATTACGCCATTCCCACCAACTAGAGATCTGTGTATATATACTCTTAATATTGACACCGGTGATGTTTTGGTCTTTCCTGGGGGCAGGTAGTCGACTGTAGTATACCTTGTATGATTTCACAGTCACACAATCGAACAACACCCCCTGATACTTCCCATCTGAAACCAGATCCGAGAACCGACCAAATACAAGGTCTACTGGCATTGGATTTACCAAAGAACTGCGCTTTAAGCACACTAGGGATTACTAGGGACGATGCTTTTTATGCGTCACGATAGTATCACACCCCTTCATAACGCCTTAATATTGAATTTGCTGTTTGTACATCTAGAAACGCGTGAAGGTGGTATTTTCTGTGGCTGTGTAAGAGTTTCTAGTTATCATAAAAAATGATCACATTATTTGTCTCTGTTTGGATGTAAAAATTGTTTTTTATTACACGATATTGAAAGATAGGAAATAGCATGGAAATAGTCACATATGCAGAAATGTAGCTATATCTCTGAGGAAAATATTTTGGGCGAGGACCAATATCAAAGATAACTCCTAAAGTGTGATTTTAGACCAAAACAGCGCCTATGCAGTGCCAAAAAATTGACATTTTGAATTTATCAAAGTGAGCAAGATTCTTCTCTCTGCGAAGACGGTATATAAATATTCATATACTTTGTATTTATCGTGTCTGCCATTGGTCAATTTTGAACCCCACACGAACAAATTGCTCATTACGTATGCATCCAATTTTTGGATTAGCACTAGTGTAAAAGTATACGGAGGTCAACGAGGTCAATCCAATGTAAGTAGACCTTTTTTCCCGGGGGTGAGATCAGAGGATGGGGAGCGGTCCATGGGGAGTGAGCCCTCTATCGGTACATGTTCATAGATTGACAAAGAAAAGGAAAAGGTATACATGTATATAGTAGACTAGGGGGCAGGCGCCTTTAAGCCCTACCTACTCAAACAAGAAAACTAATCTGGCTAGCAAGGTGTACTACGAAAAAGAAATTAGAAGAGAAGGGTAAAGAATGGGAAATTGTGTACAGAAGAAAAGGTACAGTTAAGACAGCTAAGGAGGGTAGAAGGCGCTTAGCCCCTCACTCTAGTACAGACCTCTGTCACGAACAAAATAAGAAGTCTATACCATCCTCTCACCCTATGCAACCCTATGCAATGAGCCCAATTTTGGGCTTTATATGTATGTTTTAGTTGTATGAAAATATAATTGGGGTCAAAAGGTCAAAATTCTATAGGCGTATATAGGGAAAGTGACCTTTTGACCCTGTATAAGGCACAAAAACTACTCCAGGTGGTAACAACTACCATTTCTTGAACCCTTGTGATCTGACGAACAATTTGAGATATCGTTTGTCAAAATCTAGCATGTTCAAATGTTGACCACCAAAAGCAAAGGTCAACGACCTTTACACGTTTTTCTCAATATATCAGTAACCACACATCGGAGTGGAGCAAACTATACATTTTCCAGGGAATGCCCTCAATCCTTGAAAACAAATTGAAAGCAGATTTTCTTGCAGATTTACATAATCTGATCATAAATCGTACATACATTCCAAGTTACAGGGTGATACAATTCTTAATTACTTCAAAATCATGGTTTTATAGTGAAAATAAACTATTTAAGTCTGCGCTGACAACTTATTTTTACTCTAAATTCACTCTAAACCATGATTTTGAGGAAATTAGGAATCGTATCGCTTTATAACTTGGAATATATTTACAATGATACCAAATTTGAGGCAATCCCTTGCTCCAGTGCTCAGCTACTTGCTTGAGAACATGGGAAGGTCACAATCTGAATGTGCCAAAAGAACATCTTTGTTGTCTGTTCAATGAAGAGTTACATAGATCACTAGAGTGTAGTGTGATGATCTATCGCTCGCTTCAAAATGCAATTTCACACGGCCAAATGTCATGCACGCGTGGTATTTACGCAGTACCTACACATGGCGCACTATAGCTCGCTTAAACTTGTAAACAGGTAACATATCGGTATTTTGATGTATTATATCGCACAATGAGAACGCAACATCAATGTTATGCATGTAAACTAGCACCTAGGTATGAGTCCACATTCGCACAGTGAGAACACGCCCCAAGAGTGCCATGTACACTACTACTAATCCATGATTTTTAGCAATAAAATCACATTTGTACCCTACTTCACGGGCATGTCGAGCTTCCACCCAACTAAGGCTCCATCTGTATCGAGCAAGACACACAGCGAGTCATGTAGTATGATTGCTGAGATTTGAACCAGTTCCCATTCATGAATATGTTATGTATGCTTGCTCAACTGATGATATTTGTTATACCCCACAACACGCATAATAGTACAATAGTTTCTTGTCCCTCGATTCGATTGTCCATGGTTAAACCATGCCAATTATTACTTTGGACTGGACATTATATTCTTATTTTTATCATACCTCATATGCAGCTTTTGTGTTTATATTATTCATCCTTTGAGTTTACATCTCCTCCCATAGCACAATACCTCCATCTGACCCTATTGTTATCCATATCACAGATGGTATGTCGGCAAGATTGGAAAGAAGGAGGCTGAGGAGCTGCTCATTGTATCTGGTTTAGCCCAAGGTGTCTTCCTTGTAAGAGATAGTGAAGCAAAAATTCCAGGTAAGGCCAAGCAAGTGTGATGATTGGATGTCTAAAAACGGCATCAAAAGGACAAATATGATGATTGGATGTCCTAATAAGGCATCAAAGGGACAAATTAATGTGATGCTTGGAAGTCTAAATAAGGCATCAAAAGGACAAATATCATGTTTTGAAGTCTAAATAAGGCATCAACAGGACAAATATCACGATTGGATGTCTAAATATGGCATCAACAGGACAAATATCATGATTGGATGTCTAAATATGGCATCAACAGGACAAATATCATGATTGGATGTCTAAATATGGCATCAACAGGACAAATATCATGATTGGAAGTCTAAATATGGCATCAACAGGACAAATATCACGATTGGATGTCTAAATAAGGCATCAACAGGACAAATATCATGATTGGAAGTCTAAATATGGCATCAACAGGACAAATATCATGATTGGATGTCTAAATATGGCATCAACAGGACAAATATCACGATTGGATGTCTAAATATGGCATCAACAGGACAAATATCATGATTGGAAGTCTAAATATGGCATCAACAGGACAAATATCACGATTGGATGTCTAAATAAGGCATCAACAGGACAAATATCATGATTGGAAGTCTAAATATGGCATCAACAGGACAAATATCATGATTGGAAGTCTAAATATGGCATCAACAGGACAAATATCATGATTGGATGTCTAAATATGGCATCAACAGGACAAATATCATGATTGGAAGTCTAAATATGGCATCAAAAGGACAAATATCATGATTGGATGTCTAAATATGGCATCAACAGGACAAATATTATGCTTGGAAGTCTAAATAAGGCATCAACAGGACAAATATCATGCTTGGATGTCTAAATATGGCATCAACAGGACAAATATCATGATTGGATGTCTAAATATGGCATCAACAAGACAAATATCATGCTTGGATGTCTAAATATGGCATCAACAGGACAAATATTATGATTGGAAGTCTAAATAAGGCATCAACAGGACAAATATCATGATTGGATGTCTAAATATGGCATCAACAGGACAAATATCATGATTGGAAGTCTAAATATGGCATCAACAGGACAAATATCATGATTGGATGTCTAAATATGGCATCAACAGGACAAATATCATGATTGGATGTCTAAATATGGCATCAACAAGACAAATATCATGCTTGGATGTCTAAATATGGCATCAACAGGACAAATATTATGATTGGAAGTCTAAATAAGGCATCAACAGGACAAATATCATGATTGGATGTCTAAATAAGGCATCAACAGGACAAATATCATGATTGGATGTCTAAATAAGGCATCAAAAGGACACTGAGGCACTTCAGCACAATCATGTAATTTGTGTTTGCTCAGTTTTTGGCCATGATCATGATGATTGCTCTATATATTCATAAAATGACATCGAACCCTAACTCGGCTCTCTCTCATTATTGATCATGTTGATCTTTTATCGTATTGAGATTGTGCTGGTCACAACTATTTTCATGAGTTTTGTATAGTCACGTTTACCAGTTTTATGCCCACTTTCTATGTGGTGCTTCAAATTGTGCAAATCTGTTTTATTTAGTCTAAATTATCATTATTTACAGTTTGCTGTGTATATGTTTACTGATATTTTATAATTGTTTATTTTTCCTGCTACTATATATTATTCTTTAATATTTTACATTTTGTTATTCATGGTAGTATGCTTGATTTTGTGTAGTTTTAAGGCTTGTATTATGAAGTGTAATTGATAGTTATTGGGGACATTTTGCTTGTAAAAACGGCCAGGGACTCACATTTTGGGGGCGATATATAAATATGTTATTATTATTCATTACGGTTCCGTTCCCTTTATATTCTGAGATTTTTTTGACCACGGATATGCCCTGGTATCCGGAGTAATATTATCATGACTTTCTTTGGCTGATTTATTTGATTTATTGCACCACGCCTGTGTATTTCCTAACCCGGCTACTAGGATCGCTGGCCAAGCACATGCTCAAGGCCCCACCGCGCCAGGGGTGGTATCCTGGTTTGGTCCATAGCAGGAAGAACTTGGTACTAGCATGGTATTAGTGGGGACTTTAGAAACGTAATTATTACAGTTGTTCCTGTTTTTCTTGTGTTAATGTTCATATTTTTTGCTGGTCGAACAAGTGAAATCCATAGGATATTTATGAAATTAGCTAAAAGTATTCTGACAGAAAATGTTCAAATCTACCCATAAACAAGTTTATTTAGATTCAATTAAATTGGATAATTTTCTGGGTGGAAAGAAGCCCAAAGTCTTACTTTTGAAAGTTGTTGTGTTGAGAAATTCACACTTTACCTTCAATTTGTCATTGGAATTAGTACTATTTCAAATCTAGCCAAAGTCAAAAGTTCAAAATTCAAAAAAAAGTCTATTATCCCTGGATCAGATTTTTAGTTTTAAAACTTAGCCCAATGTGGCTGAAAGTCACCGTGTGTGTACATACATACATAATCTTTATTTATTCACGATACACAGGTCAACATAATACAGCTGTTTTTCACTGAGGCCGTGATAAAGTCGATTTAACATATTACATACAGTTAATACCTTTAAAATTACATGATGAAATAATATTCATTGAATCTGATACAGATTAATGAAACAAAGTTACAAAAAAGTTTTGAACATATCATTAGATGAATCACTACAAGTTACAACCAACTCATTCGCTTAAGGCAGCTAATAAATATACTAAGATAGGGGAATCTTGAATATTTTGGTCAAGTTTATTCCATTCAATAGCACCTCTATAAGAAAAACTGTGTTTTTTATAATTGGTTTTAGGTTTAGGTATTATAACATTATACTTACTTCTATGTAAATTGTAATTATTAATATCATTGTACCAAAGTAGATCTTTCAAATATGAGGGTGCAGTGTTATTGATGATTTTATATGACAAAATATTACAGTTGTATATTTGTCTGATATTAAGTGGTAACCATTTAAGTGTGTTAAAAACCTCACGACTAGGTGTGTCCCAAGCTACTCCACAAATAATACGAGCAGACCTGTTTTGAATAATTTTATAAGACGAGATGCTAAAGTTAAACCACAATTTCCCCATACAATATTACAATACTGCAGATGAGGAAGCACTATGGCACTGTATACAGTCTTAAGAATATCACGTGGAAGAAAAGGCTTTGCTCGCTTCATCATGTGTAGACCCTTCAAAGCTTTTTTCCGGGCATATTCAATGTTCTCATTCCAAGTTAAATGTTTATCAATAATTACACCAAGATGCTTACATTTATCAACTTTGGTTTAACTGTTGCCCATTGATTTGAACTGTCAAATTATGATTATCAATAGTGGCTAGACGTTGCCTCAAGGATTAGCATAAACTCTGATTTATTTACATTTAAACTAAGTTTATTGAATTGAAGCCAATTTCTTACAGACACAAGGTCTTCATTGATACATTTTATAATGTCATCAACTGAGCTAGATGCATAATAAAGAGCTGTATCATCTGCATACATGCTAACTTTACAATGGGAAACACAATTTGGTAAATCATTTATATATATAATAAAAGCAAGAGGGCCATCAATTGAGCCCTGGGGCACTCCACACTTAATTTGCTTAGGGCTAGATAGATAATACTCCATCAATACATGTAAATTGAGTATGATTACTTAAATAACTACGAAACCAGTTTATAACATATTTACTTACCCCATATGACTTCCGTTTTTCTAAGAAAATATCATGGTTTACAGTGTCAAATGCCTTTTTTAAATCTAACATACATAATCCAATAACATTACCTTTGTCAATTTCATTGTACCAGTCTTCAGTTACATTAATTAAAGCTGAAGCAGTAGAATATGATGGCCTAAAGCCAGACTGATTTGCATTAATCAATTTCTTAACATTAAGGTAGTTATAGTTGATCAAACACAGCCCTTTCAATAACCTTTGAAATAACAGGTAGAATAGAAATAGGCCTGTAATTACCAGGATCAGCAGGATCCCCTGCCTTAAATATAGGAGTAACCCTTGCTGTCTTCCAATTATTTGGGAAGGTGCATGTAGTAAAAGAATGATTAATCAAATGTGTGACGATTGGTGAAATAATTGGTGCCACAAGTTTTAATAATCTTGACGGGATATTATCACAACCTGTAGCTTTTTTATCTGATAACTTAGAGAGATACTTAAAAACACAATCATGTGTAACAAGCTCAAAATTGAATGATTTAGGAAGTATTACAGTTGGTATTTTTGTACTGAGACAAATTGTTATTATGGTCATCCATATTAATTTGCGATGCAAGTTTAGGCCCTATATATCCGCAAAAAAGATATTTATTGTATTTGCAATATCTGTAGGTTTATTTACAGAACCATTTTCTGTATTCAAACAAGTAATGCTGGTGTTTTTACTTTTAGAAGGTACCACATAACGCAGTTGCTCCCAGGTTTTCTTGATATTATCTTTACTCTCAGTCACACCCTTGTTTATAAATTGTTTTTTACTGTTACGCACTAAGATGTTACATGTTACAGGTATTGTTAGCACAGTTAAATATCATGTTGGTATAAGTGATCACTCCATGACATATGCAATTTGGAGTACTAAAAAATCCAGGAAGTCTAATGGAAGTGCTACAATTATGAATAGAAATATGGCGCAAGGACATGGTTATGGCAAACAAAGTGTCAATGTGTTGAATTGAACAATTCTTGGGTGGAATTTTTTAGCCCAACACGCGACTTTTCAATGTTCTTGCGTTAAGAAATTCAATGTTTGAACTTGAATTTGTTTAAAAACTAGTATGATTTCAGATTTTGTCAAATATAAAGTTCAAATTTCAAAAGAAATTACAATTATATAGCAGATTTTAGTTTAAAATGTAGACCGACCGACATACTATGCCAATGTGGTTACATTGAGTGCCTTTTCGGGTCGTCTAGACAGTTGGCCCAGGGTGTATCACCCCATTCACACCACGTTCACACCAGTTCACACACAAATACTAGCATGATAGCCAATTGAATATGTCAGCCCCTGTCAGACCATGGTCAGACAATATCTGAAACTTAATGTATTATTATCATTGAATAAGGCATCAAAAGGACAAATATGATGTTTGGATGTCTAAAAAAGGCATTAAAAGGCCAAATATCATGTTTGAAGGTCTAAATAAGGCATCATAAAAAAGGACAAATATGGTGATTAGATGTCTGCCATACAAAATCATACGACAAGCAACACCTGACAGGGTGCTCAAACAACTTCTATCTACAGGTTGTGAGAATGATTCTAGAATTTTGTCAAATTTTGGTGTATTTTCTCATATTCACAATTTTTGACGGAGGATATTTTTTTTACGCAACATTTTAAAAATCCAGAAAAAAATGCTATTTCAAAATCACTGAATATATCTTACAAAAATTACATTGACTTGACTTGATCTTTGTAGGCACCAAGTACTTGTTATCTGTCCGAGATCATGATGCAAACAAAGGGGACTGTGTGAAGCATCACGGTATACATAAAACGCCTGCCGATCAATTCTACATCACACAGACTGTCAGCTTTAACACAGTAGCAGAGCTGGTCAATCACTACCAACGTAAGTTGCTATATTCTTAGCATACAATGAATCTTGAACTTGTTTGCATTATGTATCATGTAAATGATCAACTCTGCATCACACAGAGGATCAGCTGTTATATATTCAGCGTCATTAATGCTTTGGGCATACAGTCAACACAAGAAGTAACTGACCAGGTAATAAATGTGCTGATAACTCTAAGAGTATAACTCCTACATAAACATATAAATAATTTATAAAGTTGTTGAGAAATGTCTCCTCTTTAATTTGAGATATTGCATGCTAATTATGGTTAGATTATTGACGAAGTACAATCCCAAATGTAATGCCATACGATTGTCATTTTCGCATTTTGATTTTCTACCGGAGGCTAGATTTGGCTACGAAACTCAGGTCTTCAAAATATGTAAGCTAACCAATCAGATTTTCGAAATTGTAATATACAACTGGTAAAATAGTAATATTTGCTACATGTAGTTTATAGGAGTAAGGGCGTATTCACACTATAGCTTTTTCCTCAACCCGGGTCGGACCCGGGTCGAACCCGGATTGATCCATATTTCATTTTCTGTTCACACTAGCGTTATGTATGTGTTGAAGTTGTCTCCGCATTGGCAAATGGGTTTATTGAACCCGGAAGTTAAAATTCTTGTATCAATGACCTATGACCTAGCTTGCTCATCATGGCGGGTATAAACAACAAGCAACAGTGGCTGGTAATGAAATACCGTCAAAAACATCAGCGACAACGTGCCAGAGACCGTAGAAAGATGGCAGGAATAAAGCGGGCAACCATTAACATTCTTTTCAGCCGATACCAGGAATTTATGTTATCTTTAATAACGCTGAGTGCAGCGACGCTGTTTTCTTTGTACTCAGTAGCTAAAGATCGTACGCAGTGGGCAAGGCTACGGCCTGGGCAGTGGTGGGAAGTGGTGTGGGAGACGTACGGTGATAAAGATTGGACTGAGAACTTTTGAAATGAAGAGGTCTACATTTGATTTTATTGTTAGATCACTGTACGATAAGACTTTACCGGTTATCTACTTCCGGCAACCCGGGTCGAAACAGCGATTTCTGTTCACACTACAGTCGATGCGGGTTTAACCCGTTGAACCCAGGTTCTACCCTTCACTTTCGCAGGATTGTAAATTTTGATCCAGGTCGGTTTTTTGACCATATTTTTCTGTTCACACCAGACTTCAACCCGGGTTCGACCCGGGTCGTGGAGAAAACTAGCTATAGTGTGAACACGCCCTAAGTGTGAGAGTGTATTGTTTAATACTGTTGAGGAGTTATTTCATTACAGCGCAGACTACTTGGCCTTTTATGATGGTTCAAATCTATGATCGATCTTAATCCGAGACACACATAGCTTCAATAGAAAATACCGGTTTAGCCATCCCTGTAATTTAAATGTCACTGGTTCTATCCCTCAGAAAAGTAATTAAAATATTCAATATTATAATCACTATTTTTAATTTTGCAGAATCTGCCAATGGATTTATATGCTGCAAACTGACCACCGCATGTCCGAAACCAACACCGCAGACAGGTGGATTCGATATTGACAAATGGGAAATCCCCAAAGAGTCACTGTCCCTTCACAGAAAGTTAGAAGACGGAATATTTGGGGAAGTATGGCAAGGTATAGTTTACATTTCGTGTACACATTTGTAGTTCTTATTCATACAGTAAATGTACACAAATAAATATTGCAGTCTCACTCAGAGAATTATTTGTAATCATACTTTATTTCTATTCTAAGTACCATTGTAAACGTCTGATCTTGACCACACAGAGTTCTGCCTCTACACGTGGCTCGGACAGTCATGTCATAGTTCAAGTGTCTGGTTTCAGATGCCGGGCGACCTTCATGTTTATCTAGATACTACATCATCCCTCCCCTTTTCCAAAAGAAAAATCCATCAATATATTGAGAAAAGTTTCACACGTGCGAGTATACTAGCAGTTAATGAGAGCGTTGCGGTTGCTGTATCCATAATCCAACTATTAAAATCCGAAACGATGTCTGGAAGTTCCCACATATTATAAACAATCTTTCCTGCGAGTGTCACAAAATACTAGTAAAGTAGTAGTAGAACATAATTTGCCACAGATTTACCCACAAAGAATATCACGGAGAGGATTCAATTCCACATCGATATCATCAAATGTCACAAATAATAGCGCCACAAAGCATTACCACAAATATTTAGACACGAAAGAAAATATTCACAAGATTCAGTTTCACAAACATGACAAGGATGTACATCCACGAAGAATATCCAAAGATCCAGATGTTCCACAAAGTGCTATCCCAAAGCTTGGGTACATGTACACACATACATTATAGTTACTAGTATCACAAAGATTTCCATACATGAATACTAAATATCAGGAACATTCGGCTTCACGAAGATTTATACACGAAGAATGGTTTCACATTTCACAAAGAGTTATCACAAACATTATATCCACGAAGACTGCTGAGTTCACAAAGTTATATCACGAAGACTTATCCACGACGAATGTTAATTTCATACAGAGTTTATCACAAAGATTTATATCCACAAAGAATGTTAATTTCACACAGAGTTATAACGAAGATCCACAAAGAATGATGATTTCACACAGAGCATCACGAACCATGGAAGTACTTTGCATTATCATAAAATTGATTAATATTTTATTATTCCCCTTTGTGAAGATCCACTCAGTCATGTGACGTTACACTTGATTTAAATGTGTATTTTGTTGGTATTGCACAAGGCTGCAGCCAGCAGGGAGGTCACGCTGCATGTCAGGTTTTTGTTATTCGCAAGAAAACAATGGAGTCTCAGTGACTGCAATATTTGCTAGCTTCGGAAAATGGTATATTTGGGCATCTCAAAAACTGAGAAACGTTAAAAATCATGTAAAATTTTGTTGCAGAACGGTAAAATGTATAGTATTAAACACGTTTTGTGACCAAATTTATGTCGTAAAATGTTGGAAAATTCACGTTTTGGAAATCTGTGGTCTTCGAAATTACAGGAATCCTAACTCATTCTAAACCTCACAAATCATGAAATGAACCCTCGTCTACAAGAAAGTCCATGTACGTATTGCTCTATCTGCTTGGAGATAGCGAAGACCACGCAAACTTCATAGCTTCATACCACGGATTGAAATCCGCCATAGAGATTACATGGCGAAAATCGTAGAGATTTGCACTGCAGTCCTCTGTGTAGGGAGTGTTGACAATAGCAAGGCCGTTTGACTATTGTGTTTGTGCATGTTTGTGACGACTGACCCTGTTTAACAATTTTCATAGCTTTCATATAGGGCTTGGGTGACCTAACTATTGACTGGCTGGTATTTTGACATATGAATTGCACAGGAGTCACTTCCTTTTTTTAAAAGGGAAAACAAAATCGCGTCGTTAAATAGACTCACTCAAAGATTGGCAGCTGACTGATGCCTAAAGATTATGTAGGTGCAAAAAAAAACTGATTTCCAGACAAATTGAGGGCACACTCCCATTCATATTTCTCATTGCCCCTTGAAAAGAGTACATCCATTCATTTGTGGTTTGGTTTGATATGAATTTGTTTCAATGCATATAATGCATATGTGCGCTGGCATTCTGTGAAGAAGGTGTTGCAATACTTTTGATAAATCTGGCCTGTACCCTCAAAACTGAATAATATTTGTCAAGAATAATTATAGCAGCTTTTTATATGTTCATCAATTTGGTATCTTTAACAAAAGCATTGTTTTTGTTTGTTTGTTTTTCTTTTAAAGATTTTTAAAAACAGAACACACACAGTATTGTGTGCTAAAATCGTCTTATCACATATATTTTTCTAAACATTTCATAGGAACATGGAATCGGAAGACCCCGGTGGCCATCAAGACTCTAAAAGTGGGCAAAATGTCACCGAAAGCCTTCCTGGCAGAAGCAAATATCATGACGAAATTTAGACATAAGAACCTACTACAACTCTATGCTATTTCATCGAGAGAGGTAAGCCATAATGGAAATAAGAATGTCACAATCAATACAAATATAAGAATGTGACATAGTCCTACCATAGGATTACCTTATCTGAGCCCAAACAATCTAAGAACGGCTGCACGCTCCTATTCCGAGAACACCCCCACAATTCTGTGTTATTACATTCAGTATACCAAATGTGACACCCGATCAAGAATCCCCTCAAATTATTTTGTTATGCACTTATTACCCCTGCCACACATACGGCGTAGTGTTGTTGCGCTGAAAAAAAGAATCAATGTGCCAAGCACACACATTAGAACCGACTGGGGACGCAGTGGACACTGGCCAGAGCGGGAGAGTCCCCATGTAACACACAGGAAGAGCGCGGATCAAATTGTCGTTTAGTGACCGTTAGTTTCGCAACACGGTGACGTGCCCGACTTTCGGTCAGGGCGCCTAATTTCGGTCACATTAGTGCCTAATTTCGGTCACTTCAGGGTATCGGTTTGTTTGTGCAAGTTCATCATGATTATAATAATTATGTTGTTGTTTTTATATTGTAATTTTGTGTGTGTATTATACACCTATCAGTTGTAAGACGCACTATACGACCCAAAAAAAAAAAAAATCATTTTAAGGGAACATGGACAGGGGGAGTATGCGGGTGGATGTGCTCCCTCTGAATTGGATTTTATTTTCAATTTTTGAACCCATTTGGTGCAATTTAGTGTGTTTTAACCAATATTTTGTTGAAAAGCCTTCACTTCATTTCCAATCAATATTGGCTTATTTATTATCAATATTGGATTTTTCCCTTCAATTTTGCAAAAGTATACAATGAAGGCGTAAGGGTTTGAAATTCCATGGCTGTATAATATCATTAGGTATAAGCAGCGCGAGCGGAGTGGGCCTTTTGGGGGTGAGCGGCGTGGATGGGGTCTGAGTATACATTTGTAATGGTCCCAAAAAAGGTTCCTGGGCGCGAATTAGGTTAAATGTTTCAGTGCAGTATTGAACGCTTCTTGTTACGCATGAATAATTTTTAAACAGAAGTTCTTTGCGCCGAAACCATCTTGTTCAACTTGACTAACAAAACTATTAGGCCTATATACATATAATTCGCGCGGAAGGCGAAGCGCTAAAAGATTGGCTTTTTGTATGTATAACAAAAAGTTCAGAAAAACGTTCCTGAAACCATTTTGTTAAAGGGGCATTGAGAGATATGTATGGGAGTGCACCCTCAATTATCCTGGAAATCAGTTTTTTGCATCAAAGTAATACTAAGGCATATACTAACTACCATCTGAAACAGTTTACCAACATTCACCTATTATCATAAAAAAAATCATGATTTTGTTAGTTTCGATATGATCATATCGAAACTAGGTGCTGAATTCGGAAGTTATGCGATCGCTTTACATGCATACTTTCGCGGCAAATGTCAACCCGGAAGTGCCATTATTTGCTTATTTTGCATGAAGGCGATGTCGGAATTGTATGACATTTTGGATTTGGGCTATGTTGATAATTATCTTTACGTTATTTTCTCATTTAGTATATCGATACATCTCGCAATGCCCCTTTAAGGGGGGACTTAAGGGAATTGAAGTGTCAACCCAAAATATATGAAATTTATCAAGAACTGTAACTTTTAAACTAATAATGTAATGTCATAAAAGTATACAATTTTTCAAATGAAATGAGTCGGAGAATCCATTTTTAGTATTAAATTTCCCCCAAAATAGTGATTTCTACATTTTTGCCCAAAAATCACTTTTTTGGCGCCAATTTTTTTCAGACAACCTAACAAAAACAGTTTTTAATTCAAAATTTCAAAATTTCACCAAAATCATCTAAAGTCAATTATCTAGGAAGCACCTTTTTTTTTTTGGCTTAAACATTTTTAGTTTTGAAAATATTGACCAAAAATGCCAAAAATATGGTTTTTATCTCAAACATTGTTGGCACTCTTTAGTCAATATTTTCAAAACTAAATATTTTTAATCCAAAAAAAAAGAGGTGCTTCCTAGATAATTGCTTTAGATGATTTTGGTGAAATTTTGAAATTTTTAATCAAAAACTGATTTTGTTAGGTTGTCTGAAAATTCGTAAAATTCCTTCAAATTTGAACTTCTAGAAAACATCGGTTTAGTTAAAATGTTGACATTTTCCACCATTTAAAGCTAAATGTTCACGGAATACACGGGCGTATGACCTAAAAGGCGAGTATACCATTATGAACAATCAAAATAAACTATCAGATTCAATTTATATTGTCACAATGTGAAGAAATTCGAAGAAAACTGAAATTTAAATGACGGTAAGATTGGCCTTTGTTTACATTTTTAGACATTGTTTTGCGCTCTTTTGTTTTTCGCGTCTACGCCGCAGATATTAAGCAGCGCGTCTAGTATTACGCACGGGAATATTCAGCGCGCGACGCAATGATCGAACAGCTGTCGCAGCATTTGAAAAGCGCGGAACTCCGCTTAAATTCCCGCCAAATAACCATGCGCCTTTTCATGACTCAAACTTACCAAAACAACAATTTTAAATCACACAAAAGAACGAGAAATAATCGCTTCCGATTAGTAACTTATGATGGTAATGATAGAATACATATAAAAGAATAAAATAATAGAGAAATATGAAATTCAATTTTTGAAACAAATGCCGGGTTGACACTGCCCTTAAGGAAGTTTTTGATTTGATTTTTTTTAAATTTTGAGTGCTGTAATTATTGAACTAATAATCAAATGCATATAAAAGTATACATTTTTGGAAAGGAAATGGATCAGAGAATCCAAATTTTGCATCAATTTTGACCAAAAAAGTAGATTTTTTGAGAAAATCACAAAATTCACTTTTTTGACCCAATTTTTTTTGAACAAAGCTAACAAAAATAATTTTGAGTAAAAACTGGCCAAATCACTTTATCATGATGTTAAGACATGTTAATGAAGGAACGATTTTTTTTTTAAACCTAATCTAACATTTTTTGAAAATTTTGATCAAAAAGTACCAAAAAATGTGAAAAAATGGATTTTTATTTTTGCGTATCACTTTTTTGTCAAAATTTCAAAAAATATTGGATTGGGTTAAAAAAAATTAAAAATCCCTTCAGTAGTGTCTAAACATCATCATCAAGTGATTTGGGCATTTTTAACTCAAAATTATGTTTGTTAGCTTTTGTTTTTTGGTCAAAATTGATGCCAAATTTGGATTCTCTGATCCATTTCCTTTCCAAAAAGGTATACTTTTATATACATTTGAGTCATGGTTCAATAATTACAGCACTAACAAAATTCAACAAAAAACTTCCTTAAGTCCCCCCTTAAGCTTGAATAAAAAGCATTGAAATTAAGTTGCATGTATCGCGCAAAAATTGGTTATTTTAAAGGTGTATGTTCTGATCACTTTTTGGGGCTATGATTTTTTTTCTTTTTTCACATCAAGATATTTTGATATCAGAAGAATCCCATATTTTTCTCATTATGTCTGTCAAATCGTAGGGGCCAGAAATGTTCGATTTAGAAATTATAGGCAGAAATGTGGTGAATTACTGCCAAAGGTGGTTAACCACCAACCAGTTTGTGTACGACTCAATGGGCAAATGTTTTGTGACCTTGTGCTTCTAAAACAAGAACCATTGGAGTTATGCAACTCAAACTGTGGAATGTGCCAATTTTAAGGATGACCTTTCATGTAAAATAGGAAACATCAAGTTGAAAATCAGGCCAGTAATTAGAACATCTACCTTTAACACTAAATGGTCCTGAAAAGCGTTCTTGAAGCCATCTTGTTCCAAACGCACAAAAACGTCCAGTTTTCTATCTATATAATGGTCCAGAAAACGTTCTTGAAATTGTTATGAAGCTTGAATAACAAACATTGAAACTAATTCGCACAACAATGTATAGTTTTTTCACTAAAATGGTCTAGAAAACGTTTATGAAAACATTAAACATTGAATCTGATTTCATGGAAAAAAATGGCTTCCTCCCCACCGTAAAAATTATGGGGGCGTGCCCCCTCCCCGCTTGCTTTGCTGTCTATGCTCGTTACCTCTTTTGTCAATGGGGAAGGGGTGCTGCTGGGGCCCCTGGTTACGCCACTGGTGGTGGGGTAATGCCGTTGGCGGGGATTCAGAGGGCCGAGCTGTTGGGTTTTAACTTGTCTGGGTGACTTGAAAGTCTCCTTGCTATCAATGATCAATATGTACATTGTTATAAAACACTGACATGGTTCAGAGACGTAGAAATAAAGTGAGACAGACGTGATGGCGAGACACACTAATAAAAGCTCCCATTCTCTTTCCCATCCCTCCTCCTCCCGTCCTCTCCCCTCTCCCCGAAGTTTCTTATTTTTTTCTCCCTCTGGGGCACTATGTGATTTGGTTTCCGTTAGTTTTACGTTGCTAACTGATTTTATTTAAAGCTATACTTAATGAATGTGCCTCCAGCAAAATGAAAATTGACCCAAACATTTTCCAATTTTCGGGGGGAAATGGACCCATATTATGTTTACCAGAAACCCATAATGTTCCTATATAAGATACCGATTTTGCTCACATTTCCATGAAAAACAGCAACATTAAGGACTTTAGACCCATAAATTTAGATTACAAAAAATGGCTATTCATGACCAGACGGGTGAAAAATGGGACCTTATTTGGCGGCACATCCCGTAACCTCATATCCATTGTAAAAGTATACCTCGGGCAGTTGTAATGGACATTTGGTTTTACTTTACTTCCCACTGATACTTCCAGCAGAACTACTTGATGGTCAGAGAGTTTGTAAAGTTAATTCTACTGTGCATCATTACAAATGTTCATGGTTCATTTTGGAAACTGAAGTTGACTACATATTGCTATCAACATTTAGAGAATGTCAGGCTATCAAGCTGATTGTAAGGTGTCTTGCAATTTTCACAGAGATGTTCCACCCAGTATCTGCTTGCTTTAGGTGGGTGTCACTGTCAGGTATTTGACAGGATTAGAAGCTTTACTATATCCAGTATTCTGCAAATAAAATAAACAGCGAAAATGTACAATGAGTATGAGAAGCAGTGTGGCGTATCTGGGGGTATTTTTAGGGGGGTGGGGTGGCAAGGAGTATTTTTTCAAGCGAGTTTTGTGCAAACACCCCCCCCCCCCCTCCTTCCCCCACTGTATTATTCCTGATTTTATTTGATCTTTTCCCGGTGAACTTTACTTTATACTTTACCAGTCTGAGGATTGCCACCACCGCATTAGATATTTGAAAGGGGGGGGGGGGGGGGGGTTCGTGGATTAATGAATTTATTAATTAATAATCAATCCACAAATTAAAAATTACTGAATGAATGAACAAGCCGTGAATACATGAACACAAGTTGAATTCAAAGAATCATCAGTAAAGGAGGAGACTCCGAGAGGAGGGTGGCAGGGCGAAACTTGGGGGGAACTACCTCTCTCTAGAAGGCTTCCCCCAATGCCCACAATGAAATGACAAATTCTATGTATATTATTTTTATATACAAAATATACTCATTTATGCCCCCACCTCTGCCAGAAGGCATTCCCCTCCAATGCCCCCCCCCCCAAAAAAAAAAACGCAGACCCTTTAACGCTACTGAGGAAGGGGAAGGGAAATGAATGGGAGGAATGAATGTGAGGGGAGGAATGAATGAGAGGGCGATAAAATGGTCAATGAACATTATTTACGAAACAATCCACAATCTCATCAATGCAATGCAGTACTATATCAAGGCTCAAGTAGCTTTATGTCGGTCTATAAAGCCCTTATGGGCTTTAAAGCCGAAAGGGAAGGAAGCCCGTGGAAGGTGGGGGGGGGGGGGGGGGGGGGGTACTAGGATTTGGTTGGGGGTGTGGCTGGAGATTCAAAAACCCTACCCATTTTAAAGGTGATTTTGGAAAAACGGTACCCATTTCTAAGGCCTGCTTCATTATAAAATAGACCCAATTTTCGCAGATAATCAGGAAAATAGACCTAATTTTTGCAAATTTACGCGAAAATATACCAAATTTTCGCGAAAAAGTAAAGAATGGCCCCATTATTAGGGATTTTCCAGCACAAAACCATATGTTTAGGAATTGTTGGCTGCAAAAAGCTATACCCATTAGAGCGGAACATCCCCGTATGACGTATTAGGCGGGGGGAGGGACCCGGAAGGGTATCAAATTTTAATAATAATAAAGTTATTTTATAAATATCGTAATTAATAGGCATAGGCCTACAATTACATGAAGTACAGGGCCGGAACAACAACAAACCTTCAATACCAGTATGTAATGAAATAAGGCCGGCCATCCTGGGAGGACATCATTTTCCGCCCAAATTAACTGACCGAAGATAAGGAACGTTGCTCTAACGCTATATGCCAGTTTTCGGACACCGTGCTTCCACGATAATTAATGCATTATACAGTACGGGACTTTTATCGGAAGTAAATCGCACTGTATGGCGGTCATAATTGTAAAGTTGCAGTCAATTGAAGTCAATATTAACAAGAAATCTATCCCAGACCCCAGACCCATGTTCTTAGGAACCTCGTAAGAATCGGACAAAAAATGCATTCAATCTTTTCGGCGAATCGTCTGCCGGAGAACCACATCGGTCGTCGCCATTTTAAAGCAATATGGGTCATCAACTATGCTGCGTTTTTTAGCCTTCAGTTTATACCGGCGAGGTCGTTATCGTCGGAATTACACGATTTGGGCGAAAGTGACCGAAAATAGGCGCTGACCGAAAATAGGCGACTTTACCCTACATATGAAATTAATCAGTGGATCTGCTGTCCAACAAGAAACAACGAAGTCGTTCAAACCCACTTTTTGACCAGTTAACCACCTTTTTAGTGACATTTTGATGTATTTTTTCCTAAAGTAGGAACACTACTGGTATTTTTTCATGTATTCTAAAGGGGATGTTGCTAGTAGTTCCTGAAACGAAAACTAGTTTGAAATCCTCAAGCTTTGCTATTTTATACGTATGCAAACAAATACTCATGTAAATCAAGCTTGGGCGTATTTAGGGTAAAAGGGTGTGATTTCAAAGTAATGATAATTTAGCATCTAGAAACACTGTGATTTTTTTTACCGAAAAATATAAGTTGTTACACTATATACATGCCCTGGCCACAATATGAACAAAAATGGCCGACCCCCTTCTTCCCGGGTCTGCATGGTTTTCTCGTGCAAACCCACTTAAATCATATCAGAGTTTATGAATATCGCAAGCTTGAAAATCAACTATAATCCATAATTTAGAAGAATTTTGGAGAATCTTTATATCAGGTAATCTAACAATAAAATTGTGTCTTATGCTAGGTCTTTCAAATGATGTTCTTACTGCAAGTGATGATTTTCACTTACTTAATATATTTGATGTGTTTGTAAATCATATTTAAAACGTGCATGGACCGCACATAGCATTAACCTTGCATGAATCTATGTTACCATGTAAATTTGTGTATATAATATTTCCTTTTTTGTATTTTAAAACATTGTGTAATGTTTATGGATGCATTAGTTGAGAAGACTTTTGCCACTGTTCCAAAAGTGTATGTCCGAATAGATAAATAAATAAAAATATACCTATGTTGTGACCATGTCAAATCAGTAGAAGATACTAATGGAATGCACTTATCATTGAAACTTTTGTTGAACACAATTTGCAGGCGATTTATAAATGTTTGATTTTCAATTTTCATTTTACTTTTTTACGGACAGTTTTAACAAATTCATATTATATATTGTGAGCGTAAGGACGTGGATAAGGTCTGGAGAGACAGTACGTAAGCGCCTCATTGATCTTACTACAGTCGCAGAGGGAAACGTCAATGGGGTGCTCACGTTGCTCGCTTTGCTTGAGTCTATAAATTGAATGTGCTTTTACTAAAAGATTTGATACAGATATGCATTTAGTTGGGAGCTCTTGTATAGCAATAAAATAAGACCTTGTAATCTATACCACCTACAGGAGCCAATATACATAGTAACTGAGCTGATGGTAAACGGCAGTCTACTAGATTATCTACAAGATGGAAAAGGGAGGTCCCTTAAGTTACCACAACTGGTCGATATATCAGCACAGGTATGATATAGGCCTATTTCATTTCTATGTTGCCAACTTTGGACAAAAAATAACCAAAAATGTATTAAGGGTCGTTCAAAATGTACATTATGTTCACTTATAAGCTGGGTTCACATAGGAGTATACGGTATACGGTATTCGCTATACGCTATTCGGTCACATAAGACGGCACCATTCAAAAAGGCCGTATACCTGCGTATAGTGTAGTATAGTATTGTAGCAAATTGCTGTTTTAACTTAATTCACTCATCTGTTATTACTGGTTTATTTACCTCGAAATTTGCCGTCAAGAGCAATCACATATTATTATTGTCAAACATATTATTGTCATTACGAGACCAATATAAACATACGGCTCTCGCTGCTTAAAAAAGCCCTACCCTTACCTCGCATGTTTTAGTGGCAGAAAATAGTTATTATACACTATATTAGATACAATGAAATTTAAATACACGCAAATATTACAACAGGAGCGAACGGTCGTGACCTCCCCAAACCAGCGGTGGTAACAGGAGATGCCCCAAACCGTCATGCTAGTCTTCGCCCAACCCTTATCATGTACATGTACTTAGACACGTAGCTTGGACACGCATTGGGTAGAGACCAGGACTGGACGACACGAAAGCACACATGTGCGCTAAAACAATGAAACACTGTTACATGCCTTATGTGAATTAGAACGGACGATAAATGAATTGTACAACAGGAATACCGGCAGTAGCGTTCTGCGATATATGATGATATTATTGAGCATATAAAGCGAATTATCTGTTAAATGATAACCGTCTTGCATCTGAGATAATCATGGAAGTATGATGATATGGAACTGTCTTGTCTCCAGTGCATTATTTTGTAATAATGCAAACTATGAAGTGTTATGTCGTCATCCAGTTCAGTGGACTATTTACAAAATAGGAGTTTGTAATAATGTATACAAACTCAACAACTCTCTGGTAAACTGTTATGTCGTCAACTTGATAGTCATCCGATTTGATTATGTTGTATAATCATGAACGATATGTAAACTGTTCTGTCGTCATCCAGTACATTATTGTGTAATAATGTAAACTGTTCTGCCGTCATCCAGCGGATTATTGGTTGATCTGTTATGGATTATCATTATTTATGGAATGGAATATCATGGGATTGTTAGCCAGGATAAGGTACGAACTGGATCCGGAATTAACTCTAGTTACCACCTAGTCATCATCTTCAGCGGGCCTGGCCATGTCTGGCAATGCTACGTACGCGTCAATCTATTGGATTTCACCCCTGGATTTATAATTATTGGAATATAACCTGCCGTGAATGATGATGCTGTCGCATCAGTGTATAACTTTGGGTCTATAACGCCCCGATAACGCCCTGGATTTATCACGCCGTCTTCGTCCCATTACGTCGCATTTGAAGGAACACACACTGGTGAAAGGTAAAATGGTGCACCATGAATCTAATCTCCTGTTATCATCATCACACAATAACACTTACACACACATAATCATGAATTAGGTCCCCTTTTTTTTCATTCCATTACGGGTAAACAACCCTATCAATTGCTCATTGCTTCACATTTCTTTTACGGACCTAATTTAATTAAACAGTTCAGGTATTAGTATTTCATATTCAGTTAATCGAGGTCTCTGTCGTGATTTTTATCATTGGTGTCATTACTAATGTTGTGTGTTGTTCACCTTGTTATCAATCTTATAAGTTTTCTCCCTAACAAAAGTTCCCTTTAAAAGGTGAGTCACTTCCATTCTGTATCCCCATGCTCCGTTAACTCCTCGATACTCAGAAACTGTGAGCCGGTTACGTTACAAGTGGTGGCAGCGGTGGGATTTGATCTTGTAAACCATGGCTTCCAATCATGCAGATGATTTATCTTCGGGCTGGGAAGAGATGGAGGATTTGCGGATTAGAATGAAGATGTTACTAGAGGAAAATATGAGGTTGAAAAGAGAAAGACAAGAAAGAGCGACGGTCTCGTAGAGCGGTTTAACCGTACGTTGTTGACAATGCTTACCATGTATGCTGAAAAGGACCAACGAACTTGGGATACCTACCTTCCTTATGTAATGATGGCGTATAGGGCGTCCAAACATGAAAGCACCGGAATGACTCCAAATCAACTCATGTTAGGCCGAGAAGTTGTGTTACCTTTAATGGCAGTTGTGGCTACCCCAGCAGAGGAGGAAGGACAGATTCGTGACTATGAGGAAATTGTAGCGCAGATGCATGAACGTATCCAGAGGTCACATGAGGATGCTCGTAAGCATCTGAAAAAGGCTGGCATCCATCAGAAACAGCAGTACGACCACAAAGCTGGGAAAGCGAGTTACGGAGTAGGTCAAGCCGTGTGGTTGTATGACCCTTCAAGAAAGAAAGGAATCTCTCCAAAGCTTACGTCCAAGTGGAAAGGCCCCTTCGTCGTGCTGCAGCGTATAGACGATCTTCTGTATCGGATCCAACAGGGCCCCAGGACGAAACCCAAAATCGTCCACATAAACAGGCTAGATAGGTATGAAGGCGATAATCCACCTGGCTGGTTTCGTCCGGATAGATAGATGGAAGTGCTGAACACTGTTAAGCCTGTACGAACTTTACACGTACTTATCAATATAATATGTATAACAATTAACAACCTTGGAAGGTGGGAACCACAGGGCTACTATCGAATCAACAATAATTCATGCTGGAGGGAGAGTGAGCGTAGTTTTTGTGTCTCGCTTGCAGACGTTAGGTTGTTGGAGAAATTATGTGCACACGGATCATGATTGATGCCGTATCTGCCTGCAACCATGTTGTACTGACGGAAGATTGATCACCTTCGCGCCGAGTACGGACATAGAGAACGTACAGTAGAGGGGAACTCTGAATTGTGTGCGACTACTCCTCTCTTTGCAAGGATCTGTTGAATATTGGCGATAAAGCATACTTCCCATCTTATTCCGAGAAAGACTTTATGATATAACATAGATGTTACCGCAACGGTTGCAGTATTGATGAACTTGAGTATACGAATCTCACTATACGTAGATCAGGGAGCGCAAAGACGTCCGACTTCTACCTTGCATCCAACCCCGGAGATGTTGTTCGGCATGAGGTGGTTAATTGAGCATGTAGGTGTAGAATGGAAGTGTGCTATTACCTTGTTTAGATTTTTGTTTTTTTTGTTTTGTTACTTAATTTGTCAATATACCCTTAGTTTTACTTTATTTTGCATTTTGGCCTTGGACCAAATTAGTTTGTCCAAGGTTTGTTTACTCGATTAGCAGCAGCAACCAATCCAAGCATACACTTATATAGTGTAACTTATACCCGCATTCCGACACTTACACACATACACCTGCGTGTCTAGATGAGCCTGCTGAAGGTTCAAGAAGCATATAAATGCGTAAGAACTCATACACACATGACGTGAAAGTCAAGTATTCGCTTGAAGCTGATGAAACAAAAACGTTACAGGATAATGGAACATACAGCAAGCGATTATGCCTGTGAAGTTTATTTTATAGACTATGTTACTCAATACATTATCTACCGTTTCAAGTGCCATGTTTAGGACCGCAGTCAAAACACAATTATGTTATCGTTTTGTTCGTTTGCCTCAGTTAAAGACACGCTGAGGACAGCGCTTTTGGTAGGAGGGGGTAGTGTAGCAAATTGCTGTTTTAACTTAATTCACTCATCTGTTATTACTGGTTTATTTACCTCGAAATTTGCCGTCAAGAGCAATCACATATTATTATTGTCAAACATATTATTGTCATTACGAGACCAATATAAACACACGGCTCTCGCTGCTTAAAATAGCCCTACCCTTACCTCGCATGTTTTAGTGGCAGAAAATAGTTATTATACACTATATTAGATACAATGAAATTTAAATACACGCAAATATTACAACAGGAGCGAACGGTCGTGACCTCCCCAAACCAGCGGTGGTAACAGGAGATGCCCCAAACCGTCGTGCTAGTCTTCGCCCAACCCTTATCATGTACATGTACTTAGACACGTAGCTTGGACACGCATTGGGTAGAGACCAGGACTGGACGACACGAAAGCACACATGTGCGCTAAAACAATGAAACACTGTTACATGCCTTATGTGAATTAGAACGGACGATAAATGAATTGTACAACAGGAATACCGGCAGTAGCGTTCTGCGATATATGATGATATTATTGAGCATATAAAGCGAATTATCTGTTAAATGATAACCGTCTTGCATCTGAGATAATCATGGAAGTATGATGATATGGAACTGTCTTGTCTCCAGTGCATTATTTTGTAATAATGCAAACTATGAAGTGTTATGTCGTCATCCAGTTCAGTGGACTATTTACAAAATAGGAGTTTGTAATAATGTATACAAACTCAACAACTCTCTGGTAAACTGTTATGTCGTCAACTTGATAGTCATCCGATTTGATTATGTTGTATAATCATGAACGATATGTAAACTGTTCTGTCGTCATCCAGTACATTATTGTGTAATAATGTAAACTGTTCTGCCGTCATCCAGCGGATTATTGGTTGATCTGTTATGGATTATCATTATTTATGGAATGGAATATCATGGGATTGTTAGCCAGGATAAGGTACGAACTGGATCCGGAATTAACTCTAGTTACCACCTAGTCATCATCTTCAGCGGGCCTGGCCATGTCTGGCAATGCTACGTACGCGTCAATCTATTGGATTTCACCCCTGGATTTATAATTATTGGAATATAACCTGCCGTGAATGATGATGCTGTCGCATCAGTGTATAACTTTGGGTCTATAACGCCCCGATAACGCCCTGGATTTATCACGCCGTCTTCGTCCCATTACGTCGCATTTGGAGGAATTTTTTTTTTAATTTACTGCACAAAAACACGTTTTAAAGATTTTTTTTTTAAAAAAATTTGTTACATTTTTTTAACATTTTTTTATATTATTTTTAAACAAGCAGATACTACTTAAAAACACGTTTTGATCTTTATTTATTGTTATGTGCTTCTTTCAATTTTTTTTTTTTTTTTAATCTTTTTTTTTTTTTTTTTGAAAAAAAAAGAAAAAATAGCGACCCTAGATTTCCGCAAATTAGGGTCGGTCGGAAAGGGCAAGTCAACTTCTTTTTTTTGGGGGGCCCTATAAGTTTTCTCCCTAACAAAAGTTCCCTTTAAAAGGTGAGTCACTTCCATTCTGTATCCCCATGCTCCGTTAACTCCTCGATACTCAGAAACTGTGAGCCGGTTACGTTACAGTATAGTATACCGGGAATCGTGCGTGTTCGATTTTCGTGCACCGTATACCGTCCTGTTTGGATGTGGCTGCAATTCGGCTACTACGAGTAGGGCTCGCGTATACCCTATGTGACTCGCCGTGTCCGTAATAGCATATAGCGAATACTGTATACCCCGTATACCGTATATGTGAACCCAGCCTTACACACAATGCTTTTGTAAATTCTGAGTTCCCTTAGTCCCTTGCGTTACATGCATAATAAATGACAGTAATTTTCCTTGGCTAAATTGCTACTTGTTGTGCAGTTGTAAACAAATATTGAGTTCTCTGAAACACACTTGGCATGTGACTGTGTGTGTTATACAATTTTCTTCTTCCATTGATTATAACCATGTTATGATTATGTATCCTATCCCATACCTATATCTCTATAGGTTGCAGCGGGTATGGCTATGCTTGAGAGAGAAAACATTGTACATCGTGATCTGGCAGCACGTAATGTCGTAGTAGTAGGCGATAACAATATAGCTAAAGTAGCCAACTTTGGTCTCTCAAGAAAACTCATAGACGAGAGTTACCTGGCAGAGGAAGGTAAAGTCAGAAACATGTAGCCCTCACCCACCCTAGTACAATCTGGCAGAACGCTTTATGTCCTTGTTATTGTAGGAGAGTGCATGTACGGCCAGACAAAAAAAACAGACAAAACGGAACAAAATATTATTAGGACCCCATCTTTTGTCGAAATTGTAACATGTTTCAAGATGGCGATTGGCCACATACGACCAACATGAAAGGGAAAATCTGTGGCGAATATCACATTTTGGCGAGCATAAGAGTAACAAAAATGCACAGATTTAACTAGATAAAACCATTTCAAGTGAATCTCTACCATGAATTTGAGCAAAAAGTAAAAATAATAAAACGCATTCACATTTGACTTTTCAGGCTTGCTACAGGAAACAAACTTGTAATTTTGTTGGCCTTATATAGATAAATTAGCCGACTTTGGAACCTCAAGACTCATAGGTTATATCAAAAGAGTTTGAAAGGTTACAAATCATGGGACAGATGGACCCCGGACATGGATACCCTTGGTCTCATTGGTAGTTATATGGACATGAAAAAATACCTCTGAAACCTGGGAAGAATATCACCTAATTTGATATATTCGCATCTTTTAACCAAACATTCAAATCTTATGGCAATAGCACACATAATTACTCGTGGGTGAAGGGGTGACCTACCCCCACCCCCAGAAGGGCCCCTATACACTACTGCAGTACTACAGTTGACTCCCCCCCCCCCTTCCCGGTAATCAGAATCCAAACAAACAGACCTTGAATAATAAAACCTCAGACTACCTATTTCCACGACTTACTTATAGATCATTAGACGCCTACAGGATTCATCTAGCAACATTGCAAAAAAATACTGGTGACTGCATACCTAGTATTCACGATTTACACCAACTTAGGCATGCAAAACGTGATTGATAGTTATTGATCGAAAAGTAGGTAGGCAGTCGCTTGAAATCTCCCAGCTCCACCGGTTCGAAAAGTAATACGGTCCACTAGTCAGATAATTATATACAGTCTGTTCCAATAGGCCTAATTATATACGGTCTGCTAGTCCGATAATTATACGGTCCGCTAATCTGAAAATTATGAGTTAAATTGTCGGAATTGGTAATAAAACATGAATATGTGATAGACCTATCTTCTGCATTATTTTCCTTTCAATAAACTACAGCGGTGTAGACCTCACTAAAAAGCAGTAGCGTACGTATCTCCTGGGAGGAGGGCAGGGGCAGAGCGCCCCTTGACGGCTTTGACCGGGAAGGCCAGCTCAAAATACCAGGCTAAAAAAATTTGAAGGGAATAGCAGGGCTGTCAACTTTTGGGATTTGCTGGGAGGGAGAGATACATACTCAAAAAAATAATCGTAAAACATGCACAATTTTTTCCCCGTCAGCAGCTGAAATCCTGATAAGTGGGGTGGGGGGTAGGGATGATGTTTTCCTCAAATCCGCACGAAAATTGGTCAAAATCGCAAATGTACCCAAAAGCGCAAATGTACCGACGGAAGCTAGTATAAAGGTGTTGATACACACTTTAATTGAGGTAATTTTGTTGATGCGGGAGATTTTATATGCTATGTGGGAGTGCGGGAGAAAGAGTGTCTATGCGGGAGACTCCCGCCTAATGCGGGAGAGTTGACAGCCCTGGAATAGGGAAGAGAGGAAGAGAAAAATGGAAAGGAAACGAACAAGGCGGTTCTCGAACGACGCGTCTCGCCTGTTCATCAAAAGTGACTTGAAAGAAATGATGATGAAACATATGATACAATGTAGCACTGTCACAGAGGTATGCATTGTAGTTAATGCAAGGGATGCAATACCTTAAGGGATGCTCAAATGTTACCCAGTACTAAAAATTTTGCGTAACACAAACGAATCGTTTCCGCTTTATGGCCCTTCAAAGTTTAGATGGTACCCCACCCCCTTTGGACTATGCAGTGGCGGCGCCAGCATCATAATTTGGGGTGGGGGGGCAAAAGGAGGCAAGACATTTTAGGGGGACCCCAGACGATCTTGAATGACCTCCAATGACCTTGAAAATTTAATCAACAAAAAGAATACACCCCCCCTCCCTCCACCAAGTCGCATCAAGATAGGCCCTACTGATCTATTTGACCCCATATTTGACCTCTCATGACCTCTCATGACCTTGAAAATTTAATCAGCAAAAAGAACACACCATCCCCTTCCCTCCACCAAATCCCATCAAGATAGGCCTTACGGATCTTATTTGACCCCAGATGACCTTGAGTGACCTTGAAAATTTAATCAGCAAAAAGAACACACCACACCCCTTCTCTCCACCAAATATAATCAAGATAGGCCTTACGGATCTTATTTGACCCCAGATGACCTTGAATGACCTCGAAAAATTAATCAGCAAAAAGAACACACCATCCAGCTTCCTTCCACCAAATCCCGTCAAGAGAGGCCTTACGGATCTTATTTGACCTTGAATGACCTCTGATGACCTTGAAAAATTTAATCAGCAAAAAGAACACACCAACCCCCTTCCCTACACCAAATCACATCAAGATAGGCCTTACGGATCTTATTTGACCCCAGATGACCTCTGATGACCTTGAAAATTTAATCAGCAAAAGAACACACCAACCCCCTTCCCTCCACCAAATCACATCAAGATAGGCCTTGCGGATCTTATGTGACCCCAGATGACCTCCGATGACCTCGAAAAATTAATCAACAAAAAGAACACACCATCCCTCTTCCGTCCACCAAATCCCATCAAGATAGGCCTTACAGACCTTATTTGACCCCAGATGACCTTGAATGACCTCCGATGACCTTGAAAATTTAATCAGCAAAAAGAATACACCACCCCCCTTCCCTCCACCAAATCCAATCAAGATAGGCCTTATGGATCTTATTTGACCCCTGATGACCTTGAATGACCTCTGATGACCTTGAAAATTTATTCAGCAAAAAGAACACACCACTCCCCTTCCCTCCACCAAATCTCATCAATATAGGCCTAACTGATCTATTTGACCCTATATTTGACCCCAATGACCTTGAATGACCTCTGATGACCTTGAAAATTTAATCAGGAAAAAGAACACACCACCCCCTTCCCTCCACCAAATCCCATCAAGATAGGCCTTACTGATCTATTTGACCCCATATTTGACCCCCGATGACCCCAAAACATTAATCAACAAAAAGAACACACCATCCCTCTTCCGTCCACCAAATCCCATCAAGATAGGCCTTACGGATCTTATTTGACCCCAGATGACCTTGAATGACCTCTGATGACCTTGAAAATTTAATCAGCAAAAAGAATACACCACCCCCTTCCCTCCACCAAATCCAATCAAGATAGGCCTTACGGATCTTATTTGACCCCCGCTGACCTTGAATGACCTCTGATGACCTTGAAAATTTATTCAGCAAAAAGAACACACCACTCCCCTTCCCTCCACCAAATCTCATCAATATAGACCTTACTGATCTATTTGACCCCATATTTGACCCCGATGACCTCTGGTGACCTTGAAAATGTAATCAGCAAAAAGAACACACCACCCCCCCTTCCCTCCACCAAATCCCATCAAGATAGGGCTTACTGATCTATTTGACCCCATATTTGACCCCGATGACCTTGAATGACCTCCGATGACCTCGAAAATTTAATCAGCAAAAAAGAACACACCACCCCCTTCCCTCCACCAAATCCCATCAAGATCGGCCTTACGGATCTTATTTGACTCCATATTTGACCCCGATGACCTTGAATGACCTCCAATGACCTTGAAAATCTAATCAGCAAAGGAACACCCCACCCCCCTCCCTGACAACAAGTCCCATCAAGATAGGCCTTACGGATCTCTAGATATCGCGTCACAACGCGTCACAAAAGTGTTAAGCATATTTGACCCCGGTGACCTTGAATGACCTCCGATGACCTTGAAAAATCAATCAGCAACAGAACGCACCACCCCCTTCCCTCCACCAAGTCCCATCAAGATAGGCCTTACGGATCTCCAGATATCGCGTCACAAAGGTATTTCATAGCACACGGCAGACGGCGGACGGCGGACGGCAGACGCCATACGCCGGACAGAAATAGTGATAACATAGTCTCTTTCTGATTACATGAGGCGAGACAAAAAGGGGGGGGGGGGGAGGAAGATCGAGGAGGAAGGAAGAAAAGTAAAGTGTAGATAGTTTATAAGGAAGAGGGAAAATAAAAAGAATTGAAAGAAGTAAAATCAATAAGAAACTTGGAGAAGGGAACCATCGCAACATTTTTGTGTAACAAGCATTATGTAACTTCAGTGACTTTCAGCAAGGTAATCAATCATTCATAGGTAAATTGCACCTATTTGAAGAATCTAAGACTTGCCTTGCCTGGTTTGATGATGGGCAATTTAGTTTTAAAAAAGGTATATCAAGTTTAGGATGCGACGTCATCAGTGGAACCCAGCAGCTCCATTTTACGTCATATGGCCATGTGTTTTGAACTCGCCACCCTTACCGTTGCATGTCCAGATTTTTACGTTTTACACCATCTGAGATTAAAATTAGCATATCGCAGTAACTACTTGTTCTACCCCATAAAAAGTATATATTTTCTGAACGGTAATCTCACAAGGAATCTAACTATGCTATTGGAATTTGCATAGGACCTAATGGTAACATGTTGTGATTAAAAATGTTCAAAGAATATTGATTTTCTTTTTCTTCATATTTTGATTAAAGCTCAATATTTTTTTTATTCCTATCCCAATCATCATTTTACCGGACCTATTAGTTCCTCATGCAATTTACCCATCAGAACATAATGGTTGTCAAGGGTAACTTGTTTAAATATGTTATATCGGGAAGTGAATGAGCACAAACGTTTACTTTTCATATTTATTAGAGTTTACACATATATTTTTTTGGCTATTCACCCTATCCTGATTTAAATGGCATATTTGTATTCCCCTATTTGAGAGCTTTCCAAAAATGCATAACTTGGCTATCATCGTATGAATACTTTTTTTGCTATAGTCATGTATGTAAAACCGATGAATAAGGACAAGTTCACTGTGTAGCGAATAGGGAAAAAGCCAAGGGCAATGCAATCAATTTATGATTACAATTGTTACATAATAGTTGTCACAGAAACAGAATATTATAGAATATAAAATAATCTATAAAATGAGAGCAAAATCATGTTTCTACCATACAGGAATGAGAAGTTATTGTAAATTGAACGTAGAATTGGTAACTTTTTCTATATTCCCCATAGAGATTGTACACAACGCCGCCGCCACCACCCCTGACTTTCACAATATCAATCATATCGCAGCCAAACATTTATGGAAATACCTGATTTATTCACACAATGTAGCTAGATAAATAGGCTTTCAAATGACACCTCAACCATTGCTCTACCACATTTAGTTGTTGAGTTAAAAAGAGAGAGATGGATGATTCGTCACCAAATATGCAACGCCACCACCCTTTTTGGGTGGCGAGTTCAAAACACATGGCCATATAGTTCTATGCTTCCCTGTGTCTCAAAGAAGATTTTGGTGTTTCCCCACAATGCATTGCGCTAACGCTAGTCAGCTAAGGGTGCACACCACTATTACAATCAATGCGCGACCTAATCGCATTGCGAACACGCAGCTAGGCCCTAATGGCATGTAATTTTATGAAACATGGTCCGTATTCAGCCAAAAATGTTATCCAATTTGATTTTATGTAATTTCGTAATTTTACCGGCGTATGAATATCAATTTGCGCTAAAAGGTATTTCAGCATGTTCGGTATCAAAAATACAGGCCTGTTCTAAAGGGCCATAGATAGAAAAATCTGATTGTTCACCCCGTCCTGAAAATTAGATATTAAGATAAATCAAATAAGTTCTATACAATCGCAAATTTTCATAATATGAGTTGCAAGGTAACTCGAAATATACATAAAGCTATTTCCCCAAAGTCGCATAGAGATAGTCTTCAAAACCAGGCGATTAGGGGCTTTCGGGTTGCAAAATTGGGTTTCTATAGTATTTAATGTTAGTTTTATATTTTGAAAATACATTTTAGTTACTAGTTGTAAACTATTATTCAAATTGACTTTTTCAATTCATTAATATAATTATAATACTAAAATAATTCAACTAGGGAAACGGTGCAATAACAAAAGTGCGCAATTTTCAAAATACAGGCCAATCGGTCAAAGTTGCATGTTGACGGTCACAAATTCGGACAATGGTTGCACTTAGGGGTTTTTTTTGTCGGACCATCTATAAAGATGCCTGTGAGCGAGATTGTGCCAGAAAACTCTTTTTATTTTATAGTTTGCAAACAAAACATATAACATCCATTGACATAAAAACAATCCTGATGACGGCCAGAATACAGTCGCTATTATTGCTGGGTCGAGACACAGTATAGTTTCAGCACCGCTCATTTTGACAAGAATTTTGCCAAGAATTTTGCCAAGAATCCGCCCGGTGTTTTACGAATGCAATGGCTCAGGGCTAATGTATACACCTATGAACTTTGAATCCGGTTAATTCGAGATTGGATCAATGCAATGCAGTCAGATCAGGGGTATGCCACTGAGCTTGCCGATCGGGTCCACTTTTAAATTGAACTTAGTCAGCATAGAATTGGTGGCGCTGTTCTACCGATAAGGCGTAATTGTAGCAGACGACGCGACGCTGGCCACGCGTCTCTCAGACGACCCAATGGCAACGGGATCGGGAGTGCACCATTTTGACTTATTTTTAACAGTCATCGCCCGGTTAACGATAAAAATTCTTCTAATTATGATGAATTTGTCAAAATGATAAGTTTAATATTCGCGATTACGTGTTATTCACTACGAATTCAAAATGTAGGTTTCGCGTGGCCACCGTCGTCTGTGTAAATCTACAGCGCCCCCAAACCTATGCTGACTAACAATTCCGTTAAACCTGGTTAAACCTTGTTAAAACGCGTTAAACGCCGGTCACGGACGCATTCCGCAAATATGCAAAAGGTCCGTTTTCGCTACGTACGTTAGTATAGGACTTTCCTATCCCAAAATTAATAGTATCCCTGGTCAGATGCCTGCCGAGAAAATAACGTGTTTGTTTGTGCACTGTTGGCCCACACGTCGTAGACCGAGATTTTAAGAAAATAAATAAAAATAGAGTAAATTTGCAATTCGCCATTGTGGTTGATTGCCTGCACCAATCTTAATCAACTTAGGCTCATTTTGAAGGGTAGGTCCTATTCCTACAGGGTATAGTTTCCGTTTTTTCAATAACTTGGACGAGTTCAAAGTTGGGGTTAATCTGCCTCATATGAGTGAAATTATTTTTTTGCTCACGATGCATGAGCGTTGCTTTGTTTTGGGCAAATCATGCACATTTGAAACCATTTTAGGTAAAAAAAAGGTTTACTTTCATGTCTAGTTGCTTGTGCGGGGTTATATAGACATCAGTGAATACATCCTAGCCACATATCGTACTACATCGCTGTATTCATCTAGAGGTAAACATGGAGTTTTCTACATTTTTGGTCAACTAATTTTCAAAAAAATGTCGCCCTCTGTAGTCAATGATATGAACATCCCTAGCATAGGCTATACCTTTTAATAGGAAAAATATCTATATTATTGACTCGCACATAGAAACGATCGGTTCTTTAAAAAAATGAATTATTTATCCAAACATTAATATTAATGGTGCGTCCATTTTCAAAATTTTGACATTTGTCGGTCAGACTCAGGCCCACTTAATTTTTTTTTAAATGCTCATACACGAAAGATATTTTTGTCATGAAATTGATTGCGGCTTGACTTTTTTGAATCATCGATCTCATATGTAACCCCCTAAAATGAATTATTTAACCAAATAATGGTATTTGGGCTAATTTTTCAAATTTTGATTTTTGTCGGTCAAGCCGAGAATTTTAAAAAAAATTGTTATGATTTCTATGCGAATGACTTTTTTGTCATCAAATTGATTGCGGCTTGACTTTTTTGTATCATCGATCTCATACGTACCAAAAAATATTGAATTATTTAACCAAATAATGGTATTTGGGCTATTTTTTAAAATGTTGATATTGTCGGTCAAGCCTAGAATTAAAAAAAAAATCTATGCGAATGACTTTTTGTCGCCAAATTGATTGCCGCTTGAGTTTTTTGTATCATCGATCTCATATGTACCCCAAAAAATTGAATTACTTAACCAAATAATGGTATTTGGGCTAATTTTTACAATTTTGATATTTGTCGGTCAAGCCTAGAATTTAAAAAAAAAATTGTTATGATTTCTATGCGAATTACTTTTTGGTGGTCAAATTGATTGCGGCTTGACTTTTTTATATCATCGATCTCATACGAACCCAAACAAATTGAATTACTTTAATAACCAAATAATGGTATTTGGGCTAATTTTTCAAATTTTGATTTTTGTCGGTCAAGCCGAGAATTTTAAAAAAAATTGTTATGATTTCTATGCGAATGACTTTTTTGTCATCAAATTGATTGCGGCTTGACTTTTTTGTATCATCGATCTCATACGTACCAAAAAATATTGAATTATTTAACCAAATAATGGTATTTGGGCTATTTTTTAAAATTTTGATATTGTCGGGAAAGCCTAGAATTAAAAAAAAATCTATGCGAATGACTTTTTGTCGCCAAATTGATTGCGGCTTGACTTTTTTGTATCATCGATCTCATATGTACCCAAACAAATTGAATTACTTTATAATAACCAAATAATGGTATTTGGGTTAAATTTTCAAATTTTGATATTTGTCGGTCAAGCCTAGAATTTAAACAAAAATAATTATGATTTCTATGCGAATGACTTTTTTGTCGCCAAATTGATTGCGGCTTGACTTTTTTGCATCATCGATCTCATACGTACCAAAAAAAATGGAATTATTTAACCAAATAATGGTATTTGGGCTAATTTTTCAAATTTTGATATTTGTCGGTCAAGCCTCTAAAAAAATAAATTGTTATGATTTCTATGCGAATTACTTTTTTTGTGGTCAAATTGATTGCGGCTTGACTTTTTTATATCATCGATCTCATACGTACCAAAAGAAAATTGAATTATTTAACCAAATAATGGTATTTGGGCTAATTTTTCAAATTTTGATTTTTGTCGGTCAAGCCTAGAATTAAAAAAAAAATTGTTATGATTTCTATGCGAACAACTTTTTTGTTGTCAAATTGATTGCGACTTGACTTTTTTGTATCATCGATCTCATACGTACCAAAAAATATTGAATTATTTAACCAAATAATGGTATTTGGGCTATTTTTTAAATTTTTGATATTGTCGGTGTCGGTCAAGCCTAGAATTAAAAAAAAAATCTATGCGAATGACTTTTTGTCGCCAAATTGATTGCGGCTTGACTTTTTTATATCATCGATCTCATACGTACCAAAAGAAAATTGAATTATTTAACCAAATAATGGTATTTGGGCTAATTTTTCAAATTTTGATATTTGTCGGTCAAGCCTAGAATTGAAGAAAAAAAATGTTATGATTTCTATGCAAATTACTTTTTTGTGGTCAAATTGATTGCGGCTTGACTTTTTTGCATCATCGATCTCATAAGTACCAAAAGAAAATTGAATTATTTAACCAAATAATGGTATTTGGGCTAATTTTTCAAATTTTGATTTTTGTCGGTCAAGCCTAGAATTTAAACAAAAATAATTATGATTTCTATGCGAATGACTTTTTTGTCGCCAAATTGATTGCGGCTTGACTTTTTTGCATCATCGATCTCATAAGTACCAAAAGAAAATTGAATTATTTAACCAAATAATGGTATTTGGGCTAATTTTTCAAATTTTGATTTTTGTCGGTCAAGCCTAGAATTAAAAAAAAAATATTATGATTTCTATACGAACAACTTTTTGTCATCAAATTGATTGCGATTTGACTTTTTTGTATCATCGATCTCATACGTACCCAAACAAAATTGAATTATTTAACCAAATAATGGTATTTGGGCTCATTTTCAAATTTTGATATTTGTCGGTCAAGCCAAGAATTTAAACAAAAATAATTATGATTTCTATGCGAATGACTTTTTTGCCGCCAAATTGATTGCGGCTTGACTTTTTTGCATCATCGATCTCATAAGTACCAAAAGAAAATTGAATTATTTAACCAAATAATGGTATTTGGGCTAATTTTTCAAATTTTGATTTTTGTCGGTCAAGCCTAGAATTTAAAAAAAAATGTTATGATTTCTATACGAACAACTTTTTTGTCATCAAATTGATTGCGATTTGACTTTTTTGTATCATCGATCTCATACGTACCCAAACAAATTTGAATTATTTAACCAAATAATGGTATTTGGGCTCATTTTCAAATTTTGATATTTGTCGGTCAAGCCTAGAATTAAAAACAAAAATGTTATGATTTCTATGCGAATGACTTTTTTTTGTCGCCATGAGTTTTTTGTATCATCGATCTCATATGTACCAACAAAAATTGAATTACTTAACCAAATAATGGTATTTGGGCTAATTTTTATATTGATATTTGTCGGTCAAGCCTAGAATTTAAAAAAATAATTATGATTTATATGCGAATGATTTTTTTTTTGTCGCCAAATTGATTGCGGCTTGTCTTTTTTGCATCATTGATCTCATACGTACCCGAACACAATTGAATTATTTAACCAAATAATGGTATTTGGGCTAATTTTTCAAATTTTTATATTTAAGAATTTTTAAAAAAATAAAAAAATTCTATTAGAATGACTTTTTTGTCGCCAAATTGATTGTGGCTTGACTTTTTTGTATCATGGATCTCATACGTATATCCAAAAAAAAGAATTATTTAATCATATAATGATATTTGGGTCCAACCTTTCCAAATTTCGACATTTGGCGGTCAGGCAAATTAAACTAGATATGATTGTGATCATAGATCACGGATATTAGTCGAGGGCTTTTGACCCCTAGTGACCCTTTTTTGACCTTTGACCCCAAACTTATCATTGACTTTTTATCTTAGCTTATCAATGAGCACAGGAAAAGAATAGTCCACGTTTTGACCCCTAGTGACCCCTGTGTGACCTTTGACCACTTATGCTTTACAACCTGAGTAGTGGTGCACATAAGGGTTCTTATGACCAAATATGGAGTTAAGATTACATATGTTGATATCCATGCTGATCAAATTACGGGCGAAATATCTGTTTTCAATCGACTACGAAAACTAATTTCAGTCATTCAATGCAAGACTTCTACTGGGTTAGCAAGGTGCATGGAACCCATCGCATAAGTGGCATCTACCAATAGTCAACAGGAGTGGCATACAACGACGGCAGTGACATACAATACAACTGTATAGATGTATGGTGATGTAAATGGCGGACAAGACAAATATGGTGAGGACAAGCATATACGCCAGTGTATGAAACACATCGCATAAGTGGCATCTGCCAATAGGCCTAGTCAACACGAGTGGCATACAACGATGGCAGTGACATACAATACTATTCAGACTACTGAATAAATGGTGATTTAAATGGCGGACAAGACAAATATGCCAGTGTCCAGAATTCTACTCGGTGAGCAGGGTGTGCATGGAAGACATCGCATAAGTGGCATCTACCAAAAGTCAATAGGAGTGGTATAAACGATGGCAGTGACATACAAGACAATTAAGACTACACTAAGATGGTGATGTAAATTGCGGACAAGACATATATGCCAGTGTCCAGACTTCTACTGGGTGAGCAGGGTGTGCATGGAACACATCGCATAAGTGGCATCTCGTAGTCAACAGGAGTGGAATACAACGATGGCAGTGACATACAAGACTATTCAGACTACTGAATAGATGGTGATGTGAGTGGCGGACAAGACAAATATGCCAGTCTCCAGACTTCTACTGGGTGGAACCCATCGCATAAGTGGCATCTACCAATAGTCAACAGGAGTGGCAAACAACGACGGCAGTGACATACAATACAACTGTATATGGTGATGTAATGAATGGCGGACAAGACAAATATGGTGTATGAAACACATCGCATAAGTGGCATTTGCCAATAGGCCTAGTCAACACGAGTGGCATACAACGATGGCAGTGACATACAATACTATTCAGACTACTGAATAAATGGTGATTTAAATGGCGGACAAGACAAATATGCCAGTGTCCAGACTTCTACTCGGTGAGCAGGGTGTGCATGGAACACATCGCATAAGTGGCATCTACCAATAGTCAACAGGAGTGGCATACAACGTTGGCAGTGACATACAATACAAATGTATAAATGGTGATGTAAATGGCGGACAAGACATATATGCCAGTGTCCAGACTTCTACTGGGTGAACTGTCATCTGTAAATAGGAGTAGAAGAGTGGACTATATCACAATGATGGTCCACTGGAGTACCACTTCGTCCGTGGTGTAAATCAGGGTTCACCACAGACGTAGTGTTATTTCAAATGCCCATCATCAATACCAACCATCACACAATTGTGTACGCCGCCAGCTTAGGAGATGAAGAAATCGTCCATATAGCAGGTAACTATAAGCTATACCATCCTTTTTAAAATGTAACATCACTATCTTCAGTCGGCCATCCATTAAGAGGCCCTAATATAATACTACTGATATGTAATAGTCAGGTACTTCCATTCTTCAAATACAAATACTTAATCCTATACATATAGCTCTTTCACATTTATGAAGCCTACTTGTAGCTAGTAATGCCGCATATAATCATATATCTTCCAAAATATATGTCAACAGGCAGAACAAAATAAGTTGACTTCGACATATACAACTATACACTACACCAAACCCACACGACCCAGCTAGGTTTTGTCCAAAATCATTTTACCATTCAAATCCACCAACCGCCAAACCCGAGAACCGCGAAAGCCGAGAACCGCTCTAGTTTATACATAAATTAACATGTATTTCTGGTCATTAAAACAAACAATTACTGTGACCAACATGAGGCAATGTAGACAACTTCTGACTGTGGGAATTTCTTAAATATACCCATGTTTGTGTCTGCCGTTTCCCCCGTCTCGACAGAGAAATATTGTACAAAGTTATACATGAATATAAACATATAAAGACTATGGATGTGTGAATGTGAACAAATATGACATTAAAGGTATATTATGTGATCTTTTTCATATTATGTGATCTTTTCCAGGGAACGCCGTCAATCCTCGAGAAAAAAATGAAAGCAGATTTTCTTGCAGATTTACATTTTGAATCATAAATCGAACATACATTCCAAGTTACAGGGCAATACAATTATTAATTACTTCAAAATCATGGTTTTAGAGTGAACATAAACTGTTAGAGTCTGCGCCGACAACTTATTTTTACTCTAAATTCACTCTAAAACCATGATTTTGGGGTAATTAGGAATTGTATCGCTCTGTAACCTGGAATATACTCATGATTTATGATCAGAAATGTAAATCTGCAATAAAATCTGCTTCCAATTTTTTTTCCCGGATTGAGGGCGTCCCCTGAAAAAGATCACATAATATACCTTTAATGTAAATGATATTGAAAGGTGACAGCATGGAAAAAAGAACTACAAGTTGTTCATTTAGAACAAAAACTATACCTGTTTGAATTGAATGTGATTTATTCTTCTATTTTGTCTAGAGAGTGATTTATTTACTAAAAATAATTGTAATTTCTATTTAATCCATTGTTGATCTTGGGGAACAAAAGGCTCATTACACTTAAAAGGCACAATCAAATTAGATTCAAGAATAAGTTACATCTTCCATAAAGGGACACAGTGTCATGTTGATTTTTTTTAAATTTTAATTAAAAATTGTCATTATTGTTGTTTCTATTATGATTTCATTATGGTTTTCATTATGATTTCTTCTATAAAGTTTTGCAAAAAGTATGATGTTATTGCTAGTGATGTGGAAAATTGCAGTCGTCAATATGTGTTTGAAATAAATTGTTTTTCAAATTCGCATGGTGCCAAATAGCTACCAATACCAAATATCAATGTGTGGAATATATACAAAAGGTGTTTCAAAATTATTCCATTTAACGTCTAATTAATTGATTAATTATGCGCATACATTAATTACACAGCAAACGTGTTAACCAATGGCTTGACAGATTTGTGTGGCTAACCATAAACATCTTTCTCTGTGATTATAGTGTTTATTGTATGATTAATTCATGAGAAATATACAAAAACACCATTTGTGTGGTGGTATGGGAAAACCCGTCGGAAGTCGCTAGTGTTAATATTGAGATATCTGGGTCATACAAAAATATTCCTAACAAATGAGTTCCAAGTCAAGTTTCCAACTTTGGTCCCAAGATAGAGATTATACCTTGAACTTTAGTCTCCAGGAGTTTTCTATGCAAAATTCCAGAAGTACTTTTCTGAACCGTGTTTATCAAATTGTATGTGTAAAATGCTATGTTTACGTAAAATGACACTGTTACCATGGTAACCACTTGTGAATTCCGATAAGGCCCCTTGCAATTAAATGTGAGTTTACTGTTGCCCGCGCGCGTCCAAAAGTCACCCGCGTGATATATGTAATATTTTTAAAATATTTAATTATTTCATTGTTTACAGCTTTTTCATAAGCTTTTTAACACTTTTCTGCCGATAAAATTAGCCGATGAGCCGCAATACGCGGATTTAGGGTTTCCCTAGTGTTGGGCGGTATCGCGCTGATGTTGGTACGCCCTACTTCTGGTTTTACGCTAACGTGTGGGATTGCATTGAAATACGCTTTTAACCAGCTAATAACGCTGATGAAAACAAACAAAATTACGCCGTATTTGATAGTTTTAACGAAAAATAATAATTGTTTTACATTACTCAACAGTTTACCTCCATATTTTAGGACTCAAACTCTCTAATAGGCTTGCACCTTGCCAGAAAAAGACCCACATTTTGCCGTGCCCAATAGCTCTAAATATGCGTATTTATAGGCCATACTTTAGTCTGGCGTGTTTGCAACCAAGAGTTATTATAGTATTAACTCCTTGGTTTGACCGTGTTTGCGGTAACTTTGTTTAGGCCTAGGATAGGCTAGAGAGCCACTCAAATCTGCTTATTTGATAAATTCGGAGGAAAGACAGTTTGAAAAATGGGGTTTTGGTGTTTTAGCATGCAATTTACTCTGCAAATTTATAATATAGGCTAAGTCTATTGTGGTACAATAATTGTGTATATGTATACAAACAACAACTATGTTATATGTACAGTGGCGTGCACAGGAGTGGGAGGGGGGGGGGGGGGGGGGCACCTGACCATAAATGAAATTCCCCCGACTCAGATTCTTCTCGATTCCCCCGACGTACCAAACAAAAAATAGTAAAAGGTAGCCCCATTTATTTTTGCAGTCACCTCATGAATTTCACGTAAGGGGTGGGGGTGGGGGTGGGGGAGGGGGGGGGGGATCAACATTTTTCCACACGGTCAAAACAAATCGCACAGTCCAAAAAACAGCACAGTCAACAACAAATGCCCAATCCTCCGGGTTTTCATAAGTTCTCTAGTCATAACATTTTTCTTTATTTAGCCGACTGCTGCATAAATTTGTCGACCACATGCACAGATTTGCCGACTATTTGACTATTTGGGTCACACCACCCCACACACACACCCAGGCGCGGATCCAGAAAAGTTTAAGGGGGGGGCAAAAATGAAATTGATACCATCCAAGCGGTGCGCACACTATACCGCCTTCCGAGCCAAGCTCGGACAGGGGGTGGGGGTCACGGTCTGAGGGATGATGTGCCCCCCTCCCCCGCAGGCTCAGAAGTAGATAAAAATTCAATTTTGGAACTCATTTGGTGCGATCTGGTGTATAATAGGCCTACTTTCGACCAATATTTTGACCTTTTCCAATAAAAATGTTGTTTTTTATCAATGCACCAATGCACGAAAGAAGTTAAGCATAATTATACTGATATATTCTTGATTTAAGTATAGATTGATTAAAAGCTCGAACAGGGGGGGGGGGAGTCTGAGGGGGATGTGCCCCCTCAGAATTGGATTTTGTTTCCAATTTTTGAACCCGTGTACTTTTGACTATTATTTTATTGAAAAGCAATCACTTTATTTCCGAGCAATATTGGCTTTTTATAGCTATGCCAGAAAGAATACTAGACCTCCAAAATATCAGATTTCTCGTCAACGTACATACGCGTATGTATCCCGACCGCCGTCCAATAAACTCCAAACGTTATCCTTCGCATGCCTCCCCGCCCACCTTTTTGTACCGCCCCCTACCCTTTTCTTTTTTCTTCTTTTTCGTTTGTCCCTTCTTCTTCCTCACTCTCTTTCTTTTCCCCCCTTTCCCCCCTCTAAAGACGGTAAAGAAATAATAAACCCCCGATATTTCACACAAAATTAATTATGTTCAGTCCCTTAAATAAATAATTAGACACAAAAAACAACGTAAATAAACCTCAAATACGTCATTTTAGGACTCTGATGAGCTTTAACATTGCCTCTAGATTTAGTCTGTTATATCCAGTCCCCACTGGCACTGGCATGACGTGCTCGGTAAATTAAATGACGCCTGGACTGCCGAATTCCGCAACTTTTCGTCATTTTACGCGGAACTTTCAATGGATATTTCAACTTAATGTGCACTTTTTAATTCTGCCGATCCCCAAGGATAGTTTAGGTATACTATCTTTATTTTCAATTAAGACTTCTGTACTTTTGAGGGGTGCGTCGACCATGAAATCTTCTGAGTTTATTTTGATCGCTCGTCCCATTTTGCAATGCATTTTCCTATGGTAGCGTAAAACCAGAAGTCGGGCGTACCAACATCAGCGCGATACCGCCCAACACTAGGGAAACCCTAAATCCGCGTATTGCAATACTTCCGGCCGGGTTGGGAAAACATTTCTGGGAAGTAAAAAACTCTGCACGAAACTTGCAATTGTCGCTTTGTATTGAAATGTGTGCATTTGAAGCATATTCGTAGGCACGGCAATTGATTACTGCGCAATCGCTTCAGCGCATGACGTCACATCAAAACCGCCGAACTTTTTTTGAGTTCTAGTGCTTTCTGTGTAATATTTCAGGTTTGTTTACGATCGCAATCTTTAAAATTCTCCGAGCTAGCGTAACGATTTTTTTTTACAAACATCGATCGATCGAGTATCTCATTAATATTCAAAAATGGGATGCAAATATGAGTAGACTCCTTTATAAAAGAAACAAAATGCAAAGCCAAGGCAGTAGGTGGTAGTAGGACATAATTAACATCATTTGAATTGTATTCGTACCTTGGATAATAGTTAACAATGCCGACAATATTAAATCAGGTGACTTTACCCCAAAATATTACAATATTAATATTAGATAGTCACCTCGTCCTGCTTTTCAAAAACGCAACAGTAAACTCACATTTAATTGCAAGGGGCCTAATGCACTGTAAAGATTTTGAAAGTGAAGAACTTACAATTGTTAATAATATCGCCAAAAACTAGGTTCATATCAAAAGTCCTTTTCATATGACAAGCTATTCTGTGTGATACACCAAGATGTAGTTTTATTATTATTAGAGCAGTTAAAAGATTTTGTGTACACCCTTGAATTGCCAGTTTCAATTTTTAGTGTTGCGTTTAAACTTGCCGACTTTAAAATACTATAACTGTAGTTCTAGATGGAATTTCTGAAAAATGTAAACAGTCCTATACTCAGTAGAGTATGAAGCTCTCTCCCATAGAAAAAAACAAAGTTGCTAGAAAATGACCGTGTGAAGGGTTTTCCCATGCCACCACACATTTGTGGTTTTTAAAAATATACCAAATGTTTGGAGGGAAATATTTCAAATACTAAAAGGATATTGAATTATATGCTCAGACCATTGTTTTGAGCACATCTTTACCTTTAATTTGATACCTTGCAAGCCTGGTTTGGATACATAGTACTACTAAATAATTTCAATGAGTTTGGTCAATCTTAATTAAGACAGATTTTGGCTTTTTTTTTAAAGTAAAGATAAATGTGTACGTTTTCTCAGACAGAATTGTTGACAATGATGGGAACTTCATATCCTGTGAATTTGGTGTTTTAACACCAAATCCACAGGATATGAAGTTCATTAAAATGGCATAGCTTTTGCTGGAATGACAAAAAGCAAATTTGTAATGTATTTCTTCATAATATGCTAATTATATGCAAATAAGGTCAAACTTTTTTTCTCTATGTCATTGAATCTCCAAGTTGTATTCTATAATATAATACTGCAGGGATGCAAAAAGTGCGGGTGCGGGGAGCACCGCTCCCAGGAAACAACAGTTAAAATTGAGGAAATCATGCCAGTGCCTAAAAAAACTAAAAGGAGGAAAAAGAAGAAACTTGGAGAAAAAGAGGGAAGAGAAAAAAAGAGGAGAGAAAAGAAAAAGAGGAAAAAGGGGGGAAAAGAAGGAAAAAAGAAAAGAGAGGAAATGCCTGACGAATAGTACATTATAAATGTACCAGTTGAACATGGGAACAGGTACAATACAATACAACTCATATTTGAGGAAATTTACAATTATTATCAGGACAGGCATTCAATGAAAAACAGTGAAAAGATGCGAGTCGAGTCGTGAAGGTGGAAACAACTGAGAATATCTGAGGAAAGTTATACAACATGTACAATGAGGGTTCCGACTTCTGAGCCATAGGAAATTCAATTTATCAATGCAGCACTAAAATTGAAGAAAGAGCTGTTGAGGATGACCTGGAAAACCTTAAGGAAATATTGAATTGATGAGATACAAAGAACAAAGAAGAACCATTATAAAAAGCACCAAACAAGTTGGAAAGTATAATAAAGTTTGAGGAAATGGAATCATCAACATCAAGAGGAATAAGTAACACGAATGGAGATGACTGAAAGGACAGCAGCTAATAATAATAATAATAAAGGTCTAAATTTTATTGTCATCGCAGCCAACTGGCTGAATTGTAACAACATTACAAATCATCAAATACATTAATAAACAATGCAACGTCCAGGCAGCAGCTAAATCAGCGCCAAGTTGCGACATAAACCAACATGAACAAACATACATAACCCTATAGTAACCCCCAAAAGGACTGAAAAGGACAGCAGCTGACCAACATCTCAGATTTGAGGATATAATATTTTGCTAAATGGACAAAAAAGAAAGACAAAGCCAAATTGATAGTCACATTTACAAGAAACCCTTATGTTGCAATAATGTTGAAGGTTGAATATTTCAAGGCTATCATTTTAAAGCTTGTTCAAAGCCAAATGTAACCTAATTGTGGTCAAATTCATAAGTGAATAAATATCGCATGTTTTCTGCAAACAAATAATCTCGAAAAGGCATGAAGTCATTCGGGTAATTGGGAAACTTGCACCCCCCCCCCTCCCCCTACCGGAGATATCCTGATAACGCCGACTGAACAGGTTGAACGCGAAATGACAAAAACGCACAGTTTCCAATGATGTATACCCTCCTGGGAGATCATCATTTCGTTGTCATAATGAATGAGTAGATATTAAGCTGATTTATGTGACAACACAAATAATATTATGTAAAAATTCTTGCTTTTGAAGTGATGCAGAAGCTATTTTATGTTACCATGGTTCTGGTTTGTTTGAGGAAATCTTGATTCTTAGAACCATGCTCCTGAGGAAGAACTAACTTTTTGCACCCCTGTAATACTGTCTCCTTGTCTTACATGTTACTTTTTAAATTAGAGTGTAATTTCAATAACATGCACTTTTGGTAATTCATGCTCTGTTGCACTGTAGTGGCCTATGGTGGAGGAAGGGTAAAGAGCATAGACGTGCAAGCGGGAGGGGCGGGGGGGTTCACGCCCCATAATTATCACAGTGAGGGAGGACGCCCCCTTACTCTCCTCCTCCCATCTTGACTGCCCCATAGGATGTGATATATATGTAGCATAATTTTTCTAATAGGGGCGATCATTACAATTCGGACTAGCCGACCATATTTAATTTCAAACTAGAACTGGAATCGGTCACTCACGGCCTTAGTACACTGATTTCGAACGGCCATGAGGACCTGGGTTTTCCACTGTACGTTTTATGATTCTTACATGTAAGGGAGCCTCCATGCAAAGAAAAAATTGCTGAACAAAGAAATCTAATGCTATATACATACAAATACTCTTCATATAATAAATTTATAATACTGTTCTGACGTTTATAAATTGTTTCCTCTAAATTAAACATTTCTGTTAAATAAAAATATTCACAGTTTAATTATTTCGACACTTCTATAGTACTTAAAATTTGTGCACAAGTTTACCAGCCAGGAACGCTGCATGCTGATAGCACGCGTAAGTGTCAATCAATCTGTATCTACATCTAAAGGGCACCGCCCAGCCACAAACTCATAGAATTGTTAGGTGGTTTATGACGTGCGCGGAATAGTCTACAGTTGGGCCCATGTATCAAAATGTAAAAATGTAAAAATGATCTGGATTGTAAATGGGGACCATGCATCCTTTTGCTTGGTCAGATTTGGTCAGCGACAGATATCGGTTCAATTTCGGTCAAGCGGACCCTTTTTAATTTTCGAACTAGCAGACTTCTTTTTATTTTTGAACTAGCAGAGCCTATTTTAAAATCCGACTAGCGGGCCCTTTTTTAATTCGGACTAGTGGACCTTTTTATTTTCAAATTAGCGAACTCTTTTAAATTTAATTATCAGACCTTATTTCATTTTTGAACTAGCGAATATATTTTTTAATTGGGACTAGCGGGCCCTATATTTGGACAAGTAACCTAATTTTTTTCTGGATTAGCCACAAGGTATAGCAAAATCATTGTTCAGACTAGCGGGCTGTCGGACTAAAGTGAATTTTTTTCAGACAACGGAAAAAAAGATCACAAATTGGGCTCATCGCATATAGGGTACGCAGAAAAAGTGATTCTGCATACTTATGCGCACTGGCAATGGGATAGATTTTCCATTTTGTTACTCTTATTATGGTACTCATAAAGAGAGTACTTTAGCCTCTCAAGTATAGATACATTTTCAAAAAAATGCTATTAATTTGAATGTACAATCCTTTGCAACAGGCCACGGCCATGTGTGTTATGCACAGCCATTTTGTTCATTGCACAGTGTGTAACAGATGCTTAAGGTTGTTCCTATGGCTAATTTTTTGTTTGATATTTGAATAGAGCTTGCTGAGCTCCACAATAATCTGAAATTTGAGATTGATCGGAGGTACGGTTTTCTAGATATGACAATTTTATTGTCAAAAATGAAGCAAAATGGAAGAGTTCATTTCTTTTGTTTCTTATTGTTTTTTTGACCCCCTAGCTGGCCTACCAAAATAATTAATCTATGCAAAGGCTGTAAGACATCTGCATAATTAATTATACTTAATTACCTAAAAACAAAAAATGTAAAAAAATTAGGTTAACTAATGCACTTAATTATTTTTTAAATGTAATACCACTTGGTGTATATGTTGGCTATACTTGACTTATTTGACTTAGGGCGGATGATTTTTCCGAACCACAATGTCTCTCCAGATCTTCCTATCCAACATAGCTGTCCTAATTTCTTCCACCTGCAGTCCTGTATCACGTTTGACGATGAAGGTCAGGGCTGGTCTACCACGCTTTCTTACTCCGTGCTTTGGAATCCAATGTATGAGTTTGTGTACAAGCTCCTTGGACCCCCTAAAGCAGTGTCCAGCAAATCTTGCTCTGCATTCTCTAATCTTGTCCGAGACTTTTGGCATGTCCCCATACAGTTCCGTATTTGTCACATGTTGACTCCAGTTGATGTTGAACACAGATCTTAGCATCCTAGTGTAGCATCCATCCAGTTGTTTACCAAGCTTCGGGGTGACTGTCCATGCCTCACATCCATAAAGGAGGACTGATTCTACTGTAGCTATGAATAGTCTTTCTTTGAGCTTTCTGGATAGTGATTTAGCCTTCCATAGCTGACTAAGTTTGCCGCAGGCTCTCCATGCAGCTGCTTTGCGTGTTTTGATGTCCTTTTCAGTGCTGTTCATCCAGGCTCCAAGGTATTTGAAGTCTTCCACTTTATCAAGGCGCATGCCTTCGCTTGTGGTGATTAAAGGTACTTGCGTCTGGTTGAAGGACATGTACTTCGTCTTTGCAGCGTTCATTTTTAGCCCAACTCTACCCACTGAAGTCTCCACTCTGTTGAGTAGTGATTGCGCTTGAGACACTTCCTCAGACAACAGTGCAATGTCGTCAGCAAAGTCTAAGTCAGTTAATACGGTTGGTCCTATTCTTCTGCTGCTTCTTTTTGTTAGGTGGAATCCTAGCTCTTCTTCTCTGCCATCTATGTATGGCCTCTCTTAGGGCATAGTCAAGAACAATGACAAAAAGATATGGAGCCAGGGTGTCTCCTTGTAGTACTCCAGCCAGTATCTCGAACACTTCTGTTTCTCCATCTGGTGATATAACCTTTGCCTTGGTGTCTTTGTATATGTCTGCTATCGCATTTGTAAGCTGATCGGGTACACCATAGGCTTTCATTATTTGCAGCATTCGCCCCCTATGTATTGTGTCAAACGCTTTCTTGAAGTCGATAAAGGTTATGATGGCTGGCAGGTTATTTGATCTTATTCCCTCAATAATTCTTCGGAGGGCAAGTATATGACCTACAGTGGTACGTCCTACTCTGAAGCCATTTGGATTGGCTCTTAGGTGTGCGTCGAGCTCTGGTCTAATTCTGTTGAGCATCATTTTGTTGTATAGCTTGGCAACAATTGAACTCAGGCTTATTCCACGGTAGTTACCCCCCAAGCTGAGATCACCTGATTTCGGTATTGGTACTATGTTGAGAATGGACCACTGCAGAAGTCAAAAATGATGTTGTCCAGATCACATCTTTTGAGCTTTTGGCTATACAACTCTCCTTAATTCCTGTGCTGCGGGAATCTAATGGAGTTTTCAATAAAAAATTAGAGCAAAATTGTTATAAAAATGTTGACTAGGGAGTCAAAACACAATATAAAACAAAATAAAATAGACTGCCCTCTGTTGGCCAACCAAAAAAAACACAATACAAAACAAAAGAATTCAAAATGACTTAAAATATATTTTTGACAATAAAATTGTCATATCTAGAAAACCATACCTCCTATCAATCTCAAATGTCAGATTATTGTGGAGCTTAGCAAGCTCTATTAAGATATCAAATAAAAAAATTAGCCATAGGAACAACCTTAACCCTAACCGATACTTGGCTCAGTATACTTCGCCAAGTTTATAGCCTGGAGCCATTATTTCATCGAAAAATTGCTGCGCCGGGTGACACAAGCACACCACATCGTAGTAATTCGTAGGGTAAGGGTTAAAGTATTCTCAAGACCAGTGGTGCATTCTGACGATGACTGAAGGTGTCTCCATCAGATATATCTATATTTTGATATATTCACAATTAAGCATTATGCGACACAAAAATACACCCAGTAGGCTGTTCTACAGGCAAACATACATGTACCTCTCAGGTTGGCTTGGTCGATTAGGCGGGTTTTTTCCCATACAAATTGTGAAATTTTGTGAATCTTTATCAATTTTTGCAATTTTTGCAATTTGTAAAAATAAATTCAAAACACTTTCAATTTTGTGGACATAAAATCCAATTTATTTTGTAAAATTGAATAAATGTCAAATTTGTAAAACATAAACAAAAATTAAACAACTAAAAAAATAGGAGCTCATAGAACAATGTGGTTTTTTGTCTCGATCCTTATGATGTTGTAACAATTGAACATGTAATTGGTTGATGTTATTTAAAAATATTGTTTATTCACAGGTTCCAAATACCCCATGAAATGGACAGCACCAGAAGCAGCCTTTTACGGCACTTTCTCCATCAAATCTGATGTCTGGTCGTTTGGAATTTTACTGACAGAGATAATCACCTATGGCAAGGTACCGTACCCAGGTAAGACCAAAAACATATACATTTTTGTGTTGCCTGTAGGACATGTATGGACATTTATTTATGAAGGCTCTGTCACATAAATTAACCTTACACACAATCTTTGGATGATCGATCGTCATAATGACAACAACAAAAGTTATGCTGTCCTCCACAGACAGCTCTCAGAGAGGAGAGGCGGGCGGGCAGCTTTTTAAAAATTAAAAATTAAATTTTCTCTTTTTTTTCTTATACCAGCGGAAGCTCAAAGTTCAGCCAACAAGAAGTTGAAATCAAATAAAGAGTCGCACATAATATGTTATAAACAGTTGGTTTAATATTCAATGCTAAACTGTTAATTTGTTTGAAGAAGAAAAAAATCAAAAAACAATCAGAGCGGCATAAATCTGACGAGGGGGAGGTAGAGGACAACATAACATCTTTTTGTTGGCCTAAAGTGCAGACTAAACATGCAAGAACTTCGATCGATCATCAGTCATTGAATTCACACAGAGAAGCAGCCCTTTTTTTTGACGATCAATCATCATAGCGACTGTTATTGCGTCTTCAAAAGGCCTGTGTGAAAAAGTTAAATTAGCAAATAGAGCTAACGTCGGCCCAACGTTTTGGAAATTTGGATGTACGTTCGTGTAAATTGTCATTCATTCGTGACATATTTGGTTTGCTAGGGGTTCGCAGTGGTGTGCTGGAGTCTAGGAATTTGTTTGAGCATTTTCAAAATTGCGAGAGGGTGACAACCATAATATCAAAGTGAACAGCTATTATAGCCTGCACATAGCTGTTACTTAATAGCTGTTACCAGCTATTTGACAGCCTGCACAAACAAATGAAAACTTACAGATAAGTACACCCAAATTTCCAAACCAGTGATCTTTTAATCCAGTGATCACTAAAGTCAGTGTTTTGGTTTACAACTCATAACTTTGTTTAAGGGGGCTGTGCACCTTCAGGTATAGCCTCCTTAAACTGCCATAACTTCTTCATTATTCATTTAATCTATATAACAATATTAGGGCCTATTAAAAATGTTTAACATTTTAATTAGTGGGCTTAATTAATTATTCAAATGGAAATCAGACAAAAGCCAACATACGTACGTTTTACGCTCTTTGAGTGTACTACCTAGTAGATTAAGATTAAAAAAATGGCGGACAGTGAAACACGGTAGCTATCGAACGGGTGTAGACTGAGACAGATGTGACTGTTTTATGACTGCTATGAGATTCACCACCATCGATGGGATAAACTGTAATGATACTGTAATACTACTGATCACCAACATTTCACTGGTATGTCCGTAAATATTCAAACTCGATAAAAATCATCATAAGATTACTTCGCTTCGTCACCGTTTTATTTGACGTGTATGCTGAATTCTGATACCCGCTTGATTTAAACTGTATAATACGCTAACAACTGTGCCACGGATACTCTTCGGTTGATTGAAAACATATTCCAGCTGAAATTATTTTACGTTACCATTGTTAACTTAACGCTATCAATATGGATGAATTACGTTCCATACTAAACTCCATGAGAGAGGAAAACAAACATAACTTCAACGCCATCTCTCTACAGTTGGAACACTCTGAAAACGGATATCAAGGATATTAAGACGGATGTTGCAGATCTCACGTTAAGTGTTGGCTCCTTGGACAAAGATGTGATGGCGATTAAGGATGAAACTATACCACAACTTAGAAGTGAACTCAAAGCTGAGATAAACGCATTGAAGACCGAGCGTATACAGGCAGAACTCTACAGCAAACGAGCTAATTTGCTATTCTACGGCATCAAAGAATTACCAGGTGAAGACGCGAAGGTGAAGTTGTCATAAAATCCTTTGTCAAGAAAGAGCTCGAATTAGATGCAAATTCTATTCTATTTGCAAATGTCCACCGCCTACCTACGAAAACATCTACAGGCTCTAAACCAATCATCGCCAAATTCATATTGATGAGGGATCGTGATCGTATCCTAAGTGCAGCACCACGTCTGAGAAAATCTACAGAAAGGTATGGCATCAGTCCTCATTTACCAGTTGTGATGCAGCAAGCCCGTCAGAAACTTCTCCCTATCAGACGCGAGGCAATCGCAGCAGGAAAACGAGCCTTCATCAAGACAACTGGGATTGATGTTAAACTCTACATAGATAACAATCTGTATAAAGCCAAATAACTTTACGATTGAGTCTGGACTCTCACCATTGTTAAAAATCTTGTATTGTATCATAACATCATCTTCATGAATCCTACCTTCCCTGATCATAGTCATTGTACTGACTGAGAACCTTAGCTTGTTCTTTTCCTCATTCCAATGTTATTCATTCCCTCAATCAAATCTAATTTATTCATTCGTACTTCCCAAACCCCATTAATTTTTTACTTTTTGCTTTTTACGTCAATTTTCGAGTGTATCATCTTCGGTAACTCTCAAACCCTCACCCCACGTGTCAGCACACCAACCCGCCAATCTCCCCACCTCTAGTTTTTTTCTTCTTTATACTTGTCGAGTTACATGGTGTCATTGGCAAATGGATAAAATATGTAATACGTGTTCAAAAAACATTCTGTTAAACCAATCTAAAATTGTATGTAATGCATGTCATTCTCTGTACCATACTCGTTGTGTATATACTGATGTAAATGTAAATTGGTTCTGCTTTAAATGCACAGGTGAATTATTCCCGTTTAACCACTATGTTGATGATGATGAATTTAGATTTGCACTATTTTGTTTTGATAACACTATTGATTACAATAGACTGCTTAGTTTGAAACTGAATCCATTCCAATTTGAAGATGACTTCAACAATATAAACAATGAGTCCGATTATTTGATGAATTCTAATAATAAGTGTGCTTATATATTTGACAATGATATGTATACTAGCTCATCAGGCAGCAGAGAGTTCTCAATTCTACACATTAATTCTCGTAGTCTAAACAAAAATGTTGACAGTATTCACTCATTTTTATCAAGTATGGATCATACGTTCACTGCAATATGTATTTCTGAATCTTGGTTTTATGAAGACAGTTCTAATGTAGTCGAAATTGATAACTATGAGCTGGTCAGCACACCTCGCCGTGGCAGAAGAATGGTTCTGCTATTTATGTTCACAATTCTGTTTCGTATCGTGTAAGGAATGATCTGAATCTCATTCTTAACTCATCTCTCAATCGTGACCATTCTGAGTCTGTATTTGTTGAAATTTTAAACACCACAGATAAAAATGTTATTGTTGGTAATATCTATCGTGCTCATCGGACGGATGCCAACTTATTTAATACTGATCTTGACGCATGCCTTACTAAAATCACCAACGAAAACAAACAATGCTTTATATATCAGGTGATTTTAATTTCGATTTATTGCAACATGCTAATGTCAACGTTATAAATGATTTCCTAAACATGTTTCTTAATGTTGGCATGTATCCGTTGATCGATAGACCTACCAGGATAACTCCTAAATCAGCCACATTACTTGATAATATTTTTACGAATGTTCTCAACTACCCAATTAAGTCTGGTGTATTTGTAAATGATCTTGCTGACCATTATCCTGTATGTCAAATCACTAAAATGGTGCAACCGAGATCCAACAATCAAAATAGTCCGTCTATGAAAACGTGTTCATTCAATCAGAATAAATTGCATAGTTTTCATTATCACATCAATCTTGTTGACTGGAGCTTTGTTACCGATATTAATTCTAGTGATATGGCGTACGATGCATTTGTTATGAAATTCACTGATATCTATGACACACATTTTCCAATCAAATCCATCCCAATTGCTTCAAACAAAATCCGTCGTAAACCATGGATTACATCAGCTATCATCGAATCAATAAATCGCAAGCAAAAGCTCTATAAAAAGTATATTGGTCGTCCAACTGAGTGAGGTCAATAAAGAACGTTACATAACGTATCGCAATATGTTGACCACACTGATTCGTAATTCAAAGAAAACTTATTATGCTGAGAAATTGAATGCATGTAAACATGATGCAAAGCGAACCTGGACGATATTAAATGGTATCCTAAATCGTGGTAAAAGGCCCAGACTGCCAACGTCATTTAATATTAATGATATGGCCATCAGTGACCCCTATCAGATCGCAAACCATTTCAATTCTTATTTTGTTAATATTGGTTCTACTCTTGCAAATAAAATTCCGCATTCTGATACAGGATTCCAACATTATTTGAATAAAGCTAAATCGCCAAGTGGTTCTCTTTATATGTCACCTACTGATAATGCTGAAATCATTATTGTATGTAAAGCATTAAAATCAGGTACTAGTGGCGGTTGTGATGATATCAAACCGGATATTATGAAATCTGTCATTGATATTATTGCTACACCTCTTGCTCATATCTTCAATTTATCATTGAGTTCGGGTATCGTTCCAGCGAAGCTTAAAATTGCCAAAGTTGTTCCGATTTTCAAAAAGGGTGATCGTCAGGATCCATGCAACTATAGACCCATCTCTGTTCTCCCAGCTTTCTCGAAAATTCTTGAACGCATAATGCATAAGAGACTGTATAATTTCATCTCGCGTTTTAACCTACTGCATGATTGTCAATTCGGTTTCCGCTCCAAACGCTCGTCATTCATGGCCATCCTTGAAGCTTACAATAAAATTGCAACCGATCTCGATAACAAAAAATATTCACTAGGTATCTTCCTGGATCTCTCCAAGGCTTTCGATACAATAAATCACGACATTCTTCTTTCAAAACTAAAGCACTATGGTGTACGTGGGATTGCCTTGGAGTGGTTCAGAAGTTACCTTTCTGATAGAACCCAGCATTCGGTTTTCAATCTGCATTACTCCTCTAACTTAAAATTAACCTGTGGTGTTCCTCAAGGTTCTATATTGGGACCCCTTTTGTTTATTATCTATATAAATGATATTGTATTTTCAAGTAATTTCTTTAAATTCGTAATTTTTGCTGATGATACCAACCTACTTGCCTCACATAAAAGCCTCACCGAGCTTGCTAATATTACGAAAAACGAACTAATAAAAATCACCACATGGTTAAATGCTGATAAGTTATCCCTAAATATTAACAAAACTACTTACATGTACTTCAGAAATAGATATGACTCACGTATTCATGATTATCCCGACACCAACATTGAAAATATCCCAATCATGAAGGTTTCGAGTACCAAATTTCTTGGGATAATAGTTGATGAATCTTTATCATGGTATCAGCACAACGCCCACATCACTAATCTTGTCTCAAAATATACTGGAATCTTATTTAGGTTAAAACATTCTCTGTCATCTCATATTTTGTTTTCCCTCTATTCAAGCCTCGTACTTCCCCATATCCAGTATTGTAATATTGTTTGGGCTGATTCCCATAATTATAATCTTCGTTCAATTCATGTTAAACAAAAGAAAATCATTCGTCTTTGTTCAAACTCACATTATTTAGCACATTCTGCCCCTCTGTTTGCTAACTTAAAGACCCTCACTATTTACGATGTTCATCAACTTCAAAAGGCTATATTTATGTATAAATTTACAAATAATATGCTCCCTGATTTATTTTCAAATTATTTCAAGAAATCAACTGCCATCCACTCCTATGGAAACAGATCTTCCAACTTGTATAGACCTCATAATTTCAATACCGATCTCGCTAGATACACCATTAGAAGACAAGGGCCTCTGGAGTGGAATGGCATTGATGCTGACATTCAGAAATGTAAATCCGTAAATTGTTTTAACAAAACATACAAGGATTACCTTTTATCATATTATGAATGATGTTTCAACCACCATATTTAATTTAATTATAAATTTCGTGCAGTCATTTCCCTGGCGATGTGTGTATGTGTATAATCCGTGGCATCGCTTCTTTTGTAGCATCATTATGGCGCGTGGTACCAAATTGCCATACAGTCACATCGCCAGCGAATTCAATTCAATTCATTCATTTCATATTTCATTGTCACTTTTGTTTGTCTTTTTTGTTTGTTTTTGATTATCCACTATTAATGTTATAACTCACCGTATGTAGTAATATTATAATAATATTTTTATTCTGCAATGTGTACATCATCAGTATACAGTAATGTCCATGCCTCTGACAACATGTATCCGAATTTGTTACGTTTAAATGATTTATTAAGGGTGGCCAAATATATTTGCGAGCTCTGCTCTGCTTTTGGTCAGCCCACCAATGTATTTACTTAAAATTATTGTATATGTATTATTGGTAAATAAAACTGAAACTGAAACTGAGTATGAACCAAGTCACATCATCATAGGTATTCTCATTATAGTCTACAAACTTTACTTTACTTGTCTTACTGTGCAGGGGTGTGTATAGCAGAGTTCTGCCACATAAATCATCACTAATAGTAATGTGGATCATTATGGGATACATCATGCTCCACAGCATCGAGGATGATTGCTGAAAAGGGGTAGCTTCCTGTGTTTACCTTTTGTATTGTTTGTATTTCTTTCCACTCCAGGCATGAATAACAAAGAAGTACTAGAGACGGTGGAAAAAGGATTCCGTATGCTGCAACCAGAGAATTGTCCTGATTCACTCTACAGAATCATGCTGGACTCATGGCACAAAGACGCGCAGAGTCGTCCCACCTTTGAATCCCTGCACTCCGTACTGGAAGATTACTTTGTCGCGACAGAACCTTCTTTCATAGAACCAGAATAAATGAAGCGATAGTGAAAAAAATGACAACTACGGGGTCGAAGGAGCCAGGTTAATTATCTGCCCTTGAGTTTATATTACTTACAGCAAGTATTCAGATGTATTTACTAACTATGGACGACTGCATGTCCATATTTGGTCACGCTGAGAGTTTTGTGCAAGAGGGCTTGCCATACCCAGTAGCTGTTCTATGTTATTGTGTTTGTTTCTATATTTTGATCAGCCCCAAATTGGTGAGCCTCCTTACTGCAGCGAATTAATATTTACAGGTGCAAATAAACCCAGCAGGCGCACATGCATTAAATGTGTGACGCGAGTGCGTTTGGCCAAAAGTGTGCGCGTATGGCCAAATTGTGTGCATGCGGTTAGATAAAAACTGCATATTTTTGTGCCAACTGATTGAACTAAAATAAGGGCTCTGCATCTGTTGGCTATGAAGAATAACATATATATATATAACCCACAACACTTTTAGGCCACACTAATTAAATAGTTTGTCTCAAAGCTCTCCCAAAGTTGAAAACCTAATGCGGAATGCGGGGGGGGGGGGGGGGGGGTTCTTGGGTTTTTTATTTCTCTTTTTTCTTCTTTTTTCTCCAGACTGCAGGATGACATGCAAGAGTAAAATAATAATAATAATAATAATAATAATGGCATTTATAATGCGCCGTCAATCTAGGTAAAACTATTCCGAGGCGCAAACATATAAAACAAAAATACAAATTAACATGAAAAATACATAAACAAGGATGATGTGCATATACATGTACATATGTATAATACAAAGAAATCAATTATAAACTGAGTCAAATAATCTTGTTTTTAACAAGTTCTTAAAAGAGTCAAGTGAATCACAGCATCTTAAATTATAAGGTAGTGAGTTCCAGAGAGTTGGTGCAGCAACCGAAAATGCGCGATCTCCAAATGAAGAAGTAGTCCGTGGAACAACAAGTAAAAGTTTATCAGTGGACCGGAGAGTACGTTTTGGATGATATGGTACAAGAAGATTAGCAATATATGTTGGTGAAGTGCCATGCAAAGCTTTCCAAGTTAAAAGAAGAAGTTTAAAATGAATTCTTTCGCGAACAGGAAGCCAGTGGAGATCTTTCAATATTGGAGTGATATGATCGAATTTCCTTGTCTTTGTGAGAACGCGAGCAGCTGCATTTTGAGCAAGTTGTAGTTTGTGAAGTAAGTGATCAGTGATGCCAAAAAGAAGAGAATTGCCATTGTCAATACGAGAAGTTATAAGAGCATGGACAATAGTAGCTGCGGTTTCAAATGTTAACATTTTCCTTATACTATTGACATTCCGTATATGATAATACACTGATTGGCATATCCATCGAACTTGAACATCCATACATAGATTATTATCAAACACAATTCCTAAGTTCCGAGCAGATTTTGAAGCAAGAACAGAAGAAGTGTCGATATTGATATGATGATCAATTATTTTACGTTGATTGAATCTGGAGGTCATAATTAAAAACTCTGTCTTATCATCATTCAATTTCAGCTTGTTTACAGACATCCACGACTTGATTTCTAAAATACAAGCTTCTGCGCGTTGACGGGCCGACATTTCATCATTACGATCATTTAAATTAAAAGGCACATATAGTTGTGTATCGTCCGCGTAAGAATGAACATCTAATCCGTGTTTGCGAGCAATGCTAGCAATGGGAGAGGAATAGATGGTGAATAGTATAGGTCCAAGCACAGATCCTTGAGGAACGCCATATTTTAGCGGAACATGTGTAGAAATAGTTCCATTTATGTTTACTGCTTGAGTTCTGTTTTTGAGGTAGGACTGAAACCATCTCAGAGCTGAATCCTTGACACCAATTGACTCAAGACGCCTGAACAGAATATCATGGTCAATGGTGTCGAAGGCGGCAGAGAGGTCGAGAAGAATGAGAAAAATGCCACGTTTACCATCCAATTCACGTAAAATGTCATTGTGTACTTTAAGAAGAGCGGTCTCTGTACCATGATATTTTCTGTATGCTGATTGATGTTGTTCATATAAGTTGTTTAGACATAAAAAATGAACAAAATATGGAAGTCAACTCTATCTCGGAAGTTCAAACTTCGTCTGTTTGCCTCAACGGTGGAGTCAGTTCTGCTATATGGATGCGAAGCTTGGACCATTACCCCCAAGCTACAGAAAGAGCTAGATGGCTGCTACACCAGAATGCTGCGAGTAGTACTCAATGTCAACTGGAAACAACATATACCAAACACCCAACTGTATGGTGACCTCCCCAAAATAAGCCAGAAGATCCGGAAGAGAAGAACAAGGTTTGCTGGCCACTGTTACAGAAGTGAGGAGCCAGTATCCAAACTGGTGCACTGGATCCCCAAACATGGCAAAAGAAAGCCGGGACGACCTGCCCTGACATTTATCGATCTACTCAAGCAAGATACTGGACTGGAGACGAGTGACATAAAGACAGCAATGAACGACAGAAGAGTGTGGAGAAACATCGTAGATCGGGGACACGACCCGAATTAAGCAAGTAAGCAAGCAAGACATAAATGAGCAGCAAGACGATGTGCTACAACTTTTTCAACAATTTTTGATACAAAATGTAGATTGGACACAGGACGAAAGTTTTTCAAAATGTCTGCATCCAAGGAAGGCTTCTTTATGAGTGGAGAAACAAGTGCATTTTTAAAATGGTCCGGAAATGTTGCATTTTCAAGAGAGAGATTTACAATCTTAGTAATGACGGGCACCATGATGTTGATGTGATCTTTCAACATCCATGTTGGAATTGGGTCCAATGTACACGACTTAGAAGGTGAAGACGACACAAGCTTATATATTTCATCATCAGTGGCAGGCGTAAAAGACATCATGAATGTAGCAACATTATTCTCAGTAGGCAGAACAGGAGCAGTTGAAGCAATGGTATCAAGATCACGACGTATTTTAGAAATTTTGGAGACAAAATAATCATTGAATCGATGTGCAAGTTCCTTTTGACAAGCGTGTGAGGGTAGCTTGACATTGCCTTTCTGGTGTAAGAGACTCTCGACAACTTTGAAAATTTCCTTTTGGCTTTGACATTGCAATATTTTGTCTTCGTAGTATTTGGATTTGGCATCATTTATCATATTAACAACAACCATGCGCTGTGATGCGAAGTTTTTTGCGAAGTTTTTTGGCCGTATCAATTTCAGGAGTATACCATGGATTAGAGGGGCGAATAGTAATGGATCTATGTTTTAAAGGTGCGTGCTTGTCAAGAATATTGCGAAGAATAGTGTCGTATTCATCAACTAAGGTGCCAAGATCTGATGAGCTGCTTATCAATTTACTTAGTTGTAAATCCTTCGTAAAATTATCCTTGTTGATGGATTTCCATTTGCGATAAGAAATAACTTTCCTTACAAATTTAGGTTTTTGTAAAGCAAGCTGGCAATGAATAACGGCGTGATCAGTAAACAAAAATGGAACAGTCACAGAATCAACGATATCATCATCTGAACGCGAAATAACAAGGTCTAAAGTATGTCCATCAATATGGGTAGGATCGCGTACAAACTGGGTTAAATTTGAAGATGAAAGAATATCAGCGAGGCGGATGACATCAGGGTCAGATGGTATATCCCAATGAAAATTGAAGTCTTCGACTATCAAGAGTTTACAAACCGATGTTGATAATGATGAAACATATGCAGAAAATTCCTCGAAGAATACCCTCGGTGTTACACGGTGCTTCTTGCTGTACCGGGGTCTATATAAAATGACAATTTTAAGTGGTAATATATCACCTTTAAAAGTAAGGTCACAGCAGAGACTTTCAAATGATGTTGCTTGGAATAGGCTGCTGGCAACTCTGGTTATGGACTCTTTGTGAATAATACCAACACCCCCTCCTGTTCGAATTGGACGAGGGACATGGAAAAAGTTATATCCAGGTAGTGTCAACTCTCCAACGGTTTGTTTATGTTTGTCGGAGTTTGACAACCAAGTTTCCGTAAGGGCAATAATATCAAAGTCATGTTCCAGTATGTAGTCACAAACTACAGCGGTCTTGTTACAAACGGATTGTGTGTTGAGAACACAGAGATTGGTGAAATTAGCAGAGATGTTATCGCAATTTATATGAGAGTTATCAATTAGTCTCGGTTCAGGTGAAAAATGCGATGAAGATGATGTTGAAGAAGTTGTATTTGTGGATGGAGCAGGAATATCCTTTACTTTCAGCAAATGTTTTAGTCTACGACTTCCACCTTTTTTACCTCTATGTTTACGGCGATGTTTACACTCAAGGCTCTGAAAAATTCCAAGAGATGTGATATGATCCAGGAGAGAAGGAGACAAAGCATGTTGTTGTGGGGCACAATTAAATTTCTGAAGTTCATCACGATGATAGGAAATAGAGTTAGGAGTTGAGTAGGTTGTTGCATATCTTAAGTCATTTTCAATTTCAGGTCCAGGATTGGGATTGATATCACCAGATATCAATAATTGTAGTTGGAAAGTTGAAGATGAATTGTCATAATACGAAACTCTGGTTTTCAAATAACTCTTATGTTTAAAACACTGTCTGGGTTTAAATGTATATGCACAGGTTACAGTAGGTTGTAGAGTGGAGTTGTCAACAAGCAATCCAGACACTATAATAAAAATCAAGGTGATCATTAATAATGCCATTATGTCCCAGTAGCTTATAGTTCATGATCACACATAATATATACAAACAGTCAAGAGTATCAAGTGGAGATACAATCCAGGGTGACAAGTGGCTCCACTCAAGGGTATAGTCCAAGGCAAAGCAAGTGTATAGTACTACATGTAGTAGTTAGCATTGTGTATTATTCCAAAAAGATGAGAAGATGAGAAGATTTCAGATACATTTTCACTGATTTCCTGAAGATAAATCCACATTAAAATCCATAAAATGTTCAGAAGATTCCAGGAGTGATAACAAACGTGTCAGTATAAAAATTAAAGTAGTTCCATCACCAAAAACAGTTAAAATAGACAAACAAGACAGAGAGATGAGGAGGTCGCTTGTTAGGCGCACCACCACTCACCACAAATACACTATTATTGCAATACCAGTGTGCTTTCCCACACCAAGATCATCTAAAACCATCAGACAAATGAAGATATGAAATGGCAGACAAATAAAAGTCACATCTACAAAGGAAAATTTAACTTTGTGTTTGTTTTTATTTTTTAACAAAAAAAAGGGGAAAAAAGGGGGGAAAAAAGGAAAGGGAAAAAACCCACCCAAAAACACCCAATAACGTGTGCCGTTTTTCTAACGCGCGCGGAGGCTTTGAGACGAACTATTTAATTAGTTTAGCCTTATACAGCTTTACAGTGATCTCCAAGCACTTTACAAGATAAACACAATAGATAATTACAAGAAAATATACACAATTGCCCGCAAAGTATGTTACAAAGCCTAAAACTACAGACATAGAACCAAAACTTATACTTTTGTATAATGATGTAATTAATTACAAATTACGCAGAAGTAAGTATAATGCTATTATTCCTAAACTTAAAACAAATTATAACAAACGCAGTTTGTCTTATAGGGGTGCCATTGAATGGAACAAACTTGACAAAAATATTCAAGTATCCCCCGATTTTAGTATATTTATCAACGGTCTTAAACAAATGTGTCTGTTGTAATTATCGATATCTTAAAATTCAATTTTTATTACACTGTATAAGATTCAAGAAATATATTATATTATGTAATTTTAGAGTTATTATAAAATGTTAATTATATTGACTTTATCACGGCCTCAGTGAAAAACAGCTATTTTAAGTTGACCTATGTATTGTGGATAAATAAAGATTATGTAGAGTACAGATAAAATAATTTTAAAAGGCACAAAATATTTAAAAGTCATCATAATATTTAAAAGACATCACATCGCGAGGTGTCAACAATACGCACTTGTCTAGCAGAAAGTAATCATGAAGAAACATATTGCACTAATCTGTAGGATGTTTAAACATGTATGTTTTTAACAAGCGTTTGAATTCGTCAAGAGACTTGGCATCACGAGTCACGAGAGGAATAGTGTTCCACTTCTGCCATATGAATGGTTGACACCTCGCGCTATGACGGAGGAGCCAGAAGAAACTGCGAAGTTGAGCGTAATGCACGCCCAGGAGTGTAGTTTGTCAGAAGATCAGATATATATACACTGGGCCAGATTGTTAAGGGCTTAATAAGTAATGAGGAGGATTTTGAATGCACAATGCGATCACTTAGAAAGCCAGTGTAATTCATCATGTCGCACAGCAGTGATACTCTCTCCAGAAAATCCCCTACTCTTTTTTATATCAATTGTTGGACCAAACTTTGATCCAAAATGCATCTGATTATTTAATAATTCCTCTTAGAAAAAATGTATCAAGAATAAGGCCAAAAAAAAAGTTGGGTGTTTTTTTGAAATTTTTAAAAACATTTTTTTAAAAATTCAATTTATTTTTGAAAATTTCATTTTTTTACAAATATTAGTCGAAAATCAAAATTTTCATTTTCATTGTGTTGAGAAAATAAAATACTCATCAAAATATTAAAGATTTTGTTCCCCGTTTTGGTTACCACAACAAGTACATCTCATTTTACTTTTGGTACCTGAAAAAAGGGCAAAATGAGAAGAAAAAAAGAAGAAAAAAAACAACAACTTTTCTCGACCGACCTACCCAACTTTTAAAAGTGATCTATGGACAATCAAACAATTTTTTTTTGTGCCTAATAACAGAGTTGCATTATCCTGTGGTCAAGATTATCAAATGGGAGCCTTGTAATCAACTTTTATTAACCTATTAAGAAATACCAAACTATGCAACAGGATTGCCATACCACAGCTACATCATGCTCAGTATAAGTTGAAATTTGTCATTTAGGCATGAATTCTATTTTTTGCAATTGAACAGTGGCGTAGCTAGGTTTTTCATATTGGGGGGAGGGGGGCAAAAAAAGGACTTTACTAAAAAGTCACAAAAAAGTGAACTTTTGAGAATTGCCGCCAAGTCAGAAACTTGAGAGCAGTGGGTGACGTGGTGTCCCCAAAATCAGCGAGAAAAAATGGGCATTCAATAAATGAGCATTCAATAACGCCATTGCCCCATCCAGAACATGTTTAAAGTAGACCTGCCGCAGAAAAAACGTGGAGGGTTTTGTAATTGAACATGTTCAGTGGCCAAACCAATGTCACACAGGAGATAATGTAGTATATGTTGGTCTCTTTTTGAGTAGGAGGTCTCCAAAGGTAATTTCAATTGATGCTCAACAGTGTTATAGTACTGGATTATTGCTTTTTGAGATGTAGGTTTTTCTATCAGACCAAAAGAAAAGCTCTACTGAGAATTCAAGATTTTTGACAAACCAAATAAGTGTCTACCTTTGAGGGCGTACCATCATGGACGTGGAAATGTAATCATAAAAAAGTGAACTTTTGAGAATTGCCGCCAAGTCAGAAACTTGAGAGCAGTGGGTGACGTGGTGTCCCCAAAATCAGCGAGAAAAAATGGGCATTCAATAAATGAGCATTCAATAACGCCATTGCCCCATCCAGAACATGTTTAAAGTAGACCTGCCGCAGAAAAAACGTGGAGGGTTTTGTAATTGAACATGTTCAGTGGCCAAACCAATGTCACACAGGAGATAATGTAGTATATGTTGGTCTCTTTTTGAGTAGGAGGTCTCCAAAGGTAATTTCAATTGATGCTCAACAGTGTTATAGTACTGGATTATTGCTTTTTGAGATGTAGGTTTTTCTATCAGACCAAAAGAAAAGCTCTACTGAGAATTCAAGATTTTTGACAAACCAAATAAGTGTCTACCTTTGAGGGCGTACCATCATGGACGTGGAAATGTAATCATTATTCAGTCACCCTAATCAGGTATTTCTTTGTATACTTCCATATGAATGTACCATAAAGAAATCATAGTTTTATTTCAAAGATTATTTTATATCAAGTTGTATCATTAGTTTTTGGGTATGCATGACATTAATGGGAATGGTAGTTTTCCATTTCATAAATTGTTAAAGTGCCAATATGATGAAGACAGACCAAACAAATAATATCATAACATAAAAAATGCTATTTTTAATCACAAATCTGTGTCTTTTATGTATTTTGTAGAAAACCTGGTAAACCTACATTCCATCATGAATAAGAGTCTTTAATTATGTTCAAGACTAATGTCAGAACTGGATATGTTAAGTAGACCCTCCACCACATATCGTCAGCCTGCTTCGATAATTGCCTAACTCATTTTTTCTAGTTTTTAGAAAACAACCAAAATATGAAAAGTGAGTTAGGCAATAATCGAAGCAGGCTGATGAAATGTTGAGTAGCACAATGAATACATCATTATTACAATCTGCCTAACTCAAGGCTGACTTAGGCAGAATTGGAATTGTGCATTTATCAACACTTTTAATTGGTCAATGACTTAGGTATTATTACAGCATGTGCCTAATGTAATGAAGTCATGATTTATGCAAAAAGCTCAATTTCGATGAAAAGTGAGTTAGGCAATTATCGAAGTAGACTGACGATATGGGGATTTTTAAAGAACAATATTATGAATGAGAGCAGGCCATATGACCTTATATATAGGTAACATGTTTTATTATTATAGTCAGCGTCATAATGCTATGGACATAATTCCAACAGTGCGTGCATGCGTACATCAGAAGGGGTGTAGGTGTGTAAACCCGGAAGTGTGTACCGGACACTTTCACAACACGCTCGCATGAAATAGCTTGAATTTCGTCCATAGCATTAACATGGCAGTGACTATAAAGATCCATGAGGTGCGTTCACAAATTTCAGGTATTTTCAGTCAGTATCTAGCCAGAAGTACAATACTTGAATTTGTCCATGAGCAATGTATTTGAGACATTCATTTGTACAAATCATGGTAGATAACAATATAAAAACTCCTAACCAGCTACAAAGGTTTGTACAAGTCAAAGCAGATAACAATGTTGATGTGTTAGCTGGCTACACACAAATCTACATCAGATTATTTTCTTCCCTTGTCTACTTGGGAGGGTGTATTCAACAGCCAATGACCAGTGACATTTGACCTTTTGATCCTTGTACCAGGCATAACCTATCCAGGCCTGGAAATACACGCAGCACCTGCCCGCCTGCCCATGGCGGGTAACCTTTGTGACTTACCTGCCCAACCAGGCTGGTTGAAAAAAATCTGCCCTGAACCTATCCTACCAAAAAAACACCTAATATTTCTAAATGTTGACTCTTGGATAGGGTAGCCACTCTGAGTCCAGTAGAATTTTTTCTACTTTTTACTTATAACAAAAATAAAAGTAAAAATCCCACTGGACCCTCAAGTAATAAGGGTTATAAACTGCCTAATATTATTGTGATGATACTTTGGTACTTACATCTGCCATATCTTGTTAAACCTTTGTGGATGTTAACAACTCCATTGCTACTGTGGGTTATTGCCAGTTTAAATGATACACATACCATATTGCACTTGGAAACAGCCTGAGAGAAAGAGAGAAAAGAGAAAAGGAAAGATTGACTTGAATGGAGTGAATAAGTGTAAAATGGATTGGGATGTTCACCAATTTCTACTACATCTTATAGACCTACATAACGGTTTCAGACCAATTGAGACTAGACCAGGGGTGTGAGAGGCAACAAATAAAAAAAAGAGGAAAACAAACAAAAACGAGGTAAAACAGTGTGAAATTTGATAAAAATGCCAAATATGGGCTGAAAAGAAAAGAAAAGGCTGAAATGTTGGCATAAGAAAACTAAATTAAAAGAGGTACTCAGCTAAAAAGAGGAACTCTCACACCTCTGGACTAGACTTCAGGGCTCGAATTACATGGGGCGAAGAGCGAATAGCCCCAGTTTTTACAAAATAGCATCCCGAGAGAAAAAATGTATCACCTACACATACGATATCTTAATTGGATTTGTATTTATATCGATATTTTGAAACATATGCTTGTATTGTTTTCTTTTCAATCACTTTTCTACTGACACATACATTTTTTGCAATATTTTTGTAATAAATATTTTTATATCACATGGAAAATGGTATTTCTGTTGATTGAGTGAATTGTAATAATAAGGTGTCATATTTTCAGGTTTGGCAACAGGAGTTGATACTATACAGACTGCAACAATACAATTATACAACTTTAAACACCTTACTAAAAATATTTTTCATATTATTATTGCTTTGTGTTTTCTTACAAAGTAAAAGTAAAAAATCCTTTCGCTACACCATGAACTTTGTTTAGTTCAAATCGGCGGTGTAATATTGTCACGGAATGTGGTGTGATGAGTAGAATGTCACCTATGCTACACAACATATATACCATGGTGGTTATCACACATTTCGCTATAATTTGGGACATGTCCTAAAGCAACGCATGTAGAATGTATGTGGCAAAAGAAACAGGGTTGAAACTACCTCATAGTGAACATGCTATAGTATATTCCTTACCCTGCGAGTGACCTCCTTGTCAAGCCACGCTACCTCATAGTGAACATGCTATAGTATATTCCTTACCCTGCGAGTGACCTCCTTGTCAAGCCACGCTACCTCATAGTGAACATGCTATAGTATATTCCTTACCCTGCGAGTGACCTCCTTGTCAAGCCACATTACCTAATAGTGAACATGCTATAGTATATTCCTTACCCTGCGAGTAACCTCCTTGTCAAGCCACGCTACCTCATAGTGAACATGCTATAGTATATTCCTTACCCTGCGAGTAACCTCCTTGTCAAGCCACGCTACCTCATAGTGAACATGCTATAGTATATTCCTTACCCTGCGAGTAACCTCCTTGTCAAGCCACGCTACCTCATAGTGAACATGCTATAGTATATTCCTTACCCTGCGAGTAACCTCCTTGTCAAGCCACGCTACCTCATAGTAAACATGCTATAGTATATTCCTTACCCTGCTAGTGACCTCCTTGCCAAGCCACGCCTGTCTTGCAATCTCTCTCTCAAATAACTCTGCATCAAAACCAGAATGCATCACCCCTCCAGGCTGATTTGCCCTAGCATCCTTGAACTGGACCACTTTGACCTATGACCCGGTGACCTGGGTGATACCTCTGAGATGATCTTTGTGTTTCCCCTTCCTCCTCACTTGTGTCGTTGTCTGGTGGAGTCGAAGCTTTTTGGTGGAAACTTCTTGGGGTCCCAGGGGGTGTCCACGCCGTTCTGGGTACCGGGCGGACTCTGAGGGGTTCATCTTGGGCTGCATTGGTAAGGTTGGTAGCTTTGATTGCTTGTTGCTTGGCTATGGAGGATTTGGTTGCTAGAGTGAAATGTGTATTATAAACTTGACTTCCAGCTCTTCTTCTTTGCAGCCTCTCTCTATCGCCCTGTGAAATGACAACAAAACAAATTAACGTCACTGAACACAAACTAGTGTTGTTATTTTGTACAGAACTTGCAGAGAGTCAATAACTCAAAGATTAGTTTGATCGAGATTGAAGTCGGACTGTTGATATGAAAGTTTTAACCAAATGGGGTCGAAGGTCATACAGGGGTTATCAGAGGTCAATATGGGTACACACCGTGAGTCATCTCAAGTCCACTTGGCCACAGATACCTGTCACCAAGTTCAGTTGAGACAAGCCGGACCCTTTAAATGAAAGCCCTAACCAGCAATAAGTGCAGTTTAAAGTCTCGACAAAATGGGATCAAATGTCATGTAGGGGTCATTAGAGGACAGTCTTTGTATACTCCATGAGCATCTCAAGTCCTCCTTGCCAAACGATTATTGTCAGCAAGTTTGGTTGAGATTGAAGTCTGACTTTTCATATAAGAGCACTGAACAGGCCAAACCTAACCAAAACGGAACGTATTACATGTGTATGCCATACACACATTGCATGATGGCAATATCCCCCTCTGTCTTTTAGCCATGGGATAAATAAAAAAGCAAAACTAAAACTTGGCAAAAAGATCCGATATCCTTAAAAAAATCTTACATGTGCAATACCTTGAGTTTTGCCGGGAGAATCAGACTTTTACTCTTTGAAGACTGTGATCTGCTACCTGTTGCTCTCATATTAGACGATGGCACTCTTCCATTCTACATTCTGATTGGTTTAAAATCGGACCTCCTCTCAAGATCTTTGGCAAGAGGGTTCCCGATCGATTGCGGGTTTGCAACAGTGTTTCTTTTTGGTTGTGATGATATTTCATTGTCTTGCTCCCTCAACAGGGCCTGTAGCACCGCCTTCATGATGGCATTTCTTTCAGGACTACCGGGTGCTGCTGGACTATACAAAACAAATCATGTCAAACTGGATGTAAAAATAAGATTTGGCTAAGATATTATAATTATCAGACATGGATACGAGAAAAACTAAGTTGTTGGCCAGAAGTTGAATCATGTCTAATTGTTACGTCCTTGGTGGCTCAGTCAGGCATTTTCCTGACACAGGCTACTCACTGCACTGGACTGGGTACCCACGTCCCTCTATATGGCCGCCATCTTTAAAAATGAGCACCCTCGCAGGAGCTGTGTGGAAAATTGGGAAGACAGGCGGATTGAGTCTACTCACTGCACCATTGTCCCATTCTGTTGTTTAGCTGGGGAGCACACATGGTTTTTCCATCCCGGTTTGCAGGCACAGGGAGTTTTAACTCCCTGTGCCAGTTGGTATTTAAAAATACTAAAATATTTCTTGAGGTTTGTAGAATACATCCTTGTCAACATGGATGTTAAATTAACCTTCGACCTCAATTTAGGGTCAAAGATCACATGTGTTTCTATGGGATGTCAAAATCTAAATTTAACATGGTAACAAAACCAAGCTATCGACCATAACAAGTATATCATATTATTTGGCTAAGGGTTTAGATCACCCACAAAAAGAAAACTTGATCATTGATCAACAGTTTTTTACCTATGACCTTCTTAAAAATGACATGTCAGGAAAAATAATTCATTTTTGGCACCAAATTATTCCTCGCCCCTTTTAATTACATTTGAAGCACACATTCACTTTCACTTTAGTTAACTTATTTCAACTGACTATCTCACTTTAGTTAACTTATTTCAACTGACCATGCTGACTATCTGGCCAAATTGTATTACTACCATGGTTGGGTGTATAGCAATGACACTCGTTGCTGGAATGTGAATAACTTAAACTTAATATCAAACATGAAATCTTTCAAAAAGGCACATTCAAAAGTAGTCAACCCGTACAATGCAATCATATAGGAGCCAAGCATTGTTTTTGACAATTATTTCAAATAATTTGTATCAACTCGATTTCACAATCAATTTGTAATTTGGTTCATTTTTGTTGTAATGGGGTAGTATCTTGTCAGACGAGCACTGTTTTTCCTTGTCACATACCCTACTAGGATGAAATACATAGGCTGTGTTATAATCATAGCAAAAGGCCCGTAACATGATCAATATTCATACAAAAAATCAAGCCCCCGCTTGCTCTATTTGATATTGTAATAATATGTTACATACATTGAGAATTAGTTTAATAACAGGTTCAACATTGGACAAGTTGAAAAATGTCAAGCTTGCACTTTTGAAGTTGTCTGACAACGATCCTATTAAACTTTTCCCCTTTTTATAGTCCTACCATAGCACTACCCTATCTAAGCCTAGGAACTACTCCCAATCTGAGAGCCGCTATCAATTTCCCTGGATAGGCTGGGGTTCTTTTTAAATAGTGGCCCTATGAAGAGGGCTACCTTTTTATTGAATAAAAGGCTATCACATGTTGTGTTACATCATTTACCTGTAGGTAGTCCTCCATGTGGCAATCCAGTATGAGTCGGTGTGGGTATGTATGGGTCTGTGTCTCGTACAGGAAGATCCTTGGAAGGACTACTTCCAACTAAAAAGACAAATGAAAAGTTTGAAAAAGAGATTCATCACAACAGGCAGCAATTAACTTTACACAAAGAATTCCAAGCGAAACATCTGAAAACAAAACAAAACAAAAACTGAGCCTGTGCACAACAGTAGGTCAGAAGTCACAAACTGGTCCAAAAAAATGTTTCAATTCTAATAATGTTGAGAAATGCACCAATTCTGATTAAACGGGACATAACTTAAGTTTTACATACTTAATGACCCACAAACTATATATTGTTGGAAAGCTTATGATTCAAGGTTTTTCATTTTTGCAAAAAAGAATCAAATTATACAGGGTGTGTAACATTTTTACAGGGTGGAACATAAAAAAGTTGATCGTTATTGCTCCTCACAAAATATTTTGATAGTTTGTACAATTAGGGTTTAGCTGAAGATAGTCACCAAAATCAGAACAACCGCAGAAGGTGCTACCAAATTTGCTAAGAATCACCTGCCCAAAATGTACACAGGGTGTCTAAAATTATGATGAAATAATGCATAAAATGAAGGTTTGTATATAATATTCTATGAAATTTAGTTAGCATGGACTATTTAATTTAAAGCAAAATAGTTATCAAAATGAACTACATGAATATCATTAAAGTTCCTTTTATTTTGAATACAGGGTGGTCCAAATTAGGTGTAAATAGCAAATTTTTCATCAATCTATGAACAATTCTGTGAAGAAACACTTCTGGCTTTTTTAGTTATATGTTTTACTACCCAGGGTAGAAAAGGATCGAAGAGTCACACAAATGAAATAGAGAGACTGCGATTTGGCCATTGTTTAATCAATAAAATGAATAAAACTGTGTATTTTTTACATTAAAACACTCCCTGAATTGAACATCATATTCTAGTAGAGAATGTCTAGATAACAATTCAATATTATTATTCATAGTAGCGGGCACATGTTATTAACACATATGAGAAGTTTGAAAACTTTCCTATGTATACTTTTAAAATGGCATCAATTTCAAAAGTTCTAGTTTTCCGCTATTTTGTGTAGAAACCTATGGGCGCCTCATCCACCGGCTCCACCCTTGACTCACTCGACGTTTAGATTGATAACTTCACTGTTGCTAAACATGTGGCTTTAATCCTTTTTTTATTCGGTAGCTGGATAAATTGTCTTTAATATGATACCAAAAATGTTATGTTTTTTTGACAACTTCTATTTAAAATAGAGACACGTATCATGATTTTAAGGATTTTTTGAAAGGCCCCACCTTATTTGATATACCTATTAGTGACCTGTGACCAATACAACTTTTGTTATCCATTTCACCACACTCATTGAGATCATGAAGAAAAAAAGATTACAGGTGCCGAACCGCCTTGCATAATTTGCCATTTTCTTATTTTTCTGTTTTGTTGTGTGGTGCTTTGTGTTGCTTTTGGTTTTTTGGTTGTTGGGTATGGGTTTTTTTGGGTTTTTTTGAGGGGGGGGGGGGGTATTTTGAAATTTTGTTGAAAATATTTTTTTCCAAAACAATTCTGATTGTATTTAATGGCATTTTTGAGAATAATTCATGGCCAAAATACAAATCAGTTTTTTTCCTGTACTTACACACAGTCTGCTGTCGATAAATGTAACTCTTGACTGCCCAGACTGTGCAGGAGTCTGATGACCATATTGAGCTGAGTTCAAATGATTGCCATGGGCCAGTTGCATTCTGCCCAAATGCTAGTCTCCTATGCGGACTACTCGATTGGTGATTGACCGATCTGATTGGTCTTGACGGGCTTTTCAGTTGTTGTTCTATGGCAATCTCTAAATCCTGATCCAATATTGCGGAAAGTCAATCAAATGATAAAAAGCATATGAATAACAAGGTGAGTTTAGAGATTTTATATTGTCATTATTTCTACACATATTTACTCTAGATATCATTAATGTCAACCATATTCAAAATTCACTCTCCATAACTTCACCGAGATCAAGAGCTTCAGTGTTATCAACAATGACTTCACCGAGATCAAAAGAGCTTACTGCCATCAACAATGGCTTCACCAAGATCAAAAGAGCTTACTGCCATCAACAATGGCTTCACCAAGATCAAAAGAGCTTACTGTCATCAACAATGGCTTCACCAAGATCAAACGAGCTTTACTGTCATCAACAATGGCTTCACCAAGATCAAACAAGCTTTACTGTCATCAACAATGGCTTCACCAAGATCAAACGAGATTCACTGTCATCAACAATGGCTCCACCAAGATCAAAAGAGCTTACTGTCATCAACAATTTGTATACATAAGTGCTCGTTTATCTGGTGCACATGGAAACACAGTCCCCTTTGGTCTAGTGGGTATTCCAATTGCTGTGAATGCGAGAGGGACTAGGTTCGAGACAGTGTATTTTAAGGTCTTTGTTTAATTTAATTCCCGCCAGTTTGTCCGAGTCTATGTATTATCTCAAATTAAAAGAGCTTCACTGCCACCAATTATGGCTTCGTTGCAGTCAAAATAGCTTCATCGATGCTAATATGGCTTTATTAAAGTTCTCATAACTTCACAGATGCCAAGTTAAAACAGCTTCATTGATGCTGAAAATGGCTTTAAAAGAGTTAACACAGCTTCAATGATGCCAAAAATTACTTTGCTAAATCAAAGCAGCTTCATTGATGCTAAAAATGGCTTTATAAAAGTTAACACAGCTTCAATGATGGCCAAAATGACTTCGCTAAAGGCACAGTGCAAATGTCCACTTTTACAATGACGCTCACCTTTGCCTGATCTATGATGGTCATCACACCATCAGGCACTCCGCCACCGTCCCCTATTTCCAGCTGAGCACTGCACAGGGATAGCTGCCGGATCAACTGTCCTAACTCCTGATACAGAGGTGGAATGCTCCTGCCGCCTGGATCAGACTGATGATTAGGGAGGTGATTCACAGCTCCTCGATAGTTTGTTCATCATACGACTCTGTATAAAGCATAATATGAGCAATTCACTTTTCAAGTTGATGTGCTTATTCTTAATGTGGGGTGCAATTAACGTTTGGAAATAACTTGGAACTAAATAAATGTGTATCCAACTACGCACCAAAGTTCTATGGCAATATATTATGTGTTCATGTGTAAAATGTGATGTGATATTGCGAGGACTGGACACAACCGATATTCTAATCTTTTTGCCAAAGTAATGCCTGACTGGTCCTTTGTCACAGTGTCTGTATATAAAATCAATTTACATCAACATATGATCAGTATACCTAAAGATATATTTTTAAATGAACATTGTGATATGATATTGATATATCAGAACAAGTTTTACTTCAAATAAACTGTTTAAATAGCTTTTGATAACACTTTCCACGCGGGTATCAGTTTTCCCATATACAAAACAGATTTTTCAGAACCTTTCCCAATTTTCAAAGTCTATCTCAAGGATTACTGAACCGATACTAGGAATGTTTGTACTCATTTCAATGCATTTCTCATAGTGATTCCAAATATGGAAACAAAATTCAATAATGCCTTACTTGAAACATTTAAAGATTTAAGAGATAGCAAAAAGAAGTGACAAATGTTGATGTTTTACTTTGTTTTCTCAGTTGGTAAATTGTTTGTAACTTTAAAACTAGAAGTTCAATTTTAGTGTAATTTTGAACCATACAGTAGCATTTTTCACCTGCTTTTAATTGATGGACAAATATCAAAATTGTAAACTGCCGACATGCGACTCATTTCGCTTGATCACATCACATATTATACATGTATGAAGGGATCATTGAAATGGGCCGTAATGATACAGCAGGTCTTTGCAAATAGTACAGCATCTTGCTATTCAAATATCCATAAATTGCTATTAGTTTCTGTACATTCTTCAAAATAAAACATTTTTAATGCAATTTAATTGAATGTATTTGTTTGCTTGTTATTGGGGAGGGGTTGGAGGGGGTTGGGGTTTGGGAGGGGGAGGGGTTCAATCAAAGTTTGTCTGATTTTTTTAAAAAAACTGCTTAAAACTAAGAAATAATGCTACTTAATGCCAAACATTTTGGCACATTTCTGTTGTTAAAATGGTTATTTGCCTGAAAGGAAAAACATTTTTTGTCTCATTCTCACGAACCCAGCATGCAGTATTATTGAACCATATTTTTCCAATCAGTCTGTTAGTCCCAATATCAATTTGTGCCGTAGCAGATGTCCATTGCCAAATATCAAATTACAATCCAAGTGCTGATACATAGTGCACCGTATCGGCTGCCAGACAATGTAAATGAAGCAAAATGATTGTGACAATTTCCTAATGGCAGCAAAAACCTGTGGTTCGGAAGTCACGTAGAAATGGTGGTCCTGTGCATCGGAAGAGCAATACCCGAGCACGTTAAAAGGTTACGGACTCTTTCGTAAAGAGTAGGGGATCATCCCGGTCTGTATCTGTTCACACACCATAAGGAACCCAATGGAAATAAGCTACTTTGTGGCTTTATTGGGTTATCCAGGGACGTAAGACCCAAATATATAATAAAGTTAAACGTCAACATCATTGCATCACTTGCCCAAAATGTTAATTTAAAGAGGGTGTTGCCATTTTATTAACTCGTGAATTAAAACCGCTTATAAACATCAGCTTATTCAGTCAACATCACGCCACATTGCGTTGGTGGTTTCGCCAATAGTTGTGCACCGTGTGTCGTGATAGGGTGTGCAGATATACCTCCCACGGCGCAGCGTGACGGTCATCAAGCGTGCTACAATTTTAATTTGACCAATCAGGCGTTTTGATGTTGTTGTGGGGCAGACTTGTGCATGGGCAGTTAAGTTAGAAATTATGTGAAGTGTTGATGACGAATTACATGACACTTTTTATGTTCACTTTTTTGCCATGTTTTGCCCAGTCCCTTGATTTGGTCCGCCGTTTTTAAAAATGGCACCCAAATATACCCTGATTAGTTCATAAACAGTGTTGCCAGTTTATATTATTACCTGTTGCTGCAATGAGTAGAGCAACTTAGCTGATCTGCTGGCCTGCTCTGCCTTTCTGGCTGCATGTCGCTTAGATTCCTCCTCTGTCATATCAGAATCAGCTGCGGACTTGGACGTACTCTTGGGGGTTGGACGTACCCTTGGGGATATTCTGAGATGCTGCAGAATGGATTTAAAGAACAAGATAGCATGACATGGAAGTAAGAAAATTTTAACTTTTTAACTTTGACAATCTGCATATTTTCAAATGAAGCAAAAAGGTATAAGTGTATGCTATTGGCTGTGAACCATCGTCTTTGGCCATGCAGGATTTGAAGGGTGCTTGTGTAAAAATTCAAAAGCTGGGTGTGTAAATTCAAAGATTTGTGTACAAAGTATTGGCCATGTGGACAAAAACTTGTTGTGTATTTACAAATGTGGGTGTGTACAACACTCCCTACACGACTAGCTGCCTAAGCCCTTGCTTTGGGCTGCGGTGTAAATACACATGCAGCTATCAGGCAGAATCCTGGAGGACATCCACTATTTTTCACATTCAGGCTTTTTATCTGTCTTTTGCCTGTAGTGCGGTGGAAACATGTTGAATAGCTTTTGACATACCGTTTGCGACTTCAGTCTTTTACCCCTTTTAAGTGGGTGATTGATCAATTTCCTGAACTTTTTACGCGAACTTGGCCAGATGGTCCACACTTTGCACGCGACATCAAACATTTATGGGGGCTTGTCAGGAGAATAGGATACAGGGTTTCACAACAACAAAAACACCACATATTTCCCTCTTTTTATGCTGAAATATTATCTGATTCCCGGAAATGAAAAAAGGGTGAAAAGTAAGAAGAAAAAAATAAAAATGAAGAAAAAAATAACCCACTTTTTCAGATTTCTTTTTTTATGGCCTCATTTCCAGAATTCCAGAAATTTCCGGATGTCTTGCATCCCTGTACCGTGAGTACACACCTAAAGCTTACATATATTCAGCATCTGCCAGCTATCATGTCGATATAAAAGGAAAACATATTCTTTAAAAAATGTTGTCTTCAAGTTTTAAGCAAATAAAAACCTGCTGCTACAATTGTTTATATATACAGGGTTGAATTACTGCGGGAATCAGAGATTTTCATAAATCTATATTGCGAGAATCTGAATGGATTCTCACAGCTCTAGATGAACTTTTAACCCTGTATATAGATACCTTTCCTTAGTGTTTTTCAAGCTCCCCCATTAGCGCAATAAGTTGGGCGTCCGCCTTCCACGCCAGCGGCCCAGGTTCGATCCCTAGCGCGGGTGAACAGTGAACTTTCCTAAAAATGTGATCCGTTTTTCTCCCCAGATAGTATAATTGTCAGAATCATGTTAGGCCTTAGGGAATTATGGTTAAAATAAAAGCCAGCTCATGACTAACACACATAATTTCTTCTGGCTAGCCATCACACACGGAGTGTGACAGGTGGAACCTACCTTTGTCGCAGAAGCTAACCGGAGGCACAGCATTCTTATTGAAACCCACTAACAGCAGCCTGGTGCTGTGACGTCACCAGCGATGGTTTTTAGTTTTCAATGCGATTTATTCCATTAACTACCGGGTTCCAAAGCATCAGCAATCAATTATTTCCTTTCATCTTCAAGCTGCCGGTAGTCGGGTTCTTAATAACGACGGAATCGTGGACGCTGGGTGTGCTGCCACCAAGTTTCTCAATGACGTGGACTCGGATTCCTGAATCGAGCTGCTACGTTTTCTGGATGACTTGCAACATTGAGATTGAACTGCAGCTGGTTCTGTAGGTGTATGGTGTCTATAGGCCTGAAGGAGCTACCAGCTGGTAGAGCTGGTCTGACAGATGTCCAAGATGTGAAGTTTAGCTGTTCCATTGTCTATGGCCGGTAGATTTCACTCAGTGCTCTCTGTTCTCTGTTCTTACGGCAGATCGAGAGTTACACCCTGCATCAAGCTGGTTCCTCACTTTAAAATAAACAGTCAGGTTCCAAAGCGTTGGCAATAACTATGTTCCCTTTCATCTTCAAGCTCCCAAAAGTGAGATTCGTTCTGTATTGTGACAAGAATAAAGTGTTGTTATTTTTTATATATTTTTTATACAAACAGCAAATGTAAACAACACCCCGTTCTCTGCGGCAATTCTTTAAATTTGACTTTCCTTGTCAGTTCAGTTTAATTTTTAACTCCCCCCCCCCCCCCCCCCCCCATATGAAAAACCTGACACTGGATTCAAAAATAGCGCACTAATTCAAATAATGAGGTTGTGCTTACAAATTATGAATGGCGAGTATCGATCAGCCAAAAACTATAACAATGCCGTAGCAGCCCATGGATCACTGCACATAGCAGGTATGAATGGGCACTTTTTATCCCTTTGGGTATATTAGTCCCAGCATATAACCCCCCCCCCCCCCCCCCCCCCTCCCCACCCCCGGTTCAAGAGACTATTTTGCCAACAATTTAGTAAGGGGACATTGTTAGGCTCGTTTTCACATAGAGTACAATGTTGCTATTCTCTTTTATAATCAAGTTTGACAAGTATCAGGAAAGAATTTCCTGATCTCATCTATTTTGACTGTATTTTCCATTAAAAACCATACAGCACATTATAATTATAATGGAAATCAGCTTCTAATTTATGGAATTTGTCAACATATTTGTTAACAGTGTGTGCAGTTGCGGTTGTGACCAGAAACACTGTTATAATGGTGGAAAACTTTGTGAAAAACCATGGAATTATATTTAAAGGCATATTATGTGATCTTTTCCAGGGGGCGCCCTCTATTCATGATTTTTTTTTTAAAGTACATTTTCTTGAAAGTTTACATTTCTGATCATAAATCAAGAATATATTCTGAGTTCAGAGCGATTTGAATCATAATTACTTCAAAATCATGGTTGAAAGAGTGAAACTAAACTGTCAGGTCTGCGCAACATCTTCTTTCATTCTAAATTCACTCTTAAACCAGGATTTTGAAGTCAATAGGAATCGTATCGCTCTGTAATTCAGAATATATTTATGATTTATGATCAGAAATGTAAATCTGCAAGAAAATTTACTTTCTAAAAATAATCATGAATAGAGGGTGCCCCCTGGAAAAGACCACATATTATGCCTTTCAGAACAGAAAAAACACTCAGAAAATAAACTGTCCTGGTACCAGGACAACATATTTCAAAATCAGATTTTGAATTACGTAGGAAACATTGCTCTGTACTTACATGATATTTTAGTTTCATGAATATGTAATTTGACCAAAAAAATTGCATTTCTAGGAAAAAATCAGCTAGAGGGCGTCCCATGGAAAAGATCACATAACATGCCTTTAATACATAAGTGCAGGCTTTCTGCTAACAAGGGCATCACTACTTTTCTTGTAACAATCCTATTGATTCAATACAAGTCAATACAAATTGAATGAATATTATTGATTCCTTTTCACATTTTCCCCTGCTGCTGCCTGTGCACTGACTTTATTGAATTGTGTTCATATCAATAGAGCACTAGAGCATACACACGCAGAGTATGCATGGTACCATAAGTTCACCCATTTTCCAGCGCTTAAATAGGGTTCAGGTAAGGACTTAAGGTGCAGGGTTAGGGTTTAGGGTAAGGATTCAGAATCTTGAAAAGTGCCAGTTTTTTGGAAGACATCATTTGGGAGAAATGTGACTGTTTTGTGAAAAGTATAAACATAGATGGTAAGAAAAACAACAGAGGGCTGGAATGAATGGTATCACCATCATGGTACGTACCTGAAGCAAGATTTTAAAGACGCTCAATTTACGAAGTTTTTTAAAACACCTTCCATAGCAAAATGTAATGTCAATAGGCACTGCAGTAGACACGGGTGATGAACAACCATCGGTCATGTATTACAAGTGAGGCATGCTATGGACAAAATTCAAGCTAAACTGCTCACAAAAAGTTAGGAAACTTTTTTTAATCAAGTATATTTTTATTATTTATTACCCTCTTTGTATCTGTTATATATCAATGGAAAGCTGAAGTGTTCTTCTTTAAAATGATACCACATTTGCAATGATTACATATTGCTAAACTTGGCCACATGAATGAGAATGAGGCAAAGTCACAAATCAAATGTGCCAAAATTTCCGTTATCTGTGCTAAACAGTCAATAGGTAATGATCAATAATAAAACCGGTCATGCTTGAGAACCATGAATGGTTTACACAAAGATGTGTACCAGTGAGCACAAGTTACCCCTCATCTCTTTAGAAAACCATTATTTGGGTATTTGCAAGACTGGGTTAACAATGACTCCAGGTGGAAGGTCATGAAGGTAAGTGATGAAAGGTTCATGCCTACAACTTGTACATTTTTCTGAGACACGGTAAACGTTTTGCAGTTTCAATATGCCGCGTTTAACAGATTTGGAGAGAGCCCGTGCCATTACCTATTAACTGTTTAGCACAGATAACGGTAATTTTGGCACATTTGATTTGTGACTTTGCCTCATTCTCATTCATGTGGCCAAGTCCAGCAACATGTCATCATTGCACATTTGGTATCATTTTAAAGAAGAACACTTCAACTTTCCATTGATATGCAACATAATACAAGAGGGTAATAAATAATAAAAAATATACTTGATTAAAAAAAGTTTCCTAACTTTGTGTGAGCAGTTTATTTAAAAAGCGAGCGTACATGTTTTGTTGTTGTTCACGGAGCTGTGTCCAGATGCATGAAATACAAGAACAACCTATGCATGGGCATCATTATTTTATGATTGACCAATCAGGACGCACGGTAGGTTTTTTTAAATTGTGAACACACCCCTACACTTGTACGCTCGCAAGCATGCATCACGCATTGGTGGAATTATGTCCATAGCATTATGACGCAGAAATGCTCAAGAAATCTTCTTTCATCATATAGCTCATTACTATAATTCATTTTTCTTGCAGTCGGTATGGCAACAAAACCGCATCAACAGCTGGTCTGCAAGTACTGCAAGCACAGGTTTCTTAGAAACACTCCTCGTTTTTTATCCCATTTACGGAACCATGAAAAGCGCATAATACCCTATTGGTATAGTAATCCAAGTATGCCGCCAAAGTCGGGATGTGTGTCGCTTCAAGAAAAGTTGCGAACAAAACCTGTTACAGCTACAACATCTCTTGTACAACACCAGTGCATGCATTGTGACGAGTGTTTCAGTACGGCTGATGACAGCAAACAATGTGAAATGACAATCATTCGAAAATTCTTCAGTTTGGATAGCGAGACACGTCTTGAAATTCCTAAACCATACAAATGTCAATATTGTGACAATTGCTTTGTTAATGTTGGTAACAAGGAAAAACATGAAATGATGCATACTGGAGAAAAACCACATAAATGTCAATATTGTGACAAGTGCTACAGACATGCTAGTCACAAGAAACGCCATGAAATGACACACACAGGAGAAAAACCACACTCATGTCAATATTGTGACAAGCGCTTCAAGTTGGCTGGGGATAAGAAATGTCATGAAATGATACATACAGGAGAAAAACAACACAAATGTCAATATTGTGACAAGTGCTTCTGGGCCACTAGTAACAAGCAATACCATGAAATGACACCCACTGGAGAAAAACCACATAAATGTCAATATTGTGACAAGTACTACAGACATGCTAGTCGCAAGAAACGCCATGAAATGACACACACAGGAGAAAAACCACACTCATGTCAATATTGTGACAAGCGCTTCAAGTTGGCTGGGGATAAGAAATGTCATGAAATGATACATACAGGAGAAAAACCACACAAATGTCAATATTGTGACAAGTGCTTCAGGGCCACTAGTAACAAGCAATACCATGAAATGACACCCACTGGAGAAAAACCACATAAATGTCAATATTGTGGCAAGGGTTTCAACCAGACTAGTAGCAAGCAATACCATGAAATGACACACACAGGAGAAAAACCACACTCATGTCAATATTGTGACAAGTGCTTTAAGTTAGCTGGGGATAAGAAATGTCATGAAATGATACATACAGGAGAAAAACCACATAAATGTCAATATTGTGACAAGTGCTACAGACATGCTAGTCACAAGAAACGCCATGAAATGACACACACAGGAGAAAAACCACACTCATGTCAATATTGTGACAAGTGCTTTAAGTTAGCTGGGGATAAGAAATTTCATGAAATGATACATACAGGAGAAAAACCACACAAATGTCAATATTGTGACAAGTGCTTCAGCCAGACTAGTCACAAGAAAAGACATGAAAGAATACATACAAGAGAAAAACCACATAAATGTCAATATTGTGACAAATGCTTTGTTAAAATTGGTAGCAAGAACCGACATGAAATGATACATACAGGAGAAAAACCACACAAATGTCAATATTGTGACAAGCGCTGTAAGTTAGCTGAGGATAAGAAATGTCATGAAAGGATACATACAGGAGAAAAATCACATAAATGTCAATATTGTGAGAAATGCTTTGTTCAAATTGGTAGCAAGAACCAACATGAAATGACACACACAGGAGAAAAACCACATAAATGTCAATATTGTGACAAGTGCTTCAGCCGGGCTAGTAACAAACAACTACATGAAATAACACACACAGGAGAAAAACCACATAAATGTCAATATTGTGACAAGTGCTTCAGCCGGGCTGGTAACAAACAACTACATGAAATGACACACACAGGAGTAAAAACACATCAATGTCAATATTGTGACAAGTGTTTCAGCCAGACTAGTAACAAGAAAAAACATGAAAGGATACATACAGGAGAAAAACCACGTAAATGTTAATATTGTGACAAATGTTTCAGCGACATTAGTAATAAGAAAAGCCATGAAAGGATACATACAGGAGAAAAACCACGTAAATGTTAATATTGTGACAAATGTTTCAGCGACATTAGTAATAATAAAAGCCATGAAAGGACACATACAGGTATTGAATCACATTAATATCAATATTGTGACAATTGATTCAGCCAGGCTGGTAAAAAGAAACAACATGAAATGACACATACAAGTAATAAGGCTATATTAAAAAAATCTTTTGTCTCAAAGCTCTTCAGTTTTTCAAAACCTAATGTGGAATGCGATTTTTTTTAAAGTTTTTTTAATTTTTTTTTTATAAATATAAAATATTGAAATCCTAGTAAAAGTGAACTTTTGTATTTAAAATGATGTGATCAATGAAAATCTGAAAAATCTGTGAAATTTTGGGATTTTTTTTGTATTTGGACAATAAAAATCTGACAAATCTGTGAAATTTTAGGACTTTTTTTTTCATAATTTTTTTCTCTTAACGCGCACCAATTAACTAACGCGCGCGGGAGCTTCGAGACAAATGATTTTTTTAATATAGCCTAAACCACAGAAACGTCAATATTGTGACAAGTGATTCAGGCAGGCTGGTAAAAAGAAACATTATGAAATGACACATACAAGTAATAAACCACAGAAATGTCAATATTGTGTCAAGTGATTCAGGCAGGCTAGTAACAAGAAACAGCATGAAACGACACATACAGGTTAAAACACACACAATGTAAATATTATGATAAACAATTCAACAATGTTAGTGAGCAAGAATGTTATAACATATAAATATCTATAGTGCGAGTCTCACTCCTTTTTAATAAACCACTGTTCAAAAGTTGACAGTTTGAGCTCAAACTATAGATATGTGATACAACTCTTATACCTGGGGGGTGTACTTACTGGATATGAGGTTATGGTCATGTTTTTTATACTGGGTACAATTTGTGTTACATGTCCCTTTTCCCATAAATTAGGTTCCTTTTTCAGTTAATTCATTATATCTGAAAAAGTTTACATTTTAAGTTGGTAAAAGTATACATATTCTGAAAGCATATACTGTAACGGATGCAAATAGCATACAACCAAGTTGATTATACAGGGTGGCCCGAAATTGTACAGGGTGTAACAAGCAAAATCTTCTAAAAAAGAAGGGTTTCAATAATTACTTCCACTATGCATATGAAGTGATGAGAGAAAAGTTCAGTACAGATTTAAAGTAGTTTAATAAAATACCCATCCAGACATATGCAAATTAAATTTCATTATGAATCTGAAATTCTACATACAGGGTGTCTAAAAATGTGTTTATTTAGTTCTGGAAAAATGCTTCTATTACTACATACATACAAAGACTAGTATTTTAACAAAATTCAAGTAGATTTCAAATACAAATGCATCAATTACATGTACACAAAGATTGATTGATTTTAATTTTAAACATATAGGGTGTTTAAAACATTAATTTAGGTATACATGATTATCCACAAATCATTAAATTGAATGAATTTAAATTTGCATCAGAAACATGATTTTACATTCCAATTTGAAGTGGCAAATGCTTAAAGTGGTATGAGTTTCAAATAATGTTCAATAAAAAGGGGCCCTTTAACTACAGGGTGACTCAAATTTTCCCAATGGCACATGTTTAGTGGCATACAATCAATTGCATTCATCCTTCTTGCACCTTCATGATGTGCAAAGCACATTCAAATGAACAAATTAGGTTAGTTTCCATAATGTTTGAACCCAGTATTCAAATTTCAAGAGTCTGATTTAAGATTGAATTATAAAATGTTATCGTTTTAAGTTGTATTCAACATATAGGGTGATCCAATGTTGATTGGCAAACTAGTCATTAGTATCGTATCAACTTACTTTTCAGTTGCATTCCTAAGAATTTAATAATTCTCCTGAGTTTACAAGCTTGATGAAAACCAGCAGTTTTTTACTTATTTAGTAACACAGTTAAAAACAAGTAATAACACCACACAAACGCATTTAACAAAATGTGCTAATTAACATCCAGACAATACAGAATACATGAGGTTAATTACATATCTTCTTTTAATTTTTAATTCAATAGTTAAATTTATTTATTCAAAAGGTTACCTCAACCTTTCTATACTTTTAAAATGGACAGTTTGGTGCAGGCAAATGTTTGCATACATTTGCAGACTGCGACCAACTTACGTTTCTTAACAATTTTTTGAGCTTCTTAATGCTAATTAATGATTCCTTAAGAGAGCACCACACCAAATCAATGCGCAATTCGAGTAATCCTGCAGTAGTTCCGGAAAAGCACGAAGACTAGATTTGTTAATGTGTGGTTTTCGGGCAATTTGTTTCTCCGGGGATGGTATGTTTGTATTTAAATGAACAAGTGGGACCTATCCGTTGGACCTACAATGATAAAATACGATATTTTTGTAATTTATCGACCTAAATAGTGCCCAGGGCGTAAGCACCTGCCCAAATAGTGAACAGGCATGCCAGAAAACGTGAAAAAGTGAGGGCGCTGTGTGCAGGTCCGTAGCGGAAAATTTAGCTTAATAACCGCTCATGAAACAAGGCTTAAATTAAAGTTGAGATGTTACTGAAAATGGTCATAGGTGACAAGTATGCAATAAATGTAACCGGAGGGTAGAAAAGGTGTCTTGAAATATGGCACTTTTACACGTATTTCAATGAGAAAGATATTTGGTGTGGTGCGCCCTTAATTAACTAATTATATTTTTAATTCAAATATGCTTCAATAATGTTATGTTTTCAATATAGAATTGTACCAAGAGTGAAACAAGTGCATTTTATGTTTGCCCAATGTATATTGCACCATCCTTGTTCAACTATGCACTCCTCCTCCTCCGCATACTCCTCCTCCACATACTCTTCCACCCCTGACTAATGAGGTTTAACGAACTATTGTAATTAACAGAACCATGGTAGTTTATATTTTTCTTTTTAAAATAAAGGCCAAATACTTTCTCATCAAAATAAGACCAAATTTGAGTATGTGTGATAAAGAATAGCCAAAATATATGCATGCAAAGTAATAATATGTAGTGCAAATGTAACAGATCCACCTTTTTGGGGTACCCAGTATAAAAAACATGACCTTATGGGGATATGCCGCCAAAAAGGGTCCCGTTTTTCACAGTCTTGTAAATGAATGACCCCTTTGCATATAGCCATTGTAGGTAAATTTATAATTTTGCTGTTTTTCACAGAAATGTGAGCAAAATTTGCCAAATATATCGAAAAAGAACATATGGGTCCATTTTCCCTAAAAATTGGTAAATGTTTGGGTTAATTTTTTTTTGCTTGCGGTACATCCCTATCAAATTTATATCCAAGTACCCCCACCCCTCCCCAGGCTCTTATACAATGGCCTAGAGTGTTCAGATTATATTAGCTGGATGCCGATTTAACTAGGCAACTTTTATATTACATTATTTGACCTTTCTCCTTTTTGTCAAGATTTCAAAGTGTTAAAATCCATCATTACATACATGAATGTGTCCTATGGTATCAGATGTAAGCTGATATCCGATCAAATGTATTGGAATCTGATATCCGATCAAATGTATTGGAATTAGTTGTATGTAAAATAAATGTTCTGAAATCAATAAAAATTCTAAAAAGTGCACCAATTTGATTTGAATATGAAGCATCAATAGAGACAAAGCTGTGGATGTGTCCTAAACAGGGAGTGTCTCCTCAAAAAAAAGTTAGGATTCTTTTTTCATTTGCCTATATTTTGTTTATTTTATTAAAAAGTTCACCAATTTGATTTGAATATGAAGCATCATAGTGTTTTACACATCACTGAAAGGCTGATGTGTTCACATCTTTCCAATGATACTAAATCTGTAGCAATCATTTACTTCAGTGCTCAGCAGGCTTCTCGTTAGGTAAAAATATTATGGGGTCCACTGGACCCCATAAATCTACCAATTCTCAAAATTATGGGGTCCGAGAAGAAATTATGGGGTCCAAGTCAAAAATGTAATTTGCGAATTGTGACTTCGGAATCGAATACGCAGTAGTTAAACGGGGACTACAGGAGGCTGAAATGTCCAAAAACTGTTTTTGTTGTTTGTAAAGAGAAAGATAAGTAAATAAATGACTTTCAAATATTTGTAAGCTTACACGTGCAAAATTATCTTGACACACGATTAGAAATTATTGCGTCCAGATGGACGCAATAAAGAGTCCAGTTTAAAATGTACTGCGTTTTTAGCAAAAATATTGCGTCTGCAGACGCGAAAAACGCAATGTAACGAGAAGCCTGGTGCTCAGCAAATTGCCAGAGAATATTACATTTGTTGTAGTTGTCAATGTAACTCTATATTGAACACACGATAGAGTTGTTCTTTTGAGCAAAAAATAGTGGTGAATTGTTTCATCCAAGGCAAGAGATATTTCAAGTAGAGGTTAAACAAATTTGGTGGTCATTCACCATGTTGTATAAGCCTTATTGTGAATAGGTAAAAATCAATTGATTATCCTTTTCTGATGAATTGCGGGATAGAAAAGGGGCGAATCCCTTTTTGTCCCTTTTCAATCCCACAATGCAACAAAAAAGGATAATCAATTGATTTTTACCTATTCGCAATAAACCTTATTGAATAAGGAGAATTGTATTGACAGCTAAATCAAAACGTGGAAGATTCTCCCATAGCAAGTTGGCCACTCTGTAACCTGTCCAAGACCAACAACCCTGGCTTGTAACAGAACAATGTCAATTGGATTTTAAGTATCTTCATTATCATATATTCCTCAATCAATCTAAAATAATTAAATACTTTGTCTACGCAACCTTTGGCTAAAAAGCTATGTGCTATGCTTTTTTCTTTTCTTTTTTACAAAAAATAGCTATGTCCTATGGGATCTTTTTTTTTCTTCTTCTTTTTCAAAATATAGTCAATAGTTTTGCTTTTGCCTGTTTAATTTTTAAAGGAATTTGTATTAATAAAAGTTATCATACATGATCAATGCACATTGTATGCTTGTGTTCTTTTATCTCTTAACTTCACAAAGTTAGTTGAATGTGTGTTCTCAGCCATAAGGTTGCCGCGTATCGCCGAAACTAACTTGTTAAAAAAATAAAATTAAAAAAATCTAAAAAAAATATCTAAATTTTTTTTCCTAAAAATCTCACAAAATGGCTACACGGGAATCTCATTTTAAAAGCAATGCGTGCGGGCTGCTGAGACAAAGTATTTATTTTGTTTGGCCTTATTAGCCTTTAGGCAACAACAACAACAGGTTCACAACAACAAAAACCTGTTCTACATGCAAACACACTCCTCAGGTTGGGTCGATCAGTCAGGCTTTTTTTTCCTTCAAAAATAAAATAAACATATTTGTAAATCTGTAAAAATGTCGCCATTTTTTGACCAGCCTAAACAAAATTGGGTCGGTATTCATGTGAAAATTGTTCCAACCAATTATCAATGGGTCGGTCAGGCCCATATAAGAGGTAGTTTTTTGTCCTGCCTTACAGCTCAAAACTGAGTATGACATGACCAGGCCATGGTGCTAAAATAAAGATTATTTATGATGACACTGGATTTTCTCAATAGCGCTGAGAGCCAAAAAACCTCAATAAAATGTAAAATAAAATCATTAGCTTATATGGAAATGCAGAACTGTGAACTGGTTATAACTGTCTACCACTCAATTCCCAGGAAACATGAGACATTATTCAGGCCAAACAAAAAAATAGGTTAGTCTCAAAGCTTGCGGGTGCATTGGTTTTGAAATGCCAAAAATACCGCGTCTGAAATGCAGGAAATTGTAAAATCAAACTTTTTCCCCTACAAGTTTTTATTTAGAGTTTTTATTGAAAATATCAGCAGAGTTTTCTTTTCTCAAACTTTTACATGACTCAGTTCTTCAAAAAATGCTGCACAATTGTTATTTACACAACTATACCGTGTTCAGCAATACGCGGATTTAGGGTTTCCCTAGTGTTGGGCGGTATCGCGCTGATGTTGGTACGCCCGACTTCTGGTTTTACGCCACCATAGGAAAATGCATTGCAAAATGGGACGAGCGGTCAAAATAAACTCAGAAGATTTCATGGTCGACGCACCCCTCAAAAGTACAGAAGTCTTAATTTAAAATAAAGATAGTATACCTAAACTATCCTTGGGGATCGGCAGAATTAAAAAGTGCACATTAAGTTGAAATATCCATTGAAAGTTCCGCGGAAAATGCCGAAAAGTTGCGGAATTCGGCAGTCTAGGCGTCATGTAATTTACCGAGCAAGTCATGCCAGTGGGGACTGGATATAACAGACTAAATCTAGAGGCAATGTAAAAGCTCATCAGAGTCCTAAAATGACGTATTTGAGGTTTATTTACGTTGTTTTTTGTGTCTAATTATTTATTTAAGGGACTGAACATAATCAATTTTGTGTGTTTATTATTTCTTTATCTCTTTAGAGGGGGGGGGGGGGATTCGGGGGAAATTACTGCCAGTCGGGGGAAACTACTAGTACTACTGCCAGTCGGGTGCAGGGCCGTCGCTAGAGGGTTTGTGCAGGCCGGAGCGGATACATGGGGGGGGGGGCCTCGACGGCCCCCCACCCACCACCACCAAATAGGGGGGGGGGGAGGGGGAAAAAGAAAGAGAGTGAGGAAGAAGAGGGGACAAACGAAAAAGAAAAGGGTAGGGGGCGGTCCAAAAAGGCGGGCGGGGAGGCATGCGAGGGATAACGTTTGGAGTTTATTGGACAGCGGTCGGGATACATACGCGTATGTACGTTGACGAGAAATCTGATATTTTGGAGGTAACTAGTATAACTTCTTTCTGGCATAGGCCTATATAAAAAACCAATATTGATCGGAAATAAAGTGATTGCTTTTTAATAAAATATTAGTCAAAAGTACACACCAAATGGGTTCAAAAATTGAAGAAGAAAAAAAAAAATCCAATTCTGAGGGGGCACATCCCCCTCAGACCGCCCCCCCCCCCCCCCCCCTGTTCGAGCTTTTAACCAATCTATACTTAAATCAAGAATATATCAGTATCATTATGCTCAACTTCTTTCGTGCATTGGTGCATTGATAAAAAACAAAATTTGTATTGGAAATGAAGAGGTCAAAATATTGGTCAAAAGTATTATAGGCCTACACCAGATCGCACCAAATGAGTTCCAAAATTGAATTTTTATCTACTTCTGAGCCTGCGGGGGAAGGGGGGGGGGGCACATCATCCCTCAGACCGTGACCCCTGTCCGAGCATGGCTCGGAAGGCGGTGCTGTGTGCACCGCTTGGATGGTATCAATTTCATTTTTGCCCCCCCCCTTACACTCTTCTGGATCCGCGCCGGGGTGTGTGTGTGGGGTGGTGTGACCCAAATAGTCAAATAGTCGGCAAATCTGTGCATGTGGTCGACGGCTAAATAAAGAAAAATGTAATATAGAGAACTTATGAAAACCCGGAGGATTGGGCATTAGTTGTTGACTGTGCTGTTTTTTGGACTGTGCGATTTGTTTTGACCGTGTGAAAAAATGTTGACCCCCCCCCCCCTCCACTTACGTGAAATTCACGAGGTGACTGCAAAAATAAATGGGGCTACCTTTTACTATTTTTTGTTTGGTTCGTCGGGGGAATCGAGAAGAATCTGAGTCCGGGGAATTTCATTTATGGTCAGGTGCCCCCCCCCCCCCCACCCCCTCCCACTCCTGTGCACGCCACTGTACATATTACATAGTTGTTGTTTGTATACATATACACAATTATTGTACCACAATAGGCTTATATTATAAATTTGCAGAGTAAATTGCATGCTAAAACACCAAAACCCCATTTTTCAAACTGTCTTTCCTCCGAATTTCGGCCTTTTAAAATCAAATAAGCAGATTTGAGTGGCTCTCGAGCCTATCCTAGGCCTAAACAAAGTTACCGCAAACACGGTCAAACCAAGGAGTTAATACTATAATAACTCTTGGTTGCAAACACGCCAGACTAGTATGGCCTAATACGCATATTTAGAGCTATTGGGCACGGCAAAATGTGGGTCTTTTTCTGGCAAGGTGCAAGCCTATTGGAGAGTTTGAAGTCCTAAAATATGGAGGTACACTGTTGACTAATGTAAAACAATTATTATTTTTCGTTAAAACTATCGAATACGGCGTAGTTTTGTTTGTTTTCATCAGCGTTATTAGCTGGTTAAAAGCGTATTTCAATGCAATCCCACACGTTAGCGTAAAACCAGAAGTAGGGCGTACCAACATCAGCGCGATACCGCCCAACACTAGGGAAACCCTAAATCCGCGTATTGATGTCCCACCCATTGAAATCCTTACACATAATTTCAAGACATGCTTCAAATTGGATCGGGTTTGTTTCAACGTGTTAGGTTTGATAAGAAGATTTTTTTTTATAATCATAACAAGGTCAACGGTCAAGAAGGGGTCACTAGGGGTCATTGAACTTTACAGGGGTAAAATTGAAGACATGCTCCGATTTTGACCGGACTTGTTTCATTTTGTGCGCATTGATAAGCTAAGAAAAAAAGTCAAACATCATCACCAGGTCAAAGGTCAAGAAAAGGTCACTAGGGGTCAAAAGGTGTCAACTTCCGGAAGTACAGGTATAGTTATTTTCTGCTGATTTACATAAATACACATAAAAACACGAAAACTATGTCGATTTTGATGCTTTAAACGCCACTAGCGTGATTTAGCATTCAGGCAGCCTATTAGATATTGTTTGTTAACACATTCCCTTCTCTACTCCAGTAATGACCAATATTACCTCAGGCGGGATGGGACATCAATTACTGAACACGGTATACATCACAATATTCATTTCAAATAGAAAAAAACAATATCAGAAAGTGTCAACGGTTGAAAATAGTAAGAGTAAAAATTGACACTCAAATAAAAAAAATGGAAGACAAAAAACCGCACCGATTTTGAAGCCTTCGCAAGCTTTGAGACAATTTTTTTTTTTTGGCCTTAAGTAAAGAAACCTCTACAATTCACACTGATGCATCTTAAAGTTGTAGGAATGTCTGAAGAAAGAGACAAAAATACTTACGTTTATTTGGCACAAATTGAAAACTTGGTATAAAACATGATAAACATAACCCTGTTTGTTATAGAAAAAACACTATTTGTAGGTTGGGCAATATAAACCACTCAAAAAGCCTTTGTTGAGTGAGAGTCACTAGCAGCCGAAATACATGTAGTAAATATAAACAATTTATAATGGCCTATAAGCATGATTGTAGCAGAACCTATGACAAGCGAAACTCAATCAAATACACGCGAGGATCGATCAAATGATACCAGCCGAGTAAGTGAAATGAATAAATAATATATAGACTCGGACAAACTGGCGTGAATTAAAATAACAAAGACCTTAAAAATACACTGTTTCGAACCCGGTCCCTCTCAAACTTGCAGCGATAGGATGATTATCCACTATTTACTACATGTATTTCGGCTGCTAGAGACTCTCAACAAAGGCTTTGTATACATAAGTGCTCGTTCTTCTGGAGCCCATGTAAACACAGTCCCCTGTGGTCTAGTGGATAATCCTTCGCCACGAATGCGAGAGGGACCGGGTTCGAGACAGTGTATTTTTAAGGTCTTTGTTATTTTAATTCACGCCAGTTTGTTTGTGTCTATATATTATTTATTCATTTCACTTACTCGGCTGGTATCATTTGATCGATTCTTGCGTGTATTTGATTGAATTTTGCTTGACATAGATTCTACTAGAATCATGCTTTTAGGCCATTATAAATTGTTAATATTTACAAATGTTATTTTGTAAGAATACATAATGCTGGGTACTATGATCATAACAAATAATTATCGATCCAAGCACTTGTGTTCAACCACATGTTGAACACTACAACAGCCACTCAACACTATGCATGTACATTTTGAAGTCACATCGTACGCGAGAAGAGCTTGTACGCAAGAGAATGATTCGAAATGATCGACAACGATTTGTTTTGATTACAGTTTAAATATTTGGAAAACACAAATATATTTAACCTTAAATTTAGTTTTACAAACAACATGTAAGGTACATCATTATAAAAACCTCACAAAAAATAACTTGGCCATTGTTTATGATTCTATACTTCTAAAACTGGCTGAGTATGGACGATACTTTAACATAGCTGGTTTATTTATGTGTATATTAACGCCCAGGTTGTCTAATTCTGTTCAGAATTATCAAATCATTATTGTTTTTAAACCAGTTTTGCACTTTTCGGCACAGGATAATTATTAATAACATGCATTACAATGCAGTGAGTGGCAAAATCAAAATGAAAAACAAAATACAGTGCAATTTACTGCAACAAATTAGCACTTTGCATTTTTTTAACCAACAATAATTATTTAATTGTAACAAATAAGGTGTCAAAATAACGCTATAGTTTTTTAATCAGTTCCAAATTAGTAGAAATATTCCGGGTTTTTTTTATCTCTCTGCACGCCAAAGTAATCAACATATGATGCACAGTTGCCTTCGCCCTTCATGCTCACCTTTTGTATTCGTTCGCTGCTGTAAGGAGGCTTCATCAATTTGGAGTTGATCAATCTATAATTATATCTGGGGTCTTATGGCGTTTTCTTAATTAACAGCCAAATTACAGTTCTTATATTACAGACGCAAATTCAAATGGCAAACTTACTTTTTGTGAGGTCATTATGTCATTCAATATGATATCTGCATTTTCAAAGTCATTTTAATCAAGGGAAACTGCTGAATACAACATTATCATTCACCTATGAAAATGACACTAGACTTAAAACAAGTCCAAAGCAGAATAATAAAGCAAGCACAACAATATCAGCAAGAATTGTATCAAGACTGACTGAGTGTATCTCACATTCAACAATTGTGCTACCAATCTTTGATAGTCACAAATTGTTTATGCACACAAAGTTTATGCTTTGCAGAATTGATTTTGGATCAATGAAATCTACAGTGGCGGCACCATGGGGGCCAGGGGAATGCCCCCCTCCCCCTCACCCGTCAGCTCAAGTCCTACCCCATTTTGTACCCAAAATAATTGAAAATTCCCCCTCACCCGTCAGCTCAAGTCCTACCCCATTTTGTACCCAAAATAATTGAAAATTGTATTTGTTTAATGTCTAAATTGCATAAAATTAGCTTAAAATTAGTAGGGAAGTGTCTAATTTCAGACGAAATTAAGCTTATTTCAAATGCCAAATTGTTTGCGCATCTTATCCTCAATTTTTTGCTCACCCCCCCCCCCCCCCAAAAAAAAAACCACAAAAAACAATTTCTGACACCGCCACTGGAGGCCTACATTCTTGGACAAAGTCTTGCGGGGAAAAAAAGATAGTTACTAACCTGTCCCTTTCTCCTCTATACAATATTGGTAATTGTAATATTACCAGCAGTAGGTGTCTCAACAAAAATTGATGAAGTAGGACAAATCGCAGAACTTGTATATATCCTAAATGGTTCTAAACACAGTGAACATCACTCTAAGATTATAGGGGGAAAGTGGAAGGTAGTCTACAGATATTTGGTGGTGACGGTACTACATACTAAAGCTAACATTAGGCAACAAAAAAAAGAAGTTGTGTTGCCCTCATCCGGCCGGGTCAAAATTCTGAGAATGTGGGCCGGGTATTTTTTTTTTTTTCCAAGATTTTTTTTTCAAGATTTTTTTCTAAAGATCTTCCAATCTGTGAAAAGTGATGGGCAAGAAACCAAAATATTCACCATTGGGTTGAAATTACATCCAGTAAGCGTTTTCCTTAGTATCTTCACACATGTTGACTGAAAATTTCTTTATTATAATAGGTATAAAATCATTGATTTGGTAAAATTAAAATTAAAAAAAATTAAAAATCCGGCCGGCCGTCCTTCCCGATTTTAGGCTTGTGAGGGCCACACAACTTCTTCTTCTTTTTTTTGGCCTTAGACTACAGCATGACAACAAAAGAGTTCAATGGAAGAAACAGCCATTCAAATATCACTAATATCAAGATGTTTTCTGCGATGACACAATCACAAAGACCATGCTCACAGCACAGTGCCGGTGTGGCGTATAGTACAAAGTATATATGGCTATGTTACGTTTTAAATAACCCTAACCCCACTAGACCATACAAAATCATCCAAAATAAAACTATCTCCACGCGCATGCTGCTGCATTGGCTCGATTACGTCACCTACCGCACCTACCGCAGGCACGAAGTTTGTGGCCGCATATGCGCTGGGGAGTTAGCTCAGTTGATAGGGGCACAGACTGGGGTGCGAATGGTCCCGGGATCGAATCCCGGGGGGTGCTCGGTGATTTTTTTGGTTAAAAAATTGTACTTTTTCCCCCTCCCCCCGATACACGCAAAAACGTGGGAGTTAGGGTTAAATTTTGAGGGGAAAAAACTTTTATGGTTTAGTACTGAAATATTGTATTGTTCAAGCAACAATTTTGGCAGGACGCATTTTTTATTCAAACTACTGTAAACACTATAATTTCACGGATACTTTACTTCTGAATTTAAAATTACTGCTATTTTAGCGTGCATTTAATTTTACGAATCTGGAAATTTGACTGTTAGTGTTACTTTCAATGCAAAATTGTCAGTTGGCGGGTATTTAATTTCACGAATCAACATCCCTCGTCAAATTCACAAAATTAAATCCCTCGCAAAATTAAGTGGTTTTACAGTATTAAACAAAGCAATCAGGGAAAGTTGGGACTCAGAAACTTGTGCTTGGCCGTGCTGAAGAATGAATCCGGGAGTTCTGTATGGCAGGCAAGTATGACTACACCAACACTTCATTACCAATGCACTTCTGTGATGACGCAATCAGGAAGACTAGGCTCAAAGCACAGCACCGGTGTGGTATATTGGAGGTATATGGCTGGGTTACGGTTACTTTTAAAAGTACTGAATGGTTAAGTGCTGAATTATTGTATTGTATCATCACAAATCATGCACTGGCTAAATTGGGTTTCTTCCCAAAAGCCTAAAAATAATACACACATTATCAAAACATGAACTAGCATGAACGATTGGTGTTGTGTTGGTTCAGGTCAAATCTGACCCTCATCTGGTGAATGGCCCTTACCGGTGCTAATAAAACATTGAAAAACATTATACGAAAAGGGGCTCAAGTTTGAGAACCCTTGCATCAAAGGTGGCACAACCACTTAAGCTTTTTCCCATCAAAATTTAGATATCGTTATCAAAAGAAAGCCCATATTTTTCACAATATCCCTGCAAATTTGAGTCCTGAGCAGTGTTTCCTTTAGATGTTACAAGCAAACAGGTTTATTCTTAATGGCCATGCTTGTAATAATACAGTGCAAACAAGTGACTATATTATGCCAATCTTTGGTCAAACAAATGTAAACAAAAGGTTGTAATAAAAACATGTTTTACAATATCAAGTAAAGATACCAACAATACAAGGCTTCAATGCCGTCACTGAGTTCCTCTTCCAAAACTTTCAAACCATAAACAGTATTCTATCTCGTTGGCGGTTTGCTCCCTTATCGCCACAATTCAGAGTTGCTTCCAGATGAACGAGGGTGTTCGGGAACCTGTAATGATAAATAAAGGGTACATCATACTTCAAATTTCTCATGTGCTTTGAGACGATGAAAAATCAAAATACAATATAAATTGTGATACCCATAGAAATCAAATCTAAATATGATTTTATTAATGGCCGCTGAAAGAGTGGCCCGTCCATAAGCTTTGGTCATGCTAACATGTGTTCGTTTAATGTCGCTGAAAAAGTGTATAACTACAATGAGTGTAATAATCGGCATATCAATCTAAGCACAGATGGTTTTCCGGGAATAAATGTTTATAAATATGTCATTTTTTCCCCTTCGGAGACCTAAGTTTCTTCCCCATTACAGAAAACAACTCCCTTCTCCCTTTTTTATTCAACTTCTTTTTGGCACTTTTTCTCTCTTCACTCTCTTTTTGCTCTCTTTTCTCCTCTATTTTCTCTCACAAGTGACCAAGTTTCTTCTCCATTTTCACGAAAGTATTGAGTTTTTCCCTACCTTGAAAGCAGGACAAATACCCCTGGCTGTGTGCGCATATTATGATCGTCCCTCTGGAAACCCAAGTATACCCTTGTGTGTGTGCTCATATTATGATTGTCCCTCTGGAAACCCATGTTCTATATAACACAGGAACCTGCATCAAGCAGATGTCAGTTTTATGATGTTGATGTGACAATGAAAGAGAAAATCCATTTGGATAATGAAAGGAGGCAGTATCATGACAGACACGCTCATGAATGCAGACTAGGGGACCTATCTACTAAGTCATCTCTATGATGCAGACTAGGGGACCTATCTACTAAGTCATCTCTATGATGCAGACTAGGGGACCTATCTACTAAGTCATCTCTATGATGCAGACTAGGGGACCTATCTACTAAGTCATCTCTATGATCACCTGTTACAGAAGACGTGGCAATGACATCACATCAACATCATAAAACTGTCATACCTGTTTGATAAATCTTCCCGAGTTGGAAGCAAAAACTTATATTTCACTGGATTTTCTCTAAGAATCTATATGTGACGCGATCTGTGAAAACCCGCCACATGGTGGGATTTTTCATATTGGAGATATTTATATCATAAGAAAGCTAAAACTGTGCTGATTACAGAACTGTTTCTATCACTACAAAAAGGTTGAATGAGTGTGACTGATGATTGTGATGTCATAAAAAGCTACACAACAAGAAATCATGAAAACAGGCCAAAAAAGATACATAGTTCAATAGAATAACATTATTAAGGTTAATAAGAAAAGCGACTTGAGTACTTTTTTGAAGGCGAAATTTCATAATGACACAAAGTAATGGATTTCTTTTTTGAATCTTTAAAAAAGAAGAAAAAAAAGAAGAAAAATAACCATAATCCCTAGTTCACATTTTGCGACATCCGACAGGTTTTCACTTAAACTTTATTATGACCAATTGCTTACCGTAGATAACACAGATCCAAAGGGTTTTCCAAACCTAGGAATGACAACACTATCACCCTTGCCTGATGATGGTGAAGGAGACGAAGCTTCTGCAGTAGACAGGACAGAACCTGCATCTTGTTTCTTTGGCAACAGATATGGTGAATCAGGTTTCCCAAATGTGAACTTTGGAGCTGCTTCTCCCAGAATGCCTGGTGTTGCAGGCGAGGACACACTACTGGAGACAGGTTTCCCGAAGGTGAACTTTGGAGCTTGTCCCGGAATGCCTGGTGTTAGAGGGGCGGAGAATATGTTGTTGACTCCTTTAGGTGCACAAGTCGGGGGACCCGGCCAGCTATTCAACCGGCGATCACGAGGGATTGTACTAAACGGAGGACGGAAATGCTGGGTGCATGTAGAAATGAGAGTTGGTGGCAGAGTGGTTGACTTGATGAGGTCTCTTGGATCCTCATCATTCTTCTAGAGAAGGAAAAACAGAAAACACTCAAGAATAAAGGTATATTATGTGATCTTTTCCAGGGAACGCCCTCAATCCTCGAGAAAAAAAATTGAAAGCAGATTTTCTTGCAGATTTAAATTTCTGATCATAAATCGTACATATATTCCAAGTTACAGGGCGATACGTAAGCCCTGGAGGATCCCGCGATCGCTGTTTTCTCGCCGTGATTCTCGGGTTTTACCATTTGCCTCGGTTTTCTAAAAGTATGCCGAGATTTCGCGGAATTGTTGGTTTTTTCCTCAACAAAACAAAATTTCGAATTTCTACACAAAAATCGACCGTAATTAGTCCAAGAAAATCTTGAAATGTCATGTTAAATTTCGATCTATCGTACCAATCATACCAATGCAAACTTGGTTTGGAAAATCCCCCCGGAAAATACCTTTTATATGTAAACAATGTCTGGTTCCCGTATGTTATTTTCCCATGTTACGCCGCGCCGTAAAATTGGTATCATCAATTTGAGATCGCACATGTTCTGACGTAATGCATAATGATTAATGATGCCGCCTAGGTTGCTGGAAACGGGTTTCATAAAGAATTGACTAGGACTCTGCCGCCCTCTAGATTTTGTTATCAATGTAACGTTCGGTAATTTTTATGATCGACTGGATGCCACTGGGGGATGTACTCAAGATGGCGGTGCGTGTTCAAAACAAATATTTCTTCTGTATAAAAAATGTCAAAACGGAGGACATTAATTGGAATATTACACAAATTATGAAACCCCTCTGCCAGGGATAAATTTGGAAATCAATATACTTTCTCGCAGAGAAGAAAAATGGACTATAAAGTAAGCTTATTTACTTTTTAAAGAGTGATATTTGGGGGTGAATTTTTCGGTCACATTTTTGGTCGCGGTTTCTCGCATTTAGTTTATTTTCTCGCTTTTGGTTGCAAATCCTGTGAATCGCGGTTTTAGTAAAATCCCATCTCGGTTTTTGCCTAAAAAAATCGCGGGATCCTCCGGGGCTTAGCGATACGGTTCTTAATTACTTCAAAATCATGGTTTTAGAGTGAAAATAAACTGTCGAAGTCTGCGCCGACAACTAATTTTTACTCTAAAACTATGATTTTGAGGTAATTAGGAATCGTATCGCTCTGTAACTCGGAATATATTCATGATTTATTATCAGATATGTAAATCTGCAATAAAATCTGCTTCCAATTTTTTTTCGAGGATTGAGGGCGTCCCCTGGAAAAAGATCACATAATATACCTTTAACTAAGAATCCACATTCACAACTCACATGCCTGTGTTCACAAAAGCAGCCCTGGCATAAAGGCATATTATGTGATCTTTTCCATGGGACGCCCTCTATCTGTGATTTTTTCCTAGTAATGCAATCAAATGACATTTATATTATAATCATGAAACTAAAATATATTGTAAGTTACAGAGCAATATGTTTCCTAATTACTTCAAAATCAGATTAAATAAAATAAGTTGTCCTGGTACCAGGACAGTTAATTTTCTGAGTGGTTTTTTCGTTCGTAAATAGAATTCCATGGTTTCACACCGGTTTTACGCCGTTTACAGTGTTTCTGGTTACAACCTCTACTGTACACAAGTGAACACACCCCTACGGAATGCTTTATGATGAAAATCAATCAAATATGTTGAAAAATTCCTTAAATTGGAAGCAGATTTCCAAAAGTATGATTTAGTAAGGTGCGATGATGGTTTTTTAACGGAAAATACAGTCAAATAGATTTATGAGTTCAGGAAACTCTTTCCTGATAGTCAAACTTTATTATGTGTAAAAATTTGAAAAAGATCACATAATATTGCTTGAACTTGTAGTCCAGGTTATCAAGTCTTCAAATTATTTGTATCACATTCTTTTAAGTTACTAAAATCATGAGACATGTTATTAGACGACTGAAAGCTGAGGACATTTTAAAGTATTTTGCTTTCACATTCAATTTTAAAATACTGAACAAAAATTAAAGTCCTTTCTAAGTAGGACTTGGGCCAGGACTTACGTTAAGTCAGGTCTAGAATTCTTAGTGAATACAGGCCACATGGCTAAACAAATGACAGAGTAAACACACATAGCAACCACAACCTGTGGTGATTGTCCAACAGGCCGAACACTAACAGACTTTGACCATGGTCACTGTGCGATCTGGGGGTATTTAGCATTTTTGTGTTTGATTTTGTTGTCAAGGCGTACAGCGTCTCATTTTAACATTTTCAGGCAACGTTTTAACGCACATACAGGCGCTCAATGTGTCTCTTTTTTGACGGTGCACATCTGTTGCATTGCTGAATATTTGCAATCTGGTGCAGCCCCCACCCAAACGCAAAAAGTCCATAAAAGTTAGAGAAAAACAGTTATTATAAGGATTTATATAGCGCATTTCCAAAAGACCAATGCACTGTACAATATGTATACATTAGATAAAAATATGTTGAACAAAAACCAGCAGTAAAATAAGAATTATACATACATATTACATGATAAAATACACAAAAGCAGCACTGAGAGAAATACACAGCCCGACCCCACACCCCCTCAAACACACCCACGCAAACTCAACCCCACACCACATACACACTACCCCTCTCCCTCCCCAAAAGATATTGCACATAAAACATGTTGTACGGACAGAGGAAAAAAATAAAACAGTTGTAAGGACAGAGGAAATATTAATATTTTTTACAGATAAACCTTGAAAATCAAATGTTTTAAATCATACTTTAGGTTGAACAATGACCCTTATAAACAAGGCTCAAGATAACAGTTATTTTACCTGGAGCCAGTAGCGCCCGGATCAGGGGATTTATTGAGAACCAGGAGCTACTTTCAGTCTACCGGGAGCTACATTTTTATTAAATCGTATTGTCAGATCGAAATTCGATGTTTTGGGCAAGCTTCCCAATCGTCAAAGGGCGCTGGTTTGGACAAAATATCAGCGCTCGGTTGTTTATTTTACAGAAATTACCGGGCGCTATGGCAGGAGGACCGAGGGGTAAAAATCGCCCAGCGCCCGCTTATTTTGAGCCTTGCTTATAAACTTACCTCAACAATGAAACCAGCATCACTGTTTATGAAAGTGAAGTGGAGCGTTGGAGGTATCTCCATCCTCCGCGATGAGGCATAGCACGATAATAAAAACTCACGACTGTACCTCAATACTGATTTTGCATCCTTAGTCAGTGAGCTTGATTCTGGGACACGGTCAGAGCCAGATTTGGTTTGCTCATGCGGGGGACGTTCAATTGGAATGCCATGGTATTCTCGTCTTGGATGCATGGTTTCACTATCAGAGTAGCTGCGAGCGATACGAGGACGAACATGGGTCTTCGCCTCATCGGAGTTGTCAGTTTTGTTCATATCGGGAGGTGGACGTACTATTGCAACACCATGGAATTGGCGTCGCCGGTTGGTTGTTTCACTTTCTGAGGCACTTCGCACAAGTCTTGGATGAGATCGACTCTCGTTGTCAACAGAGGGGGGTGTGTTGTCCATCTCTGGTGGACACTCTATCTTGATACCATGGAACTTCCGCTGAAGGTTCGTGGTTTCACTTTCTGAAAGACTGCGGCCTAGACGTGGGTTGAATTGGGACGGAGTACCTGAAAGGTCAAGTACAAAACAAGATATCTGAGTTATAATTAGATTAAACTTGAATGATATTGTAAAAGAGAAATGTCGTTATGCTATATTAATTCGTGCTTTCCTCCCGTCTGGCTCTCTCATAAGGCATATGGATTGTGGAGAAATCAAAATGTGCCAATACGAGGGTCATTCAATAAGTTCTAGTAATAACTTTGTTATTATACAAGCCAATCGTATGAAATATTCCACAATTGAAGCTTTGAATCTCAGCTACAAAATCATAGTAGATTGGTATGAATACTCATTGTAGTTTTCTGGATATGCAGTAAAAACCAAACTTCCATTTAGTGCGACGGAAATGGGTAAAAAACAGCCAAATGTCTCCTAAGTGCTATTCATTTAGCCAATTCTAAGAGACAAAATGTACCTATCGGTCAATTACAATCGTTCAAAGTTACAAATATCTCTTGAACAGACTTTAAACAATACATGTGACTGATTTCTTGGCGGAAAATTCCCTCTAATTAGCCAGAACCAGACCAGGACAGCCATCAATTTTAACCCTACCCTAGAGAGCCGCTGCAAATGTCATATTTGCTTTTCATAGGAACTAAGAGATCTTCATTATACAGGACTAAATGGATATATTTCAAGTCTCTCGAAAATATATTTTTCTATCACTGACTACCTGATTAACTTTTCTAAATGTTGCATATGAGAGAAACTGATAAAGTTACTACCATGTTAAGATTTAACATTCGAGGCATCACTGTGGCTTGACAAGTAACAACGAACATTTGACGGAATATCAGTATTTCAGTATGCTAAAGGCTTGTCAATACATTCGAGTTGATATTATACTATTTGCAAGCTATATACAAAGGTTTATATTGCCTACAATCTGATTTATACATGATTATAGCATTATATTCAGAAATCATCCATTGTTTTCTATTTTCAGTATTTAAAACGGGCGGTTATACCTAATCATATAATACGGAGGGAAAGCGAAAAAACATGTAGTATTTATCTTTGGGGTAATTTTCCGTGTATGTTGTCCAAAATCTCTCTCTAGCTTTGATCGCATCATGACAAAAGTGAAATAGGTATCAATTAGCATTTACTATTAATTTGTAGCTATGATACAGAGCTATAATTATGACAAATGTCATAAGGCTGACATTCATATTAGGGATGTTATGAGTGAGGAGGTAGAACTTATTGAATGACCCTGTATATTCAACAAGTTTATGGTTTTTGTGAAAAACACAAATTAATCATGACACAGTAAGGGACGTATTCTTGTACAGGGTGTATCAAAAAAATTAGGACACTTTTTCATGACAGTGTAATACTTGTTATAATCATTGGACCATGACCAATTTAGTCTCAATGTAAAGCCCAATTAATTATTATGATATCCTGAAGATATGAGATCAATCCGATGAAAAATAAGAACACTAGCATAATTTGCGTAAACCATGTCATTTACTGGTTTGTACAATGGGATTTACATGTATAGACCAGTAAATAACATGGTTTACGTTTCAATACGTTTCAATAATTATAAACATAGAAAATAATCTATCAGTCAATAGCAAAGATTAGTTTGGTAATCCATTATTCTGGCACAAATCAATACTGGCTAAATAGGCCTAATCCACAAAAAGATGCATGCATATTCTGTGCAAATTAAAACAGTTCTCGAACCTACTGTAAATGGTTCATTAGCATGATAAGAAGTAGAATTGGCATTAATAGTGTGCACGTTCATGTTACTCTACTGTTACTGTGTTAATGACCATTGTACATACTACCAAATAGATTGCCTTGCCTAATAGGTCACAATTTCCTTAATTAATAATGGATTTTTCTCATCTTTTCAGGATTTTATCTTTATCAGTTGTTCTTTACATTAAAATAAATATTGGTCATGCTTCAGTGATTTAACAAGGATTTAAACCATCATCAAAAAGTGTCCTAATTTTTTTGATACACCCTGTATGTATGTATATTTAACGAGGTTTTAAGAAGGACTTTCTGAGAGAGTCAGGCACTATGGAAAAATCTGTGCAGATGGGGGTCAGCCAATTTTAATCATATTTTGGTGATTTAATATGTTTGGTCAAATATTCACAAAAATCAGTATTAAAAATTCTGGCATACACCCTCCCAGAAAATAGGAACCCCCCCTGGAATGGTCCCCTTGAACAGTCTTCTCAGACCTGAAAAATACAGTTTTGTGTCAAATTTAGACTAGGGTTTCATACCTAAGATGAGGATCTACGAACTTCATCTTTTCTGCATAGGATGTTTTATCCTTTGTCTTTATCAGACATGCAGAAGAAAAAAATGTTATCATTTGGAATATTCTATTTCTGAACAGGGGGGTGAGCCTATTTTTGATAATTTTCAAAAATTCAAAATAATGAAATTTAGGTCTATTTTACTCTTTCATTGTACCAATCCCAGCAAAGTTAGAATATTGATCTTTGGTAGGAACAATGCCTCATCCAAGGTGATTGATAAAATGCATTCAAAACGACGGAGACTTTTACACTCTTAATAACTCCCAACCATTTATTACCCTAACTTTCAACATTAGTCAAATTCACCTGTGTCAAACCAATGGTAAAATCGTTGTATTTTCTCTCTATTACTCACTATTTCTTCAGTGAATTATCATGATATGCATGATATTGATTGCAAAATGTATGCAATACATTATAAAAGTATAATGATGTTGGATTGTTCCACTTTTGCCACAGGGGTACCATTAAAATATTCAAAAATCAGATGAAAATTCATGTTTTTGTTAGGCATGTCAATCATTTTCAATGTGAAGGCAACACAGAGTATAGGAAGTAAAGATCCTGTTATTGCCTGTTGTTTATTGTTTCTTTTAAAATGTAAACGTTGTTGAGTGCCCTTGCTTTGCTCCATTATATTCCGTAGGGGTGTGTTTTTGAATAGCAAATTGTGTTTTGCGACACTTTTAAGCAGATATCTGAGAAAGTCAGGCACTATGGGAAAATGTGTACAGATGGGGGTCAGCAGTGGGGTCAGCCAGTTTCAAACATATTTTGGTGATTTAACATGTTTGGTCCAATATTCACAAAAAATTAACTATTACAAAATCTGACATAGCCCCTCCCAGAAAACTCGACCCCCTCCCCTAAAATGGTCCCCAGGAACCTACTTTTCAGACCTGAAAAATACTGTTTCATACAAAATCTAGACTAGGTTTTGATACCCAAGATGAAGGATCTATGAACACTATCTTTTGTACATTATGATGTTTCATCCCTTGTCTTTATCACGCACACAGAAAAAGTTGTTATCATTGGAATATTCCATTATCATACAGGGGGGGGGGTGAGCTTATTTTCGAAAGTTTTTAAAATTTCGAAAACTCTAAAATGTAGGTATATTTTACAATGCCACTGTACCTTTCCCAGTGTAGTTAAAGATTGATCTTTACTGGAAGCAACCTCTCATCTAAGGTGGTTAATAAAATGCATTCAAAACGAAGGAGACTCAACTTTTTATTACTCACAACCACCTTTTATATAACATTGGTCCAATTTCACCCGTATCATACAGGAAGTACAATCGTTGTATTTTTTTTCAATATTACTCACTATTTCTTCAGTGAAATATCATGATATTGATTGCAAAAGACTACAAAATATATAAAATACATTTTAAAAGTATAATGATGTTGGATTGTTCCATTCTTTCACAGGGGTACTATTCAAATGTTCAAAATCTTTTGTAGGTGTGGCAATTCATTCAATAAGAAGGCAACACACTGTATGTATGTGGAAGTCTTGGTATTGCTTGTTCTTTATTGTTTGTTTTAAACTGTGAACGTCCTGTAGTTTTGATTATCAAATGGTGTTTTGCGACACTTACAGGTAGGCGGCCTTGGTAGGCCTTCTTTAGATGATCGATATTGGCTAACATTTAGCCTAAATTGAATCTCACTGAAATTGAAGTGTGAATGTCATTAAGTACTCTTGGATTATTCCATTAGGCCTATATTAAATAGGGGTGTAGGTTTGACTAGCAAATGGTGTTTTTCAACACTTACAGATACTTTAGATGATCGATATATTGGCTAATATTTAGCCTAAAGTGAATCTCTAACTGAAAGTTAGATCAGAAGTTCCTTTCTCTTTATAAAAAACGAGAAATAATATATTGTGAAATAAGTTACTCAACCGGGTGTCAAAATTGTCAAAATTGTCAAACTCTAACCATAAAGTGACTTATGAAATAGTAACAACTTTTTTTAAAGAAGTCTTTGAAAAGGGTATCATCCCGGGTATCATATTTGAGCAAACGTTTCGTTCCGGCATTAATTCATGTTGGGTAGTAAAACAGACTCGTTGTGCGGGAGGAGTGGCGACCCCCCACAGCCATATATTACATGGGGGAGTCTGGCCCAAACGCTAATGAAAGAGAGATGCTCGGCGCGAGTCTTTACTTTTACTTTTTTTTAATGGAAATACTTCATGACTGTCAACCCGGAGTTGACGCTCATGTGTGTCGCAGCTCTGATTAACAATATTATGTGCAGTGATCATAACAGTAGTCTAAATATAGACAAAGTACTTTTGAATAGGCGTTTTATGTCTTTGTAAATGAAAAACAAACAAACAAACACCCCAACAAATTTATTTATAACAAAAACACAGCTATCAAACCAGCCATCAAATCAAAGTTATATTATCAATTCTAAATCTTTTGGAGTTTGCATGCACAATATATTTATAGCATTAGGCGTATGTTAATAGCTTACAGTATATTATCAACAAAATATGTATTGTATTGATATACATACTACACTATTTTGATAGTTGGGAGATTGAACCAACATGTCAGATAGTCGGATCTTACATGGAAATAACTATTTCTGTAACTATAAATTCTCCTAGAAAACTATGGCATAGCATGAACAGTGCTGTCTTAAAAATATAAATTGTACAATGTCATCATTGGAACTGATTGGTCAAACGTATTGCAAATTCATACTGCCCGGATATAACAAAACACCCCTCTTTAATGAGTGGAATAGTCTCATTTTGGGCTATTCCTGATATTAATGGTACCCCCCCCCCCCCTTCCACATGGAAGGTGTGTGAATTCTTCAAACTACTTTTTCGCTGGTGAGAATTCCCCAGAAAACATCCATGTCCCTTCACAATGGTATAGAAGGCATAGGAATTCCCAGAATTGTCTATTAACAAATGTTTGCCTTCTATATATGGGGGGGGGGGGGGCTGGTACCATTAACTTATGGAATAGCACACACTATTTTAAGTACATTTAAAGAATATTATTGTAATTTGCTTAATATACTAGCACGAGTTTTATGTTACGATGCATCATCACAAAACCTGACTTTTCACATATTCAGGATTTTTTTGTATGAATTACCCATGAAAATAATGGAACAGTCCAATTTTATTTTATCTTATTAACTTTATTTGTAGAAATGAACAATATTGGTCTTGTTTGTAAGAAATAATTATTTTAACCGCAACATTCATTCAGTTGAGAGAACTAATTTACTAAATTAACGCCAAGTATGAAAATACTAAAATCTGTATTTTCAGAAAATGGCCCGAGTATATGGTGTGAATATATTAATAATGAACAAGTCTCCGTCGTTTTTATTTGTTGAATTGTTTCGTCTATGTCTATTGGTGCTCTGAGGAAAACAACAATAAAAAAAAATCATTGGCAATTTTGCTATGCTATTGCAAACTTGACCTTCATTTTGCCTTTTCTCCAATTAATGAAAACCCTGAAAATGCCATTATACCCCCCTCTAAAAATGGAACAATCCAATATCTTAATTTTTTTATTATTATTGCATTGTAAAGACAAAAGATGAATGTTTGATGGAAAGCATAACTGAAATGATATTATAATGTTGTCAGTAATTGGCACTTGTCTGAAAATTGTGAAAAATTACTTTTTTCACTTCTGAAAATGTACTATTAAGGGTCATTAGTAGGGGGGTCATATATCTCCCAGTAGGGGGGTACCCAGAATTTTTTATTACCATCATTGTAAATCTTCATGGACATGTATCTTATCCCCAAAGTACAAAAAAAATTGGCCGACCCCCATCTGCACACCTCTGCCTGACTCTCTCAGAAAGTTCTTCTTAAGCTAAACACACGTTTAACTTTGACTTTAAACAAGTGTCTAACTCACTGAAATTTTTTAACATGAGTACAGGGATAGTTAAACGCATGTTTCAACTAAACTAGTGCACAATTGTACACTTTGAATGATTACTCAACCGTGCCCGTGCAAGCTGATGTGCAGATCGTGTAGTCTCAAAAATACATGTGCATTTGAGCAATTTGGTCGATATCTATTGTAACCCATTTGTGACCCGTCCACATCAAAATGGACATGTTGGAGGCCCGAGTCAAATCTGGGTTATTGGTATGACTTGAAAGAGCACATTTTAAGCTTTGAAATGATACCATGTTGAAGGTAATCAGACTTTATATTATAATCACAAAATATGATTTGAAGAAGCAAAATTTGATCTATTATTTCCTTTATATTTCACCAAATATATTGACCTCTATCTCAAAACTGTGCTTGCCGACAACATGTCCCTTTTGACGTGACTAGTCACATTTGGGACACAATAAATGGAATACAGGTATACAGTCAACACAGGACCACTCTGGGGACAAGATTTGCCGAGTTTAAAATCAGGTTTTGTTAAACATGTCGTTTAAATGATAAACTCGCGTTTAATTTAGACACAAGTTTAGTTAGTCATGGTTTAAGCTAAACCCGCGTTTGGTACGAGACTATGGCCCTCAATGTTTTTTTGTATTTTTAATCAGACAAGTACACCTGTATTGCGTAAAACTTTTAAATATACATTTTGAGCAATATCATTCATACACTGTCAAAACCAAGAGGAGAAATCGTAGTCGGCAAATAATGCACCACGATTTAAAAACATGGCAATAAAATCAAAATGACATGTGTATCAAGTTGTACAGGTTCCCTTACAAACATGCAGTTTTGAGCATTGGGTTTGACAATCTAATTGCTGATCATTAGTGGATTCATCAATATCACTGGGGAGGACTGTGTTTCTTCTCTCCAGATTTGGTTTTCTTTTCACTAATGATCACTGTTTTGAACCAATTTCAACCAATATGAAACAACCTATTCCTGGATTTGATGAAAAAAAGTTACACGAATCCAGCAAACTATTTTGTATGCCGACAAACCTTTTCAATCAATAGTATCATGACCTCGATCTATTCATTCACTAAAGGCGATTACGGCTAATACGCTTATGATTGTAAGTTTGAATGCGCACAGCATGGATACACCTGATATTTAAAGTCGCGCGGTGAGCTAACACTGTAAGAGTGTGTGTAGAAACATAGACTCTATAGGGTCTGAGATCACATGACTTATGAGAAAATACTTTGTTGTACTCACGATGAACTGATACGTCTGAAGAACACACTTTATTATGCATTATGGGATATAATAAGTTTGTCACAGTTTAACATAGTGCATTGTTTGCCAACTACGATTTCTCCTCTTGTCAAAACCCATTTTAAATTGTTACTTTTAAAATCAATTTACAAAGTTGACGGCAATTTGGTTCATTATTTTGTGACAATTTTTAAAAACACTTTTTAGTTTCACAATCTAATGTATAAGGGCAGCATAAACCTGGAGGCGATGTGAAAAGTGTATTTCTTCCGACATTGTGTATTTTAAGGGATGTAGGTACGCTGATCGGGTGTAGCCGGCACTCACGATTGCCAATTGGCACTCTAAAAAAAATTGTTAAAAAATAAAATTAAAAAAATAACCATACTGAACAAACTCTAACACTTTCCACGCGGCAGGCGTCTGCAGACGACATTCCAAAACTTCAAAATATTTCAAAAATGTCAAAATTATTGAATTTCGTTACCATATTTGTAATCACCATGAGAAATGCATTGAAATAAGTAAAAACATGCCTAGTATTGGTTCTATAATCCTTGAGATATACCTTGACAGTTGGGAAAGGTTTCTGAAAAAATTGTTTTTGTATATTATGGTGAAACCAATAGCCGCGCGTGGAAAGTGTTAAAAATATTTTATCCCGATCAATCTCAATAATGAATTGAATTCTCCAAACCTTGTTGTGTCTTGGTCTGGTTATCCTTCCCTTGTGCGGTTGTGATTTTCACTGGTAGGGCACCACCAACCTATGATATCAATAATATGCAATCAGGTTTAAAATACATTTACGATTATACAAATGATAAACGAGGGAATGGTAAGTGATCACCTCTTCTTCTAAAATCTCAGGTCTGTATGCACAAAATAACTTAAACCTGGTCTAACTTTATAGACCTGGTCTAAATAGGGAATAGTCCTCCCAGAAAGGACCCTTTTAAACTTTGATGAGCTCATTCTACATTATTTATGAACCTTATAGTCAATGCATTTTATTGTTACATTAGATTAATTAGGTGACTCCAATTTTACTTCTAGACTTTGTAACGGAATATACACTAGCAACCAAAAGTATTAGGACACCTTACAAGCTGCAAATTAAGAGAAAACACTGGGAATCTATTGAACTACTGTGTTAGCTTTTTGGTATTCTAGGGTTATAAAAGTAATGAAAAGTCCTTAAAAGTTTGTTAAAATAAATTTGAGATAATATTCCTATACTAAAGACATTATTATTTAAAGGAAAACATTTGTAACAATATTTCAGTGATAAAGGTTTTTTGCATTGATACACGTATATTTAGTTAATTTGAGTCAAATAGCTTGACAAAGTCATGAAATTATAGCCCTGTGTAGTGGGCCCAATGTTATGTGGGTGCTTTGAACAAGTACAGAGAATTTGGTTGGTTTCCATTTAAAATATGAAAGTAAATGTGTCAAAATGAAACTGAATTTCCCTCCCAAATATCTTATTATGATGATGAATGAAGAGATCAAGGGTCAATATGTGTGAGAGATTAAAGACTTGTGACAATATTGGGATTAGTTTTCATTGAGTGAATCCATTGACAAACAACTGAGAAAGGTTTTGTGAAAGTATGTCAAAATTATCAGATTACCCACCATAGGATTACATTGGCTATAATGAGGTTGATGAATTATTCATGAGCTATTTCCAATGGGAAATTTGTATTGGGATTTGAAGAAGGCACATGTTTTCTTCAATTCCATGGAATTGAATTAGCAGATGTTGTAGGAAACATGAATTTATTAATGAGAAGAGATTCAACAACACATTTGTTCAATTCGTAGTGAAATATTACACTCCAAATTGAATATATGGGATGATTTTGACACCATAACCAAGTGTCCTAATACTTTTGGTTGCTAGTGTACAAGGAGTATGAAAGAATTTTTTTTAAAAATAGACCAGGACTTAAGTAAGACCAGGTTTAACATATTTTGTGCATACCAACCTCAGGGTCTAAAGTAAAGCCTCCATTCTTCCGCGTTCTAAAACCGAAATTCTGTGTTCTACAAATGCCGTTTTCCGCATTTTTCCGCTTTCTCAAATATCAGGCCTAAAACATATACAACATGTACCGTTACCGTACCGTACAACACCGTCGTCTATGGGAAATAAAAAAATAAGAAGTTAGGGGGTCTTCTGCCTAAAATTGTCATAATAAACAGTCTCTGTATCAATGTTTTCAATCGAAACCGGGTATTTTATTGTGCAGAAACGACGAAGATAGGCATGCAAAAGAGATGTCCAGACCTTTCATCGACTGATCGATAAACAGACATGCACGGTACGTGTTGTGGCAATGGCAGCACATTGAGTGTCGCGATAGAGTTAAAATAGTTACTTGGGATGTTTATTTTTCAAATATTTTATTATAATTACCATAGATTCCACAGATTTTAAGGTTATTTTTCAAATATTTCATGATTTCTCATTTTCAGTTTTCTAACCCAGATTTCCGTGAATTTTGTCCGTTTGCCACGTCGCGGAGGAATGGAGTCTTTAGTCTAAAGGAGCAATTGAATAAGGCGTAACAAAATAGCTTATCTGAGAGCTGTAATCTATGTATTTATAGACTCATTCATCACACATTTATCCAACTTTGGGGTTCAAATCTCATTTTCAAAAATATTGTCAAAAAACTTTGCATTTTTCATAATGTATAACTGGATATATTTGGGAAGAAAGGGGTTAACTGTGATGGTAGATTCTCCTAGTTCTTGTCAAACTTTACTGTCTTTCTTCTGTCTTTCTACGTTTGTGTAGATGCCAGCGCCTCAAGTAGGTGCACGGTTTATGTACTTCAATTAGTAAATGATGCAGCTACGTTAAAGCCTCCATTCCTCCGCGATGCGGAAAATGAACAAAATTTGCGGAAATTGGGTTTAGAAAATGGAAAATGAGAAATCATGAAATATTTTAAAAATAACCTTAAAACCTGTGGAATCTGTGGTAATTATAATAAAATATTTGAAAAATAATCATCCCAAGTAACTATTCATGTGCTGCCATTGCCACAAAATGTACTACGCATCCATGTCTGTTTATTGATCAATCGATGAAAGGTCTGGAAAATCATCTCTTTTGCATGCCCTATCTCGGTCGTTTCTACATGATAAAATACCCAGTTTCGATTGAAAACATTGATACAGAGACTGTTTATTATGACGATTGTAGGCAGAACTTCCTAATTTTTTTTAATTGTACGGTACGGTATTAACGGTACATGTACATGTTGTGTATGTTTTATGCCTGATATTTGAGAACATTGAAAAATGCGGAAAACAGCATTTGTAGAACACAGAATTTTGGTTTTAGAACGCAGAGGAATGGAGGCTTTTAAGTTTAAAAGCTACTTTAGCTAAAGCTACGTGCTGCCTTCTGATAGATAAATAAAAATATATACCTGCTTCTGTTTGGTTTCTCTCTTCACCCAATTGTTGGCCCGTAACTCCAATATTTCTAGTAGCTTCATTCGGATACCGATCTTCTTGCTGTGGTCAAGGATGATGTTCCTGATGGTACAGAAGATTCTGTCCATTCCCTCTGTAATAATGGACACACACAGACACATTTAGCAATGAGGGGTCAAACAAATTTAAATACAAGTTTTCTTCAGCTCCCTCAGGCACAAAAAATGGGCTACAAGTTTACTTGCGCATTTGAAATATTTTCATTATGGGATGACTAATGTAATGGCATAGCTGTATGATTCCGTGTATCTGGAGGAAGTTAGATTAGGCCAAGAAAAATAAATTGTTTGATTGTCCATAGATGTCCTCAAGAGTAGGGTCAGGCAGTCGGATTTGTTTTCATTTTTTATAAATCACCTTCAAAAGTTGTACAATTAACTTAGTTGCTGAATAAGATGCGAATTGAGAGATTTTACTAGTATTAAATCACTTCACTCATGTTTTAATACAGTGTACACACATGTAGAAGAGTAAAGAAACCGTTTTCAAAATATTTTAGTGTATTTCCGAAAAAAAACTTGTTCTGGAATTTTCCAAAGTTAGGATCGGTATTCATTTGTACAGTAGAAGCAAAAAAACCCATTTTTTGTCAGTAAGAGGACAATCAAACAAAATAATCTTTATTGAAACAAATCACACTTCGAATAGTTTATGAGGTCATAAAGCAGACTAATGTTGCAACAGAAAATAGTAAATTCACCTAATCAAAAAGGTTTGAATAGCATTTCTTTTAACTTGTCAAAACCAATAAGTGACAATGATAGGTACAAATCTTTAATTCACTTTTTCTCAAAATGACCGAAATGCAGATAGCCCTTTGTTGCACTATACCCTTGACATGTATTCAGGCGCGTAGCCAGGGGGGGGCTATGGGGGCGCCCGCCCCCCGTAAAAAAATCGTAAAAAAAGAAAAGAAAAAAAAAGAAAAAGGAGAGAGGAGAAGAAGGGGAAGAGGAGGAGGGAAGGGGAGGTGCGTTTACTCGAAATACTCGAAATCGAGAAAACCCGACAGTCATGACTAGCACCGCTTGGCATAAACCTCTCCATGAAACGGCTTGGCTAGTTAGTATCATATTACATACAATAGGCCTATGTACAAAACAGTACGCGTTAAGTTCATCAATATGACCAAGGTCGTCCGAATCCCTGACCATCGAAGCACAGAGTATAGGCCTACATGCAGTAAGGGGACAGCATTATTATATAGAAGCAAAGATAGAGGATACTACACATACTAGTAATTGAAACGTCCATTGCCGAATCCGACCTCGTCGCACAGGGTAAGCTATGTTGTTGTACAATTGTTGATTGAATTTAATTACGTTTAAAGTTACAAAAAACATATCGATCTCGGTGATTTAATGGCCTCTAAACAAACAATTTGCGGCAAATGTGTAAGCTTCTTTACTGCCGATATTATGGTAAAATGTTGCACAAAATGGCTTCATTTGGACCATGATTTTTCAAAAATCGCTAACATCAGAGGGGGGCACATCCCCCCTCTGACTCCCCCCTGTCCGCGTTGCCGCGGAGGGCGGTGCTGTGCACCGCTTTGATAGTCATTATTAGCGATCACTGCGCCCCCCGTCAAATTACGTTCTGGCTACGCGCCTGGTATTATATACTCACTCTTATTAAACTGGTCCATCTCCATGCCATAATCCTCTACCAGCTGACACATATTGGCCACACCAAAGCTGAAATGCATCTTGGAACTGCTGCACAACATGGAATGACTAACGCTGATGGCTCTCCAGGTTGCTACGGAAACCTTCACTGGTACAGTAGATTCATCATCATCATCATCGTCGTCTGTGTTCACATTAGCCTCAAATTGAAGGTCATGGTCTATGTCTTGCATCTCTGGGTCTGATTTCATCTGCCGCAGAGCCTCTTCGAGTTGCTGTAATTGTGGAGGGAAGGTTTTATCAACAGCCGCATGAGCTTTTCTTATGGACTCTATTCCCACTTTGAGGGTAGACGCTACGTTTTGCTGGTTGTCAGGAATGTAGAGCGTAGATGCTTTCTGAGCTTTGATGGTAGACGCTACGTTTCGCTGGTTGTCAGGAATGTAGAGCGTAGATGCTTTCTGAGCTTTAATGGTAGACGCTAGGTTTCGCTGATTCTCAGGAATGTAGAGCGTAGATGCTTTCTGAGCTTTAACGGTAGACGCTATGTTTTGCTGATTTTCAGGTATGTACAGCGTCGACACTTTTTGGGAGTTTGGGTGTAACTGTTGTCCAAATGCTTGTGTGACAGCGCTCTCTGTCGATGCCTCGGGCAAAGCGTCATCCAGTGGCCCTCTAAGTTTACCTGGTGGAGCTACCAAGGGATTCAATGATCTCTGACGCCAATTCTTTTGTTCATCTGTCAACGTCAGATCTGGAGTAGCACTTACTGGAGATGTGGGCTCGTTAACAGGGAATGGCTTAGGTTGCTTATCGTTTGATGATGGAGTGGTACCTGGTTCAAATCCAGGGGGTGCTGAGCCTGTTCTGCTACCAAAGCCAGGAGGGGGTATTACTTTAACACCAAATCCGGGAGGAGCTGTCTTGTTAACGTTGCTATTTGCTGTAGAAGTCGTAGTAACAGGTGCGTTGGCACTGGGCGTGTATGTAGGCATTGTAACATTTCGCTGGGGACTAATAGTTGTCTCCAAGGCTGTCTGTAATCCTGGCGAAGCCATCAAGTTGCTATCCAAGGCTGTCTGTAATCCTGGCGAAGCCATCAAGTTAGCAACAAAATCAGGAGCAGTATCAGCAGTTCCTAATCCAGGTGGTGGTTTCTTGACAACAAATCCTGGCGGGGGATTTTTGATAGTGAAGCCAAACGATGAATTCCTGGAACTGACACGTGGTATTTCCGTCAGATGAATACCGGAATTTGTGAGCTGCCATCTCATATCACCCGCGGTTAAATTAGATGCATGAGGTGAGCTTCCAGAATGTGATCGTTGACGTACTTGTTTTACATCACTCTGTGGCAATTTGGTTGTTTCTACACACTTTGGATTCGATAATCGTCGCCTTAAGTCATTCGGTGCAAGTTCGACATTATTTTCTTCACTCTGTGTAGGCTCAGGTGACCATCGTCCCTGTCCAGACTGAGATAGTTGCCTTAGTCGTTGCAAGTCATTGTGTGACAATGTAGTGGTTCCCAAACGCTTTGGATTTGATAATCTTCGTCGCAAATCATTTGGCGCAAGTTGACTGTATTCGTCACTCTCTGGGTTTGAAAGTGTGCGTTGTAAAACACTTGCTGCTGTTCGTGGAGGGTTGTTTTCTGAGTTAGATGGTGTAGAGGGTGTTGCGCGACCAAGCTTTGAAGGTGATGACAGATTTCTGGTTCTAGGTTTTACTCCAGGGATATGATTTACCTCACCTTCTACATTGGGTTGGTTGGCAATATCTGAGGACTGACTGCAATCTGATGGTGTGGGTGAAGTGAGCCCCTTCCGTTTAGAGTTGAACCAATCCTTTCTAGCAGTGGCAGATTGAATCCTGGCTCTATTAGATTTTGGCGACGGCTTAGTGGATACTCCTTGCGTTGCGGCTACCTCAAGTTGCGGACTCTTAGGCACTGCATTGAATCTGAACAGTGTGTCTTGTTGTGGGGTAGTGGGAGCTGTTTCTTCACTGGTTGCATCTGATGGGGTATGTGAAGCTGATTTGGATTCACCATTAACGCTAGGCAAAGATGGCATGGTTTCATCAGCAGATGGAGACACTGAACCTGAACTCTGCGCTCTTGCTCGTGTATTCGGGACGCCAGATGGTATGGAAGCAGCACCTCTACCTCGAGGTAGATTTCTCCTAGCGCTAAAACCAACTGGTTTTGAAGAGAAACCCTCAGATGGGTTATCTGTTGTTTCCTTGGGAGCACCTTGAGGTAGATTCCTCTTAACGCTTAAACCAACTGGTTTTGAAGAGAAACCCTCAGATGGGTTATCTGTTTCCTTAGGAGCAGCAGCAGGAGCACTTTTGACGCTACTAGGGGACACATGCCTAGCACTGAATCCTGTGGATAGATTCCTGGCACTGAATCCAATCTTGCTTGAGGTAGAATCTGAAAGACTTTTGGCAGCATTTCCTGAGATCTTTGGAGGAGACATTGTGCTACTGCTTCTTGGACAAGTGTCATTCACCAAATTTCCTGCCTCGATGGCATGTGCAGCATCTAATAAGAGCGTTTCTGCAAGACTCTCAAAATCTGGTGATATTGGTGAGGTACGCGACTCGGATGACGGTCTACGACTAGGCTGTAATGAAAAGAAAATATTAAAGGAACATTTATCACAGATCTGCAAGGGTTAAGAGAGGCATCATACAACATGTTCTTTATATTTTGTCCTGATTAACCTCTCATTCCAAAGAAATGATTCATTCTAAGTGAGCTGCAAATCATACAATAGTCCTGATTCCAGTAATTTGATAGTTTTTAATGATATGCCTGATCCAGCCATTTGATTGGTTCATTTCTGACAAAGTCGGACAAATTAAAAGGCCCTGCTGAATGCTTGTTTGTTTTATACTAAGAACTACCAAACATGTGGAAGTTTGCCTACTTCCCTCTCATCAACACAATCCCCCCCCCCCCCCCAAACAATTCTAGAACCTATGCATATTACGTAAATATTAAAGTGACGCCAAGTACGAGGTTGACAACAACAAACATGGCGGCATCTGCTAACCTTCTGCCGACGAGATTTGTGAACTAAACAGATGCAGATTTGAGGTTTGTGATTTAGGTTGTACTTTCACACTCCCAGCAGGCATGCAATATTTGTATAGGTAAGCCATACCTCCCCTCACACCCCCTTTATTCAAGAACAAGTCAGGGAGGGAGTCTACAATTATGGGAGACGTCTCTTTAAGTTACGTATCTTCTCAGCTTAAAACCCAGCTGGCAGTGGAGAGTTGCCTGGAACTGGAAACTATACAAGTTAATTCAACATTATGAGGTGAACAGATGGCAGTCTCCCCTTGCACCCCCTCCCTTGTAGATTTTGTGGTTTTTAGTTGTCCGTGGCTTTATGACAGGACACATTGGACCAGATCTGCAAGTTATTAAGCTACAAGTTTGCTGTGTGATGTTTTGCTGTGCTGTGGTCTGTTACATTAAGTGGAGTTGCTACATGTACATGTACTTAATAACTGACTGATCAAATCTTGAGTCAATTGGAGTCACTGATTGGCAGAATGGTTTTACTATATAGGTAAATTAATAATTGAACGAACATCACGAACGCAGTACAAAGATGAATGCGCCCGAAATTATCACATGAATGGTTGTGCGCGCTTCACGCAATGTACGTGATATGCTGCTGAGTTGTGTTCGTTCAATTATTAATTTACCTATAGTTGCAACCCTGGAAAAATGTCTACTTCCATGCAGCAAGCAACCCACAGAAAATCCACACCCGAGTGATAATACATGATTCAGCAATATAAAAAGGCACAACTTTGTATCCAAGGTTATACTTTTGGCTCATCAATACGTATCTATTATTCACAGTTCTTATGGTATCTTTTCTTACTGTAATACTTTTTTATTATACTAGCAACAAATGCCAGCAAAATACTGGTGGAAATGAGTGATGAAAAAAGAGTTTTGGTCATTGCTTGGGTTTGGTCAGATGGATGGATCCCAGGAAGAAAGAATGGATTTACTCTGATTTTGTGTTACAACACTTGACGACGGTTGTCCTAAATGATGTTGACAATCTTTTCATTTTGTAATGAGTAAAGTAAAGGTAAAGGTAAAGGTAAAGGCGGTCGATCCTGTAATACCAGGAGCGGAGTGCCCATCTCCCTTTCAAAGCGATAGGGCCAGACTCACTCTTTTTGTTAATGTTGCTGTGTGGGGCTCGCTACACCTCCACGGCGAGTCTGTTACCTTCCCAACACTGAAGAATGCCGGTACCTATTTAAATACACCTGGGTATAGAGGAGTAATTGCGGTAAAGTGCCTTACTCAAGAGCACAACATGTTGACCACAGCGGGACTGGTATGCAATGCGAATTGCACTATAAGATTACCTACATCATAGGGACATTCAGCTTCAAACAAGTGTTGAAAGGTTTACCTTAGTCTGAATGTAGTTAATAATCCTCATCTTATCTCTAGCAGCCAAACCATGTTCCACATTCTGTAATCTCTTATTCTGCACAGGGACAGTATGCGCCTTTGCCATTAGGCGTCGTGCAGAAAAACCTGGTCCCACGTCTGCCATTGATGCGTTTTGTCTACTATGCTAACTACAACTACACTGCCACTGCAATTTTTTCCTGCTAACTATGCTGCTAACTACTGCGAAGCATTTGTGTGCAAGCCAGGTTGTTTGGGTTTGGGTAGGATGGATGGGTGGATGGATGCATGGGTCCCAGAATGGATAGATGATTGGCTGAGGAAGTGTGCTATAGATTGAAATGAAACAGATAAAAGAGTAGGTCAGGTGGATGTGCTGAGTGATAGAAGTCACATAATACCAGAACGGAAACCATAACCATGCATACTGTTGAGATCTTGGATTCAACAAACACAACACTATTTCACTTTGCTTCTATTACTCCGCTACCTTGAACTCTAAATACCAATGACTTGGACAACTCCACTTCAACATCTGACTTTACATACATTACAATGTACACAATTATATTCTACAATATGGCTGGTCACTGCATAATTAACATAATGTCAAAGGTTACCTATACAACATTGTATATAAGATAAATTCAGGGCCTATGGCACTATAAACTATTACCCAATGAGAATAAAGGAAGTGGCCTTACAATTAATACAATAGGACCCCAGCATGCAACAGTTAAGGGGAAAGTCAAGTACTAGACATCTAAACAAATGATGATAATGACACTTATCTTGGGGATTAACCATGACTTTATGTTGACACGGGTGTAGGGCCTATTAAGCACATCCCAATTACTTCCTACAGCTAAGCCTAATTACTCTACACCTATACAATCCAGAACCCAACAATACTATACATTAGTTTAATCAGTTCCAAATTGGCAAGAAATGTTTATTTTCTGTCTCTCTGTGCGCTATTAAAGTAACCCAAGCGTACGCTGGATTATGGCCACACACACGGTTTTAGTCGCACGCATCAGATGCACAGTACGACAGTTGCCTTCAAACATGCCCATGTCCTTCTGTATTCATAAGTGCACTGTAAGGAGGCTTCACCTGTTTGGAACTGATCAAATATACCACAGTGCAGGTATTTGATCGCTTTAAATAAAACCACTAAGGTATGGGACACTCTGGCACTCTGCAGTGGTGCAGTGGGTGGTGCAGACCTTGGAGTAACTGGTAGTTTCAATAAAAACCTCCAAATAATTGTGTATAGACTGTATTAATAAATGCTCCTGTTATTTTGACACAATTGAATTGAATGTTAAACCTAACACTACCATCCAACAAAATTGAACAAAAGAACTGCATGCAGCGGTGGCCCCTGCTTTCCCGTCTCACATTGCGCAATCACAAAACGATATATATATCTCCGGAAGTTATTTTAGGGAACGCAACCATTTTAGTGAACGCAAACCCCCCTTAGCGATCATGCACGCACAATCACCTGGACTCCAACATCAGCAGCTAGCCCTGGTACCAGTCCTGAGGCAGCACACCCCATTTTTCTGTCCTTTTTATCCACAGTTTCGACCCCATTTTAAATTTGGTCCTAAAAACCACCTTTCTACGCCGTTGCCCCCCCCCCCCCCCCCCCACACCACCACCCCACCACCAGTCTGATAATGCAATCATGGAAAGCTACGTTCCGGAAAAGTTATTTTGGAAAGCGCGACCAACTATGCAATCACGGAAAGCTACGGTCCAGAAAAGTTATTTTGGAAAGCGGGACCAACGATCACCAGGACTCCCATCATCGCAGCGGCCAGAGTTTGAGCCCCAAGGGCAGCCCATTCCACATCCCATTTTGGTGGGTTTTTTTCTTCCCAATTTCTCCGTGTTAGATTTAGCAGTCCTACCCCCTCTGGGTCAGGGTTAATTATGAAAACACCAGAAATAGATTATTATAGAATAGACACATCCATTGACTGTTCATCTCAAATGGTAACTAGATGGCGCGGTTCTCTGCTTACGCAATCTGTGGTGGTTTGCGTTTGTTAAATGACGCAATAGGATCCTATCGGAACCGTATACGACGTGCGAGATAAGTTGGTTTAGTTTCGTTCGGCTTGTTCAGTGCTCTCATATGAAAAGTCAGATTTCAATCGCAACCATACTTGGTATTAATAATCTTTGGGTAAAGGGATCGACTATGCTCATGTGGTGTATACAGATAAATTTCTAATGACAACTACATGACCTTTGACCCCATTTTGCCAACAATTTAAACTGCACTTATTGCTGCTGTTTGGGGCTCTCGTCTAAACTCAGACTTCAAACTCAGCCAATATTGGTGACAATATTCTTTAGCTAAGGGGGCTTGAGGTGCTCACAAGGTGTAAACATCTTGAATCTCATTTCAAGCAGCCTGGTGCTAAGCATAGATGAAAGGAACCGACAATTTGGAACCCGGTAGTATATATTTAAACCAATGCTTAGCACCATGCTGCCGGAAATGGGTTTCAAACATCTTACCTCTAATGACCCCTATATGACCTTTGACCCATTTCTCTAAATTATACACCTTTCTCCATTCTAGGCACCTTTCTTTTTATTATACACCTCTCTTCATTTAGATCCCTTTCTGTAAATTACACACCTTTTTTATTCTATTCAATATGTATCCCTTCTCCAACCCCATCCCCAACACTTGCTAAAACATTAACAGTCATGATCTTTTCAAGATGGATTTTTTTACAACTGTACATTGTACATGGATGACCATCCCACACACCAACCAACCCACCAACCATTCAACATTCCAAGTATTTGGCTCACTCACACAAAATGGAACTGCTCTTTGTACTTCTAAAATAAGAAACCATTGAAGTTATGGAATAAAAACTTTTATGTGACAATTTTAAGGACGACCTTTCATGTAAAATAAAAAAACAAGCCATCAATCAGAACATCTACCTATTAGTGTGGTATTAAATCTGCCACCTCTTTTAATAATCCATAGACTAGCTCCCACTCCAATGGTAAGTACCCATAGCATAGAGTCGGCCACAGGTAGGTTGATAGCATAAAGTATTAACACATTAATGTTAATATAAGTCACAACTCGCAAATATGAAGAACTTGCAACTCGCAAAATCCAACTCGCAACTCGCACATTTGAACTCGCAACTTGCAACTCGTAGTCGCAAAATCCAACTCGCAACTCGCACATTTGAGCTCGCAACTATCAACTCGCATTTAGTTGTGGGGCAAAAGAGCAACGACATTTGCAATTTTCAACCTATTTCCATTACAGTGAAGAAGTACTTGTGTGTGATGGGGTTTATACTTACCACCAAATAACCTTGTATACAGTACACAATGTAAAGAGCTATTAGGGCTCAAATTAACTACAATAATGGTTGGAATGGGAAATGTTGACATGATCATGGCTAGTTTTCCCAGCATCTGTTTCGATATGGTCAAACTAGTGCTTAGGGTTACATGCTACAAATACTATAGTCAAATTTATAATTGAACAAACACATTGAAGCAGCATGTTATTGCGTACATTGCGTGAGACGCGCACAGCCATAAGCGTGATAATTTGGGGCGTGATCATCTTTGTGCTGCGTGCGTGTTGTTCATTCAATTATTAATTTGACTATAGTAATAGTGGCGTGGAAAGTGTTAAAATATCACCACTTGAAGAACTCTGTATATTTCTATCCATTACAACAATATGATGAGATTGTGAAACAATGGATCCAACGTCTGAATTCCTTAAACAGTCAGTAAGATCGAATTAAAATATGCGAATTTTTAAAATCGTGTCCGACTATGGGGGCCGCCATTTTGTTTTAAAAGTATATTAGTGTCCCGGATGTACACAGTCAGGTATATAGCAATTAAAGTTTTTTGGTTGCGGGGAAATTGCTTTAATTCGGGGTATGTTCAAACTTGTGATTTCGATAGTTTAATGTATTTACTAACTTTTCACCGACGGAAAGAAAAATCTATCGACGGACAACGGAGTAAAAAGTGATTTTAAACCAAAAAAATGGAACAAATTCGTTCGTGTAAGAGGTGGTTTTGTCATTAACAAGGCGGTTCTCGAACGGCGCGTCTCGCCTGTTCATCAAAAGTGACTTGAAAGAAATGATGGTGAAACATATGATACAATGTAGCACTGTCACAGAGGTATGCATTGTAGTTAATGCAAGGGATGTAATACCTTGAAAAATTTAATCAACAAAAAGAACACACCAACCCCCTTCCCTACACCAAATCACATCAAGATAGGCCTTACAGATCTTATTAGACCCCAGATGACCTCTGATGACCTTGAAAATTTAATCAGCAAAAGAACACACCAACCCCCTTCCCTCCACCAAATCACATCAAGATAGGCCTTACGGATCTTATTTGACCCCAGATGACCTCTGATGACCTCAAAAAATTAATCAACAAAAAGAACACACCATCCCTCTTCCGTCCACCAAATCCCATCAAGATAGGCCTTACCGATCTTATTTGACCCCAGATGACCTTGAATGACCTCCGATGACCTTGAAAATTTAATCAGCAAAAAGAATACACCACCCCCTTCCCTCCACCAAATCCAATCAAGATAGGCCTTACTGATCTATTTGACCCCATATTTGACCCCGATGACCCCGAAAAATTAATCAACAAAAAGAACACACCACCCCCCTTCCCTCCACCAAATCCCATCAAGATAGGCCTTACTGATCTATTTGACCCCATATTTGACCCCAGATGACCCCGAAAAATTAACTAACCAAAAGAACACACCACCCCCCCCCCCCCTTCCTTCCACCAAATCCCATCAAGATAGGCCTTACTGATCTATTTGACCCCCGATGACCCCGAAAAATTAATCAACAAAAAGAACACACCATCCCTCTTCCGTCCACCAAATCCCATCAAGATAGGCCTTACTGATCTATTTGACCCCCGATGACCCCGACAAATTAATCAACAAAAAGAACACACCATCTACCATTTACTGATCTATTTGACCCCATATTTGACCCCCGAAGACCCCGAAAAAATAATCAACAAAAAGAACACACCACCCCCTTCCCTCCACCAAATCCCATCAAGATAGGCCTTACTGATCTATTTGACCCCATATTTGACCCCGATAACCCCGAAAAATTAATCAACAAAAAGAACACACCATCCCTCTTCCGTCCACCAAATCCCATCAAGATAGGCCTTACTGATCTATTTGACCCCCGATGACCCCGACAAATTAATCAACAAAAAGAACACACCACCCCCCTTCCCTCCACCAAATCCCATCAAGATAGGCCCTACTGATCTATTTGACGCCATATTTGACCCCCGATGACCCCGAAAAAATAAACAAAAAGAACACCCCATCCCTCTTCCGTCCACCAAATCCCATCAAGATAGGCCTTACTGATCTATTTGACCCCATATTTGACCCCCGATGACCCCGAAAAATTAATCAACAAATAGAACACACCATCCCTCTTCCGTCCACCAAATCCCATCAAGATAGGCCTTACTGATCTATTTGACCCCATATTTGACCCCCGATGACCCCGAAAAATTAATCAACAAAAAGAACACACCACCCCCTTCCCTCCACCAAAGCCCATCAAGATAGGCCTTACTGATCTATTTGACCCCATATTTGACCCCGATGACCCCAAAAAATTAATCAACAAAAAGAACACACCACCCTCTTCCCTCCACTAAATCCCTTCAAGATAGGCCTAACTGATCTATTTGACCCCATATTTGACCCCCGATGACCCCGAAAAAATAATCAACAAAAAGAACACCCCATTCCTCTTCCGTCCCCCAAATCCCATCAAGATAGGCCTTACTGATCTATTTGACCCCATATTTGACCCCCGATGACCCCGAAAAAATAATCAACAAAAAGAACACCCCATCCCTCTTCCGTCCACCAAATCCCATCAAGATAGGCCTTACTGATCTATTTGACCCCATATTTGACCCCCGATGACCCCGAAAATTAATCAACAAAAAGAACACACCATCCCTCTTCCGTCCACCAAATCCCATCAAGATAGGCCTTACTGATCTATTTGACCCCATATTTGACCCCCGATGACCCCGAAAAATTAATCAACAAAAAGAACACACCACCCCCCTTCCCTCCACCAAATCCCATCAAGATAGGCCTTACTGATCTATTTGACCCCATATTTGACCCCCGATGACCCCGAAAAATTAATCAACAAAAAGAACACACCACCCCCCTTCCCTCCACCAAATCCCATCAAGATAGGCCTTACTGATCTATTTGACCCCATATTTGACCCCCAATGACCCCGAAAAATTAATCAACAAAAAGAACACACCACCCCCCTTCCCTCCACCAAATCCCATCAAGATAGGCCTTAATGATCTATTTGACCCCATATTTGACCCCCAATGACCCCAAAAAATTAATCAACAAAAAGAACACACCATCCCTCTTCCGTCCTTCAAATCCCATCAAGATAGGCCTTACTGATCTATTTGACCCCCGATGACCCCGAAAAATTAATCAACAAAAAGGACACCCCCCCTTCCCTCCACCAAATCCCATCACGATAGGCCTTACTGATCTATTTGACCCCATATTTGACCCCTGATGACCCCGAAAAATTAAGAACAAAAAGAACACACCATCCCCCTTCCCTCCACCAAATCCAATCAAGATAGGCCTTATGGATCTTATTTGACCCCTGATGACCTTGAATGACCTCTGATGACCTTGAAAATTTATTCAGCAAAAAGAACACACCACTCCCCTTCCCTCCACCAAATCTCATCAATATAGGCCTTACTGATCTATTTGACCCCATATTTGACCCCGATGACCTCTGGTGACCTTGAAAATTTAATCAGCAAAAAGAACACACCACCCCCCTTCCCTCCACCAAATCCCATCAAGATAGGCCTTACTGATCTATTTGACCCCATATTTGACCCCCGATGACCTTGAATGACCTCGGATGACCTTGAAAATTTAATCAGCAAAAAGAACACACCACCCCCTTCCCTCCACCAAATCCCATCAAGATCGGCCTTACGGATCTTATTTGACCCCATATTTGACCCCGATGACCTTGAATGACCTCCAATGACCTTGAAAATCTAATCAGCAAAAGAACACCCCACCCCCTTCCCTGACATCAAGTCCCATCAAGATAGGCCTTACGGATCTCTAGATATCGCGTCACAACGCGTCTCAAAAGTGTTAAGCATATTTGACCCCGATGACCTTGTATGACCCCCGATGACCTTGAAAAATCAATCAGCAACAGAACGCACCACCCCCCTTCCCTCCACCAAGTCCCATCACGATAGGCCTTACGGATCTCCAGATATCGCGTCACAAAGGTATTTCTTAGCACACGGCGGACGGCATACGGCATACGGCATACGGCGGACGGCGGACGCCGGACAGAAATAGTGATAACATAGTCTCTTTCTGATTACATCAGGCGAGACAAAAATGACGTCATTTGTTTTTCGGGGTCAATTGAACGCACAAAATATCATCTGGAATCGAGTTTAAGTCAAAGTCCATGAATTCGCCGCACGAATTTAAAAATTCGTATTTTTTTATTCGATCTTACTAACTGTTAAAGGGACGTCTGAATTCCTTAAAGGGGCATTGAGAGATGAATCGATACTAAATGAGCAAATAAAGTAAAGATGAGGCTGATCGGTTAAAGGTTAACATGGTTATGAAAAAATAAATTTCTGATTTTGATATTGATAGGTACCTCACAATGTTGGACAATATATAGGCTATCTGAAACTGCATTTAAAAAAAATTAAAATGCAGTACGTTCGCGGAACAGTCCATTATTGTCCAAGGGGTGAAAACAAGATGCGTCACGGACGGACATTTTAGTTCAAGTTCATCATGCTATACTTTTAGGTTAATGTAACATTTTCAGAGTTTTGTGATGTAATGTTGATAGCTGACACACTTTTCCATCAAATAAGATAAATATTTGGGGAAAAAGTTCTGGGGAAGTTATATCGCTAGACTTGCGTTAACATTTTGATGTTTTGCTGTCCGTCCGTGACACAAAAAAAGTTTAAAAGTGTTTAAACTAATTTCAAGGACAAAGTAAAAAAATAAAAACATAGTGAAGTATCTCCCTTATATGTATTCTTTCCCATGCAGGAGTATTAATTAATAAGGGCAGGCATAAATTAGTTAAATCTTTAATTAAAAGTTGTCACGGACGGACACAAATTTTGTCACGGACGGACACTGTTAGCTACTGTTCAGTTCTGAGCACACAAGCAAAGCTGAATACCACCCCTCTTACCATTAAATGAACTAGTCCATACAGGTATGCCCTTTATGCAAATAAGTAGGTTTGCTACAGCAGTGAGCACATGTTATGATGCTCACCAGGTGCACTGAAAAATTACTTGAAGTCAAATGAAGTCATTTGCTTATTTGCGCATTTGTGAACCCTCAGCAGATCTTCTTTGGTGAATCTGTAGTAAAGCTTGTTAACCTTACTGCCTGTACATGCTGAAATAATGCTTGCAATAAAAGGGGTAGCATGAGATCAGCCAAAAGACACTGTTTAAAATTGCCCCAAATAATAATTGTTATGTAAAATAAAAGCAAACAGCATTGAAATCAGAACGTATCATTGGAGATGTTAGCACAAATTTAATTTGAAGCTTTGCACTATCAAAAGTTGCAGGCTCTTTCTTCATGAAACTTTGAAAAACTCAAAACACGGTTGGATGCCTACATGTATCCATTATCACTAACCTTTAATTACACAATTAATTGAACAAAAACTTATCAAAGAAGGGTCAAAATTGTTTTAAAAAGTTGTATCACAGCAAACAGTCTTTTACACAATGAATCAAACAAAATTGATCAAAGAAGGGTCAAAATTGTTTTACAAAGTTGTATCACAGCATACAGTCTATTTATATGATGCAGCAGGTCTATCTCTTGCCATTTATGGTAAGGGGGCAGGATTCAGTTTGGCATTTGTACTCAGAACTTAATACTGATTACAAATTGCAAACTGAATTTGTGTTCGTCCTTGACAACTTTTAATCACTGATTTAACTTATTTATTGACGCCATTGTTAAGTTTCATTTCTACATGAGAAAGGGGGTATATAGGGGAGATAGCTCACTATTTTTTCTCTCTTTCCTTGAAAAAAGTTGTAAAACTTAAAAACTTTTTTTGCGTCACGGACGGACAGCTCTGCATCAAAAAGTTATCACAAGGTCAGGGTAATTACTTCCCAGAACTTTTTTTCTAAAACATATTTCTTTATTTAATGAATAAATGTGCCATCTATCAATTTTTAATTTAAAAAAATTGAAAATGTTTCATTAACATAAAATATGGCAAGGTCAACTTCTACTAAGAATGTCCGTCCATGACGCATCTTGTTTCTACCCCTTGGGCAATAATGGACTGTTCCGAAAACTTTTCCACATTTTTCTTCTTTTCGAATGCAGTTTCAGTTAGCCAAGATGTTGTCCAATATTGTGAGGTACATTTCAATATCAATATCAAAAAGTAATTTTTTCACACCAATGTGAACCTTGAACCGATCACCCTCTGCTATCAAAGTGCCAAATTCTGCAACCTTTGAATATAACCATCACACTGGTTTTGGTATCTTGTGATCCTTTTTAATTACTAAGACTGAAAAATGATGACATACAAATTGTCTTACTATTTTTTGTAAGTATTTGATACCATTTTGTCATGTAAAAAAAGTGGTAATTTCAAAGTCCTTCAACATCTGTGTCCGTCCGTGACGCTAACAAATTTCCGTCTGTGACACAGTTTGTTACAGGTCTACCCTTCTCCTGTAAAAGATAAATCTGTTTTCAAATGCTGTGTATCAAACCATGTATCTCACTTACTATTTGACCTGGAAAGCTTGAGGAATATGGAATTGTTTAAATAGAAATTAAGAAGAAATACTAAAGGTCCGGAGAACCCTATTTCTATCTTGTCCGTAGTGTTGGAAAAAGACTAATATCTTGACTGCTTTTTATTACTAAGACTGAAAATTCATGACTTAACATTTTTCTTACTATTTAGTAAGTATTTGATACCATTTTTTCATACTAAAGTGTAAATAAGTGGCAATTTCAAAGTTTTTTATGTAGTTAACATTTGTGTCCGTCCGTGACACTCAAAAATGTCCGTCCATGACAAAGTTTGTTACCCTACCCCTGTAAAAAATAAGAAATATTTTCAAATGCTGTGTATCAGATATTCAAACCATGTATCTTACTTACTATTTGACCTGGAGAGCATTGGGGAATATGGAGTTGACTAGATAGAAATTAAAAAGAAGTACTAAAAGGTAGAGAACCCTATTTCTATCTACATGTAGTCCGTCCGTGACACAAACATTTCCGTCGTTCTATTTTTAGTAACAAACCACACCTTATTTTATTTTTTGTATTTCAATAAAGTTGATGATTCTCTATAACATTAAACATAAAAAGTTGAATAAATGTCAGTAGTTACTTTTTACAAACTGTTTTTCGCTCATGTTTTGCACAAACGTCCGTCCGTGACAAACCGATCAGCCTCAGATAATCATCAACATAGCCCAAATCTAAAATGTCATACAATTCCGACATCGCCTTCATGTCGAATAAGCAAATAACGGCACTTCCGGGTTGAGATTTGATGCGGAAGGCCGCAATTAAAACTATAGCATAACTTCAGAATTCAGCACTTAGTTTCGATATGATCATATCGATACTTAAGAAAATCATGAAATTATATGATAAACGGCGAATGTTGGTAAACTGTTTCAGATGGTAGTAAGTATGCCTAAGTATTACTAATGCAAAAAAACTGATTTCCAGGATAATTGAGGGCGCACTCCCATACGTATATCTCAATTAGGCTTGCAAGTTCACGGGCATTTCGATTCCCGGGTACCCGACCTATTTTTCGGGCGGGTACCCAGGTACCCGAAATTGGGTACCAAAAAAAAAAAAAAATCTTCATTTTCAGAGTAAAAACTGGTCATTTAAACGGCATCGAGTGACTCCTTACCTGACCGTCAAGTAACACCATATCATGCTCCAACAATAAAATAATACCTTAATTCAGTAACTTATCATTTAATATGGGAAAAAAAGTGTTGCCTGTAACATATTAAAACACAGCAAGATTTGTTATTGTTAGTATAATTTATTTTGATTTAAAAAAAATTCATGTATAAAAAAATGATTGCTGTTGTTAATATGCATGTGATGTTGTAATAAAAAATTGTAAGTCTGTGTATTAAAGAATTTGAAATGCATTCAAAACCTATCTGTCATTATATCCATCATACACAAATGAAACATCTTTCTTTACCAGATCACAGGCATACAAAAAAAACGCAACACTTTTTGTTGCGAGTTCACCGATTACGGAAAATCACAAATCACTCTGAAATTTATATATTCTGTTAGGTGTACTTATTGGCTATCACATAGTCAAATTACAGCGATATCGATTATTGATTCACTGAGATATCAATGATACATGTAGACAAGTGCAAAACACGTTTTACATCGTTTATCCTGTATGCCTGATTTTCTTGTCAGGTGAATTTATTAGCAAGACACTTTAATAACTCATTGTACTTAAATAATTGGAATCAAACTCATCATTCTGAGAAGCAAATGTCATGTTAAAGGTATCAAATGTCTGGCTATTACAGTATCATATCAATATTAATTAAATCTGGCAATAATTAAGTTGATAGATAGTGACACAACTTGAAAATCCAGATTACAAAGTCAGTTTGCAAATCCTCTTTCATTTTCTCTCGTTAATGTCATAAATAAAACAGTATGGCACATTATTCAAAAGATAAACAAAATGGAATAGTCCAGTGAAGGTAGTAATTGTCTTGTATGAATCAGTCATTGTTAGTCTGTTGTGAATGGAAATGGGATATTAATAATTATGGTGCTGCTGACCCTCAAAATGCTGTCCTTGTTTTAAGATGCATCGATTATGAACTTCAATTTATGAAAGAACGTACCATAGACATTATGTGGCGATCATAGCAATCGGTGGTTCAGAACTTAAAAATAGGGACAGCGGTCCCAAATAGGTCGTCCGTTTATATGGGTAGTTTGGTAGCAATTGTACTTCATCTGTTTAAATGTAATCAATTTTACATATGCAGCCAATTTTACATCTTAACCTCAGTTGACCTTTGACCTTGGTATGTGACCTTTGACCTCATTAACATATGAAGGTTTCCATGTTGCATGACCGAGGTTTGGTTGCAATTGGTCATTGTATGGAAAAGAAATGGAAAATACAAAGAGTGTACTAAATGTTGACCTCAGATGATCTTTGACCTTAGTATGTGACCTTTGACCTTGGTATGTGACCTTTGACCTCATTTACATATGAAGGTTTCCATGTTGCATCTATGCCAGAGGTTTGGTTGCAATTGGTCATTGTATGTAAAAGAAATGGACAATACAAAAAGTGTGTAATAAATTTTACATCCTGACCTCAGATGACCTTGGTATGTGACCTTTGACCTCATTAACATATGAAGGTTTCCATGTTGCATCTATGACCGAAGTTTGGTTGCAATTGGTCATTGTATGGAAAAGAAATGGACAATACAAAAAGAGTGTACTAAATTTTACATCTTGACCTCAGATGACCTTTGACCTTGGTATGTGACCTTTGACCTAATTAACATTTGAAGGTTTCCATGTTGCAACTATGACCGAAGTTTGGTTGCAATTGGTCATTTTATGGAAAAGAAATGGACAATACAAAAAATGTGTACTGAATTTTACATCTTGACCTCAGATGACCTTTGACCTTGGTATGTGACCTATGACCTCATTAACATATGAAGGTTACCATGTTGCATCTATGACCGAAAGTTTGGTTGCAATTGGTCATTGTATGGAAAAGAAATGGACAAATTACAAAAAGAGTGTACTAAATTTTACATCTTGACCTCAGATGACCTTTGACCTTGGTATGTGACCTATGACCTCATTAACATATGAAGGTTACCATGTTGCATCTATGACCGAAAGTTTGGTTGCAATTGGTCATTGTATGGAAAAGAAATGGACAAATTACAAAAAGAGTGTACTAAATTTTACATCTTGACCTCAGATGACCTTTGACCTTGGTATGTGACCTTTGACCTCATTAACATATGAAGGTTTCCATGTTGCATCTATGACCGAAGTTTGATTGCAATTGGTTATTGTATGGAGAAGAAATGGACAAAACAAAAAGTGTATACCAAATTGTTGACACACACACCCCCCACACACAGACAGAACACACAGACAGACACAGACAGACACCACACACGAAGGATGCTGCCATAAGGTCTCTTCCTACGGACGACCTAAAAAGGGTGATTGACGTATTCAAATGGTCGAATGATTATCAGAATACACGATTCAATAATTTTATGTACTACCTTACTCAAACAAAGGAAATTAAGATAAACCATTCCAGACATTAAGGTTACATAGTTATTAAACTGTTAACCCATAACACTAATCGGACATGAAAATCCAAGTTTTTAGAAAGAACGATGTAAAACGTGTTTTGCACTTTTCTACTTATACCTTTAATATCTCAGCGAATAAATAATCGATATCGTTGTAATTTGACTATGTGATAGCCAATAAGTAGACCTAACGGAATATATAAGTTTTAGAGTGATTTGTCTGTTACTGTGACCGTACAGCTCTCGACAAAAAGTGTTGCGTTCTTTTTGATACACGCTGTATAAACAACATTTATAATTTGATTCGACTCAAAATTAGTTATTATGTTTTTAATTTAAATACATTATACAAACATTTACTAAGTATACCCTTGCTAATAGGGTCACTTTTTGGTAAAATATGGGTCATCCAATACTTTTTTTAAATTTTTTTTTTAATATTAATTTCGGGAATCCGGGTACCCAATTTGGTACCCGGGTACCAGAGACAACGGGCGGGTACCCGGGAATTACTTGCAACCTTAATCTCAATGCCCCTTTAAGGGGGCACACCACTAAATAAGTCCCCCATTGAAATACATGCATTGCGGCCCTTTTTCAAGACCGTATTTTTACCCCACGTAACAATGATGGACATTTTAATTTTGCATGCATGTATCAGATATGTGTTGAATTTTATTTTAAAATGATTTTTCTTGACCCATCTAGATCAACTTTTCCGCTACGGGCACCTAAACAGCGCCCTCACCATTTTAAACCGATAATTTCGCTTCCTCACCGGTTCCGGCCACGGTATCCTTCCGCAGCCTAGGCTCCCGTGCGTATTCGATTCCGACAATTTTTGACCATATTTAGCAATGCTGAGGTTCTATTCTATCTTTTTCATAAAAAAATAGCAAGATTTACTTCTATTTGCTTCCTGGGACGATGATCAAATTGATATAAACACAACACCAAAAGTAAGTCCCCCCCTAAACAATTCGTCATAACATCGTAAGATAAAACATTTTATTAATAAAACTTAATTAGAAATAATCCTATGACTGTTTCCTAAGTGATGTTTGAAAATGAAAGATTTCCATTACTTCATGGCTGAATGAGCTCATATGGAAGACAAAAACTGCCCTTCTCAAAAGTCACAAAAGTTTATGAATTGCTTCTCACTAATGGAAAAGTACCTGTGGCTGAGCAAAATTGACTGTAATGATCATTCAGCCATGTAAATCCCATTCTTGGCTCAGATATTAGCATAGTGAGTTGTGACTTTTGAGAAGGGCAGTTTTTGTCTTATTTTTGAGCTTATTCAGCCATGAAGTCATGGACATCTTCATTTTCAAACACCACTTAAGAAACAGTCAGAGGATTATTTCTAACGAAGTTTTATTGGTAAAATGTTTTATCTTACGATGTTATGACGAATTGTTTAGGGGGGACTTACTTTTGGTGTTGTGTTTAGGTACTATTTCTCCGAACCATACACCAAACGCGCAAGGATTTAGTGTAGTGCCCCCTTAAAAACTATAAAGGGGACTTTTAAAGAATGACAAATACACTTACGGCCTGGGGGGGGCACAGCACTAAATAAGTGTCCCATTGGATTACACGTAAAATGGGCCTTAGTAACCATTTTTGAAGTGTTACGGCTTCCAATAAGATTTTACGATATGACCATTTAAACATCGTCACCCCTATTTTCAGCCCAGATGCTCACCTTTTGACCGCCTCCGAGCATGTGTGTTTATCCACGTGATAAATTTTCGGTAAAATAGAAAATCAACATTTTGCAATATCCTGAAAATTATCTCGATCAATTTGCCACATACGCACCCCCCCCCCCCCCCCAACGCATTAATGTCAAAAACTCTGCCCCTAGACCCCGGCTTACCTTACCTATGCACGATATTTGTCCATAGTTTTCAGTGAAATTTAACAATTCAAACAATGTTGTGTCAACATACAAATGTACACAAATAGAGAGGATCCCCAGGGGGGGGTACTCGCCTTATACGGTATACGGGGATGTGCCGCTCTATTGGGTCACTTTTGGTCACTTTTTACAAATGGGTATATTTTTGCGAAAATTTGGGCTATTTTCACGGACATTGGGTCTATTTTCCCGATCATTAGCGAAAATTGGATCTATAATGAAGCAAAATCCTTAGAAATGGGTACCGTCTTTCAAAATCACCCTTAAAAATGGATAGGGGTTTTGAATCTCCAGCCGCACCCTCCCCCCCTCCCCCAACCATGCCAAATCCAGCTTAACCCCCCCCCCCCCCTGGGGATCCATCAGTACAGTTGGGTGACGGGGCAGGTGCGGCAGCCAGCAGTTCAGTGTGTAGTGTGGGGGCGAGTCTGAGTTAGGGACGCACCATTTGATTTTCAGGGGGGGCATGGAAGTTGGGGTTGGGCGGAAGTAGTAGGCGACATTGTTTTTTCTTTTCGCCGACTTCGGCAAGTTTAGGGGGGCAAAGGCGGCAAAGTGGTTTTTTTAGGTTTTACTGTTTTTCTTTACATTGAGTTGGGCCTTTTGGGTGAGTCATCTTTTTTTTTTACTCAGCAGTGGGTCATCTTCTTTTTTTTCCTGGTTGGTGTGCAAAGTGGGTTTTTTCCCTGGATAGTGGGCAAAGTTGTGGATTTTTTTAAACTTCCATGCCCCTCCCCTCCCCCCACCCCCCCCCCCCCCCCCCCACCCCCTGAGTATATAATGGTGCGTCCCTTAACAGACACATGTTCAGGGATTCTCTAAATTAATAATCTAAGTCCATCTCCAAATTCAGGCCTACAAGGGCGGAGTCCGAGTCCAAGTCCATCGGGCTGTCGGACTTTGAGTCCAAAATTCCAAGAAAGCAGTGGCGTTATGGATGGGTGCCGCGTCCCCCGCCTATAACTCATTCAGGGGGAATTACACCCGATTCAGAGAAGTTAAAATATTTTACAAACATCCAATTTCAAAACGTCAGTCAGTGGGAATTGAAACCAAATGAGGAAATTAGGCATAGCAAGAGGGGGAGGTCAAAAATTGTTGATGTACCAAAAATAAAATTGTCTAGCTCCCCCCCCCCCCCCCCCCCCCCCCCCCCCCCCCCCCCCCCCCCGCCCCCCAACAAAATATTTATGAACACTCCCTCAGTCATTCTCGGGCATTGAAATAAGAAATGAAAAGGGCAGGCAATTTGAAAGGGGCACCAACTTTATCCAAGGCCATTATGTACTTTTGAATGGAGTAAAACAGCCAGAAATTAAGGGCACCAAGGCTCAAGGCTACTAGGTGGGGCATCGAAGGCCAATGGCCTTTGATGCCTTCGATTAATTCAAGCACTGGTCATTCTAGAATTAGAACAAATTATCACACACAAAATTAAAATCCTGAATGGTAGGTGAGAGCTAATTAGTTTAGTAAACCACAATGAAAACTTTGAATCAAGTAGAATTCTGCTTACCCACTGGTATTATATTATTAGTAATTACAAATTTATGTCACCCAGCCATCGTATAGCTGTGTCGCCAAGTTGAAACCACTTACACATATTTATAGATATGCCACTTGTTGATGTTTAATTAGCAGGTCGAAATCCACATATACGTCAAGGTCAACGCATAGTTTGTCCAGGCAAAAAATATGTAATGAATGTGACAGAAGAAAGAAATTTGAACCATTGACAATTACCGTTGAACTCAGTTGAACTAAAATATTATGATTGTAGCAACCCTAAAAGACCTGTCTCACCACGGTTTTGACTATCTGTGGTCTAAACATTGATAGCTGCTTTGGAAGTATTCACCGGGACCCTTTCCACGATTTTCTTAGTAAGTTCATCATCCTTTGAGAGGATATTTCCATATCGCCCGCCATATAAATGCTGCTGTGTTACTTCTCTGTGTAACATGTATGTAGCAAATGCCCAAAACAATGCTTATGTCCTTTTATATCAGAACCCATCTGAACGTTATCACTAATTTCAGTACAGTATTCTTCTAAAATAAATAGCTAAAAATAAATACCACTCACAACTGAACGTGTTATTGGGAATATTAATGTTATTTAGTCTTCTAGGATCTGAGCATCAGCCTAAAATATTAAGGGATCCCGTTATTTCTATCTTCCCTATTCAACAAAATACATATTAATTACACAGTCTATTTCATTTATTACAACTATTCTAAATCACCGTAACCCATCCAGGTCTCGTTTTGTTTCTCCATCCAAGCTGGACCTACCAAAATACCCGTCTAGCCACAATGTTAACAAAATATGGGCAAATCAACACTTCGGAAGCATTTCAAAACATTGGTAATTGTTTTGATTGTTTTAGGTTTGTCATTTGTGTGGCATATCTAGAGGTGGTTGGGCCATATGCCATTGTTTATAATTAAAACTACATCGGGTTGGGGAGACATAAATTCAATATTCAACATTCGGGCTTCGCCCTCATTGAATATCTGTAATATATGGCATTAGTGTAGGAGAGGACACCTGCGCTATAGGGATTAAAAGTAACTTTATTATCATTATTTTAAGCATCAAAACAATTTTAACAAGCTTAAAAGCTCCCCAACCCTCTATGGGTACAAGGTTTAATTTTTCGAAAGAGGGCAGGGCTTTGAGTATTGAGGGAAATTACGGGGTAAAACAACAAGCTTTAAAATGTTCCATGAAAAACAACAATTTTTATGCAGTAGAAAGAAGTTCATTTTGAATGCTAAAAATGTTATTACAAATGTAAAATCTCACATGATTGGATGCAGTTTACAATTCGTTGCAAGAAAATAATAAGAAAATGTTCATATTATTTTGTCAGGATTTATGTCAAAATAGTGATGAAATAAAAGCGATAAATCATGCATGAAAACAACGCAGGTCGCCATCTTGGTTTAAATTCTCGAGCCCAACAATCTTTTTACGTGATCTCTGATTGGTTGAAAAGTTGACGCAGTATTGTTCAACTGTTCCTATTGGCTGTTCATGTTGGGAGTATTGATTGTCCGATCAGAATTAAATGTGCGATCTCTGGGTTTGAAGGTGATCGGGAAAAAGAGTGATTTTCGCCAGTTTTCCTTGTTATTTTTTGTGAACAATTAGGACTTTTTTCTTCTAACAAAAAACAGTTTTGGAATGTTTGAAGGTTGTTTATGTGAAAAAGTACTTTAGAATGTTTATATTTATTGATTTTTATTAATTTAATCCCTATATAGTTCAGGTGTAGTGTCCTCTACTACTCTCCAATATTGAAATAAGATTAAAAGAAAATCACCTCAAGTGCAATGGCTCAAAATCAACACATGTCATTAGATTTACTGTGTATACCTACTTGAAAATCAATGTTCAATTCTATGTATCATTGAGCATTATGAATGGGGGATCAGTGATCTTCCATACAAACCACTTATGCAAATCACAATACCTCTGATAAAGTGTATACACACAATAAGCTTTTGATAGTTTTGATAGTTGACACCTCATGATTATGTAATACCAATTATTATCATCCCTGACACATAAACACACAACAATGCATTACACAGTAATAGGACCAGCATGGAGCATGTGAAGGGATTGAGCATGCTGTGTAATAAACAAGTGGTTATTTTTGATGGGCTTTAGTTGGCAGGATGAATTTTTCACAATCCAATCCAACAATAAAGTATACAATGAGCTCTGTATTTGAAATTAATCATTCTGAGTCCGCATCATCAATACTTTTCTGAATAAGATAGTCACATTTTTGCTTCAGATATAATCTTATATCACGTTTAATGTTCAAAGAATGTTCAATATAATTTAATTTTAAGTCTTGGTCAATGAAATAGCTCAAACTACTTTCAATTTCCAAGAAAAACTGACTTGAATTTTTATTGGGTCGCCCTATTCCCCTACGGTAAGGTCACAAAAATCGCGGAATTGAGGTTAAACACGGAAAACAAAATATTGATGAAAAGAAGAACAACAAAATGCACAAAAACGTCCAAAACACAAAATATATAAATAGTCATGAATAAAACAATATAAATATTAAAAAACGATACGTAATAAAACGAAACAAACAATATTTAAATATAAAACTCCGCGATATAGAGGGTTGGCTACCGCTACATTCATGACAGTAATAATAAAGTAAGCCTTAAAATCTAAAATGATGTGTTTATTCTGTAAAGTGTGTTTATTTTGGGTTGTATAGATCGTAAATTTTAAGCTTTCTTGGGGAAAATTAAATCACACAAAAATGCAAAATTTACAAAGCGAAAAAATGCAGAATTCGACAGTTATAAAGCAGAAAATGTGTGACCTTACCCTACAGTAAATTTACTACGCTAGTTTTCGTATGACATGTGCATGTCGACTCAAAATCAGGTTCCACTTCCCAGTTCCAGTCTTTCCTATAATCCTTATTAATTTTTAAAGACACAGCCTCACAATATAGCCAGGCCTTCTTAAAATATTAATTGCATGTGAATCAGAAAGAAGTGTGTGGAAACTCTAATCTATATTATATTATTATTAATTATTAAATTTCAATTGTTTTCATTTTTTTATAATTATGGATTCACGATGCATGATGCTGATATGAATGATTATGATATAAAATGATTGGTATCATCACTTCAACTTCAGCCTCAGTCAGGCAAGAATAGTTTTGCAATTCTTGAAGTTGAATTGACGATGGTAAAACTTTACTGTTTAAAATACAAGGAGTTTTTTTGTGCAATTATCAGCGAATTTTAAAATCTGAATTTACTGTCGAGGATTTGGTTGTCTCACATATGTGCAAATG
>CM069444.1:9680357-9738337 GCA_035610835.1 Ophiura sarsii | reverse complement strand
TTTCATATTGATTTTGCACTTTTTCCTTGTCTTCATTTACAATGCTTGAGTACGAATATTTAGGGCAAAACCATTGTTTAGAATCACAAGTCATTGGTAAAATGAATTATGCTTTCACTTCCTTAATATGAAATTCACAAAAGTTGTGCGTACGGTTTGAAATCGAGAGTAATTATAATGCTAGGTATTACATACATGTTTCCACATCCATTGCACATGTTATGTTGAACCACTGTTTATTACATTTTTCATATTCGTATTTATTAATTATTAGTTTTCAAATATTCTTGTTACTAGTGACTTCGTCTTGTGCTTATGGTTCAGAATCACTGAAATTGCACATCAAATCACACACTACAGCGTGTCCCAAAAACTGCGACCACAAAATGGGCAAGCTGACACATCAATGTTTTAGCGAAACAATCAAAATAACGTTCTCACCCGTAAATTCGAAAACGGCTCTTTTCAGAGTAACCTGACTCATAAATATCTAATTTGTTCCACATTCGATGATATTTAGACAAAGAAGTCACTATCAGAAGTTGATATTACCGACAATTAATGATTTGGGTAAAAACCACGGGGTGGGGGGGGGGGGGGGGGGGGGGGGTAATCGTGCGTGACTACAATGAGTCTAAAGGGGTCTAAACTTGACCATTTTCAAGAAAAGGATACATTTTTGTCGATATTATACTCGTTTAAAGGCATATTATGTGATATTTTCCAGGGGGGACCTCTATCCATGATTTTTTCTTTAAAAAGTAGATTTTTTTTGCAGATTTACATTTCTGATTGGGAAGAAAAACACGCAAAAACCTTATTTTATGGTGAATGTTATGGGGTGTCTGGAGGCAGATCTTTGGTCACGTACGCTTACAGCATGATAGTTGACTGCCGCCCCCACCCCACCCCCCCTCCCCCTCCCCCGGTGAAACAGTCTAAAGGCAAGAACCAACACTTTATAGTTTCAAATTACGCTAGCCTATTATACGTCTGCTTCTGTCGCATTTATTTTATACACAACAAGACATCCTTTCGGCATATCTTTCCAAATGTCGTCAACGTACAAACATGAATGGAACTGGTTGATTTTCTTTGGGTCTAGCCCAGCTTATGTACTCAGCGACAACAAACTTTACCTCCTCATAATTTGTCATTATGACATTTTAATGTTCCGCACACTAAAATGTTCTTATACATGTATAATGGATTTGAATCGGGTCTGAAACTTAAAATGTACATAACTTAATGCCTCCTACCTTAGCAAAAGTGTTTTATATCCCGCCCTGTGAAGACGTCGTAATCAGTTCTAACACGCGAGCCATCAGTACATATCAACGTCCCACCTTGCAAACGTTATATAGATTGATACAAACCCTTCCGTTACAATCAATGGTTACACCAATCCAACAAACTAACTAACCAATCCAACCATATCCAACATACTAGTTAACTTCCTTATTCAAATTCGGATGTCCTACATAACGTCGCTGTTCTGTCAAAACCTTATATGTTTCCTGGCCCTTCAGCATGTATACAGTAAAACTGCCCCGCGGTTATACATAGGATGTGATGCTTTAGACATGTTCAGGGAGCAAGAGCACTTACAATGTTTTGACAGATGTATTTTTGACCCTTGAACATGGTTTAAAAAGCAGACTACCCAAAGGTTATGCATAGAAATATTACTTATACGTGTTGAAGGGCCGGGCGGAGATAAGAGGTATTGACATAACAGCAACGACATGTCACTTACTTGTTGGTTTCGGATTCAGAAGTTAAAACAATACTTAAATATAAACAATGATGTTAATTTTCCGCATATGTAGGGTGGTCACAATGATTTGGACCACAGTTCACTGATTTTTTTCCTGGGTAATGGGAGGAGTAGGCTACTGGAAAAACTATTGAGGATTTTTCAGAAACCTTTCCCAACTTTCAAGGTCTATCTCAAGGATTACTGAACCATATAGGCATGTTTGTACTTCTTTCAATGCATTTCTGATGGTGATGCGAAATATTGTAATGAAATTCAATAATGTTGACATTTTTGAAACATTTTATGAAATTTTGGAATGCCGTCTGCAGATGCCTGCCGCGTGGAAAGTGTTAATGTTTGGCGGAGATCCGTCTTTCACAGGAATTTATAATTGTCCAAATTGATTGCTGTAGTGAGGGTTATATGTTATTTTCATCAAAATGTCACATTTTACAGTTTGCACATGGAAAAGGTATGTTCACCATTTTTTTTTTTTTGGGGGGGGGGGTCTGAGGGAGAAAATAAAACATCGTGTGGGGGTGAGCAGGAAGTGTGCAAAAATTGCCTGAAATTAGCCAAATTTGTTCTGAATTGACAGACCGATTTACAGCAAATTTTAAGTAATTTTGACATTAAAACTTTTTTCATTGTTTGGGGGACAAAATGGGCTTGAACTGACTGGGGAGCGGTATCCCCCCCCCCCCCCCCCCCCCCCCACCCCCAATGATGCCCCTGTAGTGCCGCCACTGTTTGTCAATCATTCATTATGTTAACGTCATTCATTTATTGGTTTCAACAAACATACCATATTGTTTATTCTATGAAATTCAACAAACCTGCAGAGTTATATTGGTCACCTTGTTAAGTAATATTTTTGTTTATTATGTAATGTCCAATGACCAATACGTGCAGGAAAGTTGAAGGGTTAATATCAGGGCACAAATGATTTACTTGACAATTTGGAGTTTTGGTGTTTAGGCAATGATGAAAAAAACTTTTTTTTTTCTTCTTCAACATTTCATGAAAATGTTGGTGAATTTCAACAATTGTTGCATTATAAAAAAGTGGGTCGGTCAGGCCGTACAACAAGAGTTTGTGTGTTACCTTTATAGGTCTTTATGCTTCAAGGTCTGCTAAATAATACTTTAAGCTGGAAGTAGACACCCTTAAAGTTAATTAATCACTCTAACAATATCAATTCCTTTTAATACTTCTTCATATTTTAATATATTCTGTGAATATTGATCGTTGCATGGCATTTTACAAGTTCAACAACATTACATTAGGCATAAATCAGTGTTCCTGATTTTGGAGTCGCACAATTAGCATTTTAGTACTTAAAATCTTATAACATGACTCTACCAACTACTGTATTCTCATCTCCATGGCAAATGTCTATCTAATCGATACATACATGCTTGTGTATGTACATTTATACCCTACACGTTTTGGGTATCCTAAATCCAACCCATACACAGTACAATGTAGGGTAAATGCTGTTATATTATCGAGAGTATATTGTCACTGTTCTGTCAAAACTGTATGTTTTTCAGGCCCTCCAGCATGTATAAAGTAAAACAGACCACCTGTTATGTATTGCCAAAAATGCTGCATACATGTTCAGGGGCAAGAGCACTTACAAGGTGTTCATAAATGTGTTTTTGGCCCTTAGACATGTTTAGAACAGACTGCCCAAAGGTTACACACAGAAAATATAACTTCATACATGCTGTAGGGCCAAATGGAGATACAAGGTTTTGACAGAACAGTGGCGATGGTTCACTGGACAGTGGGTCGAGGCCCAGAGGGTAAGCAAATGTCTCGAAGGCAAGGTAACCGAAGTTACAAAAAAATTACAGATGATATCCCTATGGTTACAGAGAATCTTACCATATCTACAATGCAGAATTACTAAGTTGTCAAAAACAGAATTTAAGTGCAAATTAGTCGCTATGAATACATTTCATAGGCACAATTTATACCAGGGATTTCAAACAATTGTATCCCAACAAATAAATCTCTTACATTTAGTATAATTATATTCTGCAACAGACATGTGTATAGTTAGTTATACATAATTGATCAGTGCAAATTTCATAGCGAACAATATTATACAGGGTGATTCAAAATAACACAAGTCTATAATGGTCCAATATCACTTTGTCTACATGTATTATTTTGGGTATTTCAAGTTTTTAAAATCCTATCTCTAAGTCTAAACCTAACCAAAATGGATGTAGAAATGGTGTTTACACCAATTGGCAATTAACCATTTGTCGACTTTAATATGAAAATGATAGTAACACATTTTCAACCTGTTGATGCATTGACATATCGTCAGCCTGCTTCGATAATTGCCTAACTCATTTTTTCTAGTTCTTAGAAAACAACAAAAGTATGAAACCTGTTACCTTTGTACCTGTTACTCATTTTGCATTATTGATGGATGGATATTCATTATGTGGAATGAGGCTTGTATTGTTGATGCGAGGCTTGTATTGTTGATGTGACTTGGATTAGTGCATCCATGCACGCCAATTGAGGATTGGCGTGCATGGATGCACTAATCCAAGTCATATAGAAACAGATGAACACAGCCATAACATAATTTGATTAATTCCATAGATTTGTCAATGCAAATTCAATAATACAAAATGAGTAACATGTTGGAGTGGTCTGGTGGCCCTTTTGCAACAAATCTCTTCATTTATCAACACTTTTGATTGGTCAATGACTTAGGTATTATAACAGCATGTACATAATGTAATGAAGTCATGATTTATGCACAAAACTCAATTTTGCTGAAAAGTGAGTTAGGCAATTATCGAAGCAGGCTGACGATATTTAAGTTGCAAATTGCAAATAGTGATCAACTCTTTAAAAAAGATTGGAATTTTGTTTTCAATTGCCAATTTTTCAGATATTTCATAATATATTCATATTGTAGGCCTATTTCATATCAATAAAAAGCCGATGTGTTCCTCTTTTCAACAATACCTCATTCTTAGCAATCACTTGTTTCAGAGATTAGCCACCTGCTTGACAACGTGGAGAGGTCTCATTCAAAATGTGCCAAATTCACTACTATTTTGTACTCAAAAGATCAACTCTGTCGTCTGCTCACTGTATTACATTTACAACTTAAGTGTAGAGTGATCCTCTATTAACATTTGCGCAAAAAACAGTGATGATTTTGGATCATTCAGAGACCTCCCTATATTCTCAAGCTAGTGGCTGTGTAATATAATGCAACCAGTGATTACTACAAATTTGATATAATTGTAAAGATGAACACATCAGCTATTTATTTATGTGCAAAACATTATGAACATCAACAAAATATACGAAAAATAGGCAATTAAAAAAAAAATGGAAACAAATGAGGTTTAGATAATGACATTCAAAACATTATCCATTACCGTAATGAAATCATTATGAAACATGAGCTATTTTATGTGGTGCTTAAAGCTATATTATGTGCTTAACTTGTCATGTGTTGTCCAATTTCTCATGTTGTGTTCCTGTACAAAGCTACATGATCATACATTAGAAATGTGTGTATTTTATCTTTGTGCAAATGTTTAATTGTTGTGAAGATTACTGTAGCGCAACAATTTCAATTATTATTTATATCAAGCTTTCCGACGGTACTATAAAACGGTGTATTGAACATTGTTCAACCAAAGTACCCGAATGCGAACAATATTCAAACATTTTTTGTTCAATCGGCTTGCAAAGAAGATGTGCGTGATAGTTTGCATGCGCAGGTGATGCGCACAAGATCATTCTTGTGATCGGCATTGACATTTATGTCAGTTTGGTAAAAGTCATTTTTGTGTTCAATAGTCTGCTAATATTTATTAATAATAATAGTAATAACAATATTAAATGGCTTATATTGCACTGGATACAAAATTATATTCTCATTTCACATTCAAAGCCACTCAATATTATTATTTTACCTACTGTAAAAGAGGACATTTTTGTGTGGTTAATTTTCCGCGCTTTGCCAATTTTTAACTGTTCTGCATGTTTTGTAGCTTAATCACATACACAGACCTATATGCAAAAGAAATATATTCGCATGTTATAATTTTCATGATAACTGCTTCGACCGTGAAATAAATGTAGCGCGAAAATGTCCACATTACAGTATATCGTCAGCCTGCTTCGATAATTGCCTAACTCATTTTTTCTAGTTTTGAGAAAACAACAAAAATAGGAAAAGTGAGTTAGGCAGTTATCAAAGCAGGCTGACGATATGTTGAATAGCACCATGAATAGTACAGGTGAATTCCAACAGGAGCAGTACCTTTTAAGTGAAATTTGGTTTGTTATAGGCCTAATACAAGTTAATATGACCCATTTTAAACATTTTACATAATTATTACAATCTGCCTAACTCACAATGCTGACTTAGGCAGAATTGCAATTGTGCATTTATCAACACTTTTGATTTGTCAATGACTTAGATATTATTACAGCATGTGCATCATGTAATGAAGTCATGATTTATGCAAAAAACTCAATTTCGCTGAAAAGTGAGTTAGGTAATTATCGAAGCAGGCTGACGATATGGTTACTATGTGCACCAGGGGCAGCTTCCTGGATGTGTGATCTTTACCCTGTAACAGGATACCTGGTATAAGGATGCACTCACAAAGGAAAGGGATATACTTTAAAACCAGAAATGTTTGTGTGCATTTTAATTTCGCGAGGAGCACTTACTCGCGAAAATATCATGTCGCAAATATTTCCAATCTACCTTGTTGCAGTGCATTGCAAAGTTAGACAATGTAGCTCCAAAGTTTATATTCGCAGAATGCTCATGCCGTGAATTATGCCAGTATTGTCGATTCGTGAAATTTTAAACTCGCGAACATTTCTGGTATTACAGTATTCCCATCCCAGGATAGACACAGGTCAATGACACATAATATCGAGGGTTGAGCGCCAGAAGGCCGTAACTCAACTTTTGGGCAAAATGAGATTTTCGTACCAAAATAATCGATATAACCTAGATTTTCAGAACCATAAAGAGATAACTCATAAACACTCTTAATTTGACTAAAACTAGAGTTATAAGATTGGTGCTACAGTGTATTGTAATGAGTCCCGAATATTTGAAAGTTGATTATCTCAGAATAGCATTTTTTGAGTTATGGCCTTCTGGCGCTCAACCCTCGATATGTGACGTGATCAAGCGAAATGAGCCACATGTAGGCCGTTTTCAATTCTGATATTTGTCCATTATTTAAAAGCAGGTGAACAATGCATTACTGTATGATCCAAACCCACTAAAATCGGACTTCTAGTTTGTAAGTTACAAACAATTTACCGACTGAGAAAACAAAATAGACCATAAGAATTTGTCCCTCCTTTTTACCTAAACTCAAAAGCACTATTCCCGACATCCGACTCATTCTGCTTGATCGTGTCACATATTAGAACGCAAAATGTGCATAAGACCTTATCTGCTAAATCTGCTATGTAGAGGAAAGATAAACTATTGTATATCACTGCCTGACCCATATTTTAGAACGTAATATTTTTCCCTTGGAACTATTTAAAAATGTTTGAATATCTGAAAATTTCAGAAATATTTGAAAGCATTGCATTGATTTAAGAGGTAGGTTTCTGCCCATAAAACTACCTTTTTCCATTTCCTAAGCATTATATATTATTGGTAGCTATTGTCAGCCTTGTGTCACTGAAACCCTCACTATCAAAAGTTTCTGATTTTGCAAGAATGTGACTTTCATGACAGCACTTGTGTAATTATAGCATTAGAAAAGGAGGGTGTTAAAATATAATCACACATAAAACAAATTATGGTATGTACACTATACAATAAAAACAGAAAGAAAAAAAATAGCTAAGGGTAGGGAAAACCCTCAAGATTGCTGTTTTTTCCAACCCTGATGTGTTACATGTGTTATATAGGGGTAGGAAAAAATTAAGATAGTGTTTTTCCCATCCCCTATATGTATGATGTGACCATCCAATACAAAGGGGCCGTAAAGTTGGCAGAGAGTGTACTGAGATTTACCAATGTACATTTCAATAAACAATAAGAAACAGAGGAATGGTTTTGTTGATTTTGCACCTCCCATTTAACAAGCAATATGGACATGTAATACATTTTAAGGAGAATCTCCTCCAACAAAATTCTGGCCGACTTTACATCCCATTTGTGGTGGATGGTCAGTGGTCACATATTTTATTTAGGGGTACATGTTTTTTACATATAATAGAGGTAGGAAAAAACAAGATTTGTTTTCCACCCCCTACATATCGCATACTTTAGATCCCAACATCAACTTCAAGTCTTTGATGGAACAAAATGTAATGATTGTGTCCGACCTACAGGGGGAGTAAAAAATAACAGAGCAGACCCGGTATTTTAACCCCCTGAGAACTACGGGCCGATTGGTCAGAAAGATAGATACATCTTTTATTGCACCAATCAGAGACAGTGTTAGAATAATTGTATCCCTGATAAAGATTGGAGTGAAATATTTAACAAGCTGCATTTTAATTGGCTATTCAAATTAGTATATCTTGCAATGCACCAATCAGAACCCCTGTAAGATAGGCCGGTAGTGCCCAGGGGGTTAAAGCCAATCCACAGGATGGCAATAACACATTGCAGTTGCCATGGCTGGCAGATCAGGCATGCCACTAAGTATCAATGAATCTGGTGAAAAACCTGAAAAGGCGCTTGTATCTTAAAATGACTGAAAATAAATAGAACAAAACTGTGGAAATTTGAGTTACAAAACAGCCTGATTCATTAGAATAACATTGTAGAATGCCATGATCATTTGACCATCCTGTGGAATTACTTTAAATGAAAATAGAGGGCTTTACTAAAATGAGTGTAACATGATAGTTCAATGATCAATTTTCAATTATTTTTTTTTGAACGAAAACCAAATTATTCTTCCTGACCCTGTAGAACCTGGAGCACAATTTATCAAAAACTTAAAGATACAAATCATTTTGTAAAAGAAAAGATTGGTTATTTGTCAATGGAAATGAGCAATCAAGTAAAAAAACCAAAACAAGTGAGGTATAGTGTCAATCATTGCAAAATAATGTATATGCGAAAGAAAGAATGCGGTGAAACAGAGTTGCAAATTTCTAAATCAAAAGAGAAAAATAGTCCTTCTCAGAAATTAAATATTTGGTAAAAAATAAAAATAGTGTGACATATTTATATCCCTAATATTTAAAAGGGACATTAGTTAAAACATGTGATTTAAAAGAAGAACAAAATATGATGTGGGTTTATTCCACATTTTCCATATCTGGTAAATTGGTGAAAAACAAGCTTTACAAAACCATGGTAGTAAAAATATATATTTAAAAGAAATGGTAAATTGAGAAAATGACAAAGTGAAATTATCGTCCATACAGCAATGTTGTAACTTGTTGTGCCATAAATCTTGAAGTCTGCTCGGTCAGTCAATTTTCCATTTTCCCCCTGTTTTGCTGACAAATAAATTTGACAGACAGTGGTTCATGTCAAGACAAAATTGGCAAATGGCAAATTTGATGACCAGTGATTTTAGTGTTGTTGTAATAATAGTTTAAAATAATTTATTCAAGCAAACTTATTTCTTGAAAATAGTAATTTTTGACAATTTGAGTAATAAAAAATGCAACCATATTTTTTTTGAAGTTTTTAGGTTCGGTTGCCAATGGCAACACAACATTTTCTTTTGGCCTAAGAATGTTACAAATCTGAAGTATGTACAACTAAACATTTTATGATGCAATCGAGCAAAATGAGTCTGAAATTGAAAATATCACATTTTTAGTTTTTCACTTTATTTGCAATGTTATCATTTCCAGAAAACCCTATTTTAAACAGATACTTATAATTCCAAAGATATGAGTGATTGAAAGAATTTCAATGAAATAGAAAACAAAACAATTCTATTATAAATCAAAATCAATATTTGTGGCTCCCAACTCATTGTGCTAACATGAAGCCTCGTTCACATTACAGTTGTAGTATAATACCATTTTATTTAAAATATAAATATGAAATACATTATGCTGTATTAGTAAAAACATTCAACACAGGCAAGTAGCCAATCAGATGGCTTGCAATAAACGTTAATGATGCAATGGTTCCCAATTAGCCAATCAAAGTGTATCATACACGGCTGGTGCTATATTGGCTGATATCACATGGGCAAGTAACCAATCAAATGACATTTGTAAGTATATATACATTATCAATCTTTACAAATACACTTTAAGGGTGTACCATTGTAAACTATGTAACACTAAACTGGGTGACAAGTATTTTTAAAATTTGATCGATTCAAGAATAATATTATCGTTGTCATAACTTTTGAATGCAAACAATTATTAAACCACCTAGAAATAATGATTAATTTACATATTTTGTACACACACAATTTCGTTGTGAACTTTGACATTGGTATCAGTGCAAATATACATAATAATTAGTCATGTGATAATAAACCATAAACATAATAAGTACTTTTAGTCAATTATATCAGGACTGATTGTATATCCTGAACAAATAGGTTTTTTTCTTTTTTTAAGAAACCCATTTTTTGTTTCTACTTTCTAGTTATTCTTTTGCACGAAGTTTTGTCTTTCCCCAGAGTGACGGTGCATGTACAGGTCAACCCAAACAATAGTTCTATCAGTTCCAAATTGGCGAAAAATATTTGTTTTTTTAATCTCCTCGAGTGCAAATTTTATCCAAGCATATGCATGTGATTATGGTCACACACACACACGTTATGCATATGATGCACTTGTTAATTTCATGCGTGCCGGCATCATTCTGTATTACTTTGCTTCTTTAAGGAGGCTTCGCCAATTTTGAGTTGATCAAACTATAGCGATCTTTAGATCTCTAAAGTCATGCTTTGTCCATTGATTATCACTGTCGGTCCCAAGATCCACAGGTTGTTGATTAGATTCAAACGGAGTAAATATTTTTTCAACCTGTTGTCTATTTCGCTACCTCTGGACAGTGACGTTACTTAACAGGCACATCATTTATGCATCTTCTGCCTTTCTATGTGTGTGTGTATACCTCAGCTCCTCCAGTAGACGCGCACATGTAAATGAACTGTAATCAGTGACATAGCTGTCTAGAGGAAGTGAAATAGCATTTATATGTGTACAGCCATGGCAAAACGATGAACTTGTCTCTCAAAGAATAAGTTGAGATCTTAATACCAACAAAAGTTGAGATCTTAGTACCAACAAAAGGAGCTTTTTTAATGCTTCAAGATGACACTTTTGTGATTAAATGGATACAGCATATCGATTTTATGTTGAAAATTCACTGTAAAATTGCCTTTTTTTTCTTTGTTTTTCCTTGCCTAATTCCATCAATATCTCAAAATGCAATTTACCGATAACTGCACCCTTTTGCTAAGACAGTACACATATATTATCCCATATTATCCCAAAAGAACAATGTAGTATCTTACACAGTCCTCTTGGTAAAATATGTATATGTTGCTATACTAAGTAATGGAAATACCCACATAACTGTCTGCCGAGGGTAGACGATCATGTGATTAAAATCATGTCCTGGCCAGTTCACCCCTCGCTAGTCTAGAGGTGAGCTAGTGCATCAGAAGAGCTATCCCAGAGCACGTTAAAAAGGTCAGACTCCTTCGTAAAGAGCAGGGGATCATCATGGGTCTGTATCTGTACACACACACACATAATATGTATTCCTATACATTATATACCTCCACTAGGCGTGGCGCACCAATGGAGTAAACAAATAGCCAAAGAAAGAATGATGGAAGCAACTTAATTGTTCTGTCCAAGGACGAGGAGTCTAGTGGTTGACAGACATGCTCTGCAATGCAGAGGTCCATGGTTCGATTCTCATTGAGACTAGTTGAGACTCATGATCCCTCTACTTTTGTTCATATGGTTTGTATATGGAATACAGCTGAAAATCAATAATCAATCAAAGCATTTTACATATCTACAAATTGCTGCAAGGATTCTGAAGTTCATACATTGCTGACTCTACGAAAGGCTAATGGCAAGTTTGATCAGCTTAGAGTAAAATTCCTGATTTGAATGTATTATGAATGAATAATTACTGTTAGTTTTAATAGGAAGAGCTAGTAGAATATAGTACAATTGTATCACATAAATAATATCATTCTTTTCAGGAGGTACCCGGTTCAAATCCCGGTCAAGAAATTAATCGTTCAATTCTCAACCACCACGTGGGAAATACCATCACTTCCTCCTCGTGAACTAAGTAACTTTGATTTCAATCTCATCTTTTGTATACTTTCGATATCGCCTAAAAATCATAATGCTGATAACATACATGTACTTTCAGTCGCAGGTCTTGGCTCGGGTGGACTATGAGAAGCAAATAGCTCATAACTGATCCACAGATCAAACAAACAGTCGCGCACGAGTTGGATTGAAGTCAACTGCAGCGATTTGTGCCTGGCGACCTGTCCTGATTTTTGGCAAGTCACTGCTCACTTAATTGCATTCAATTGAACAACAAATAACATCAAATGCGTCCTCAGCCTTGATCATTCAGCGACCTTAATATGCAATCAGCGGTAGACTTTCAAATTATACCATTGTTGTATGAAACAGTCATTGACAGGGAAAGCCCAGTGAGTTTGGCTGCATACCACTACTATGCATTTAATCTCCTGCACAGTTTTTTAGGCTTTGGATTTTATCTGAGACTACAATAAAAAAAGTTAACATCAAAGCAGAAGCTACAAACCTCTTTCATTAACGTTTCATATATACATAGAGTGCTAGACTGTAGTTAATTAAATCATTTCATACCAGCATATTAATACCTGGATCTATACCGACATGCTAAAATGTAAAACAATATCTTGGCATAAAAGTGTGGTAAATATTAATTTCACAAAAATTATCCACAACAAAATTGCAAGAATCTTTATGGATTCGTGTGTACTTCCGAAATGTGCAAGAATGTCATTGGACTCTTTTGAACTTTTATTTCAAACTTTACACTTTCCATGCGGCTATTAGTTTAACCATTACGAAACAGATTTTTCAGAAACCTTTCCAAACTATCACAAGAATTACTGAACCAATATTTATTTTAATACATTTCACATGGTGATTCCAAATAAGGTGATGAAATTCAATAATGTTGAAGTTTTTGAAACATTTTGTGAAATTTTGGAACTGCTGTCTGCAGACGCCTGCCGCATGGAAAGCCTGAAGTATTTGACACAAATCTTTTAATTGATCTATTAGAACCCAATTTGATTTTTGCAATGGGTGTTGAAATTCTACTCAAAGACTATCATGGGCCTATGGTTTAATACATACAATTGGTATCAAAATGTCCATAAACAATTGCACAGGGTACAATGGCATTTTACAGTGGCAATTATCTTGTGGCAGCCTTATGCATGTAGTTGTGGATTTGATTTATGGAATTGACCATGAAATTAGGATCTAAACATATGTTATGTACATGTATGTAATATAAGTTACCCTGTGAAGGCTATATAGTCACTGTCATAATGCTATGGACGTAATTCAAGCTATTTCAGGCGAGCGTGTTTTGTTGTTGTTCGCGGAAGTGCGTTCAGATGCATGAAATGCGCGAACCCTGGATATATAATAAGACAATCCTTGGCGCGAACAACTGTGCATGCATCGAGTTAAGATTTCACGATTGACCAATCAAGATGTGTGGTCATTTGTGAAGTTGCCGGTACGCACTTCCGGGCTTATGCGCGTCTGCACGCACGCATTGTTGGAATTATGTCTATAGTATTATGACACTGACTACTAGGAATGGGCAGGCTAATGTCAGAGTCTGTCCATGTCATACCCAAACCTTTCAAGTAATATGTAAAATGCAAATCAGTACACCAAGGATGCAGAATTCATCATCCCAAAAAGGTTAAAACCATGACCAAATCGATTCACAATTGTTAAATAAAAATGTAATAAATTCATCATTACATTATTATCATCACCACCATCAACTCAAGACTGCTAGTTTTCATGAAGTATTTCCATCAAAAAACCTGCTGTTACAAATCGGTCACCACATAATTCTGCATCTGATTTTCACTACCTTGTGAGGTCTGACGTGACATTCCAACACTTCCTGCACTACCAATGCTACTACTAGACCCCCTATGTTCCTGATGATTAGCAGGATTATATCCATGGGCATGGACACTACCTTGTGAGGTCTGACGTGACATACCAACACTTCCTGCACTACCAATGCTACTACTAGACCCCCTATGTTCCTGATGATTAGCAGGATTATATCCATGGGCATGGACACTACCTTGTGAGGTCTGACATGACATACCAACACTTCCTGCACTACCAATGCTACTACTGGACCCCCTATGTTCCTGGTGATTAGTAGGATTATATCCATGGGCATGGACCACTTGCTGTTCCGGTTGCTTCCCGTAAATCACCTGTCCCGATCTTCCACTACTAGGGCCCCCACTGCCCTTATGCGGTGATGACGACGAAGAAGATGATGGTGGATACATGTTCTGCAGAGGATCAAGAGGTGAGTACGGTGGTGGATCTGGAGGCGGAGACTGAAAAGCAGAGTTCTCAAATGGTGATGGTGTGTACTGTGGAGGGGGCATAGGCCGATATCCAGCTTGATGTTCCACGGGTGTTTCCGGAGGACTTCCAGGCCCCGGGTATGTTGTACTAGGGGAGAGTTGTGGTGAGTAGGATGAATCTATGACGGCTGCCCCTGCTCCGGATCCAGGCTGTGGGATCTGTCCACCAGGAGCAATCTTAGAGACGTGGCATGTATAGCATAGTAAACGGTTCTGCAGAGGATAGCATCGTCTTCCGTCTTCGTCTGATAATTGAAGACCACAATCCTATATTTAAAGAGATAGCAGAGTGGTAAATAATGTAAATCTTATCGGATTTTGATAGTATTGTAGATTGTACAAGAATTTGAATAGGAATACTTCTAAGATGACAATAATAAGAAATTACTTAACCTAGTGTTAATAAATTTCCCTTTGTCACTTGCGTGAAGATCGATTGTCGCGTGCGTTCGAGCGTTTGGGCTCTTTTGTTTGACCAGCCAATGAGTGCTCTTGTGGGTGCTTTTGGTTTTCATCCAATCTCTGTGTGTGAGTTGCTTTTTCCATCACAGTTTTGATCATTCGCTCCTTGGTTTCTGATGAGAGAACTTGTTCTACAGCCAGCTCAGCAAATCTAAATTAATTTAATGCAGTTCGATTAAGGATCGGTTGGGCCATATTTCATCCCATCCGCGACGTAGGTCAGAGATTCGTATTAATTACTGCAAATTATATATTATCGTTTGAATTGTTTTGGCGTATATAGTCAGTGGAAATAAATGGCAGACTTGCCTCTCATCATCACGGTGGCATCCGCAAATTTTGGTCTGGTCAGTGTTATACTTTCTGAGCGTCAGGTGGCAATGGCTTTTTACAGCGTTTTAAGTAACAAAATAGACCAATTTATAATTTTTGTGCCGGTTGGAAATTAAGGTCTGAAATTCCACCGAGTCCTGGTTATTTTAACTGAGTGCTGGTTACTGGTGACCGGTGCAGACCAGTGAAGTGATAACCCTGGGTGTACGTACGCAAAGTCAAACCTAAGAACAACATATTCTTAAGGAGAATGTGCTTGTAATTTGTGTGAGGTCATGCATGCTGTAATGGCCCTGTCACACTTTTGCGAATAGAGCTAACATGTGCGCTGCGTTCTGGGAAATTTGGGTGACCGTTCGTGTAAGTTGTTATTCTTTTATGACACGTTTGGTATAAGCTGGATTCGTTAGCAATTTACAGGTTAGGTATAAATTGGATTTGTTAGCAAATCGTAAGGGTTCGCAGAGGTGCACTGGGGTCTAGGAAATGTTGTGAACATGTTGACAATTTTGAGCGTAGTGATTGATAGGCTAGGGGTTCACAGAGGTGCGCTGGGGTCTAGGTAATGTTGTGAACATGTTGACAATTTTGAGCGCAGTGATCAATAGGCTATTTATACGTCAAGCATTTGCTGTGTGAACTTTTCACATAAGTGCTTCTTCGTCAGCTGTTCGGCCATAAACGCCCAAACCCTTCTGTTCATCAACTTAGTGAAAACAATTCGCTCGAAGACAATCTCAGGACATCAAAATATAGTCTTTATCCCTAACTCCCTAAGCGTGAATTTGAAAATTAGTCATCAGCTGACAAAAACGGGTCAACTTTGGGAAAAGATCTCTGTTCACCCGTGCTGTGGGTCGAACCCGAGCCGCCCGCTTGGCAGGCGGTCGACCAGCTGATTGTGCTAATGAGGGAGCTCAAAAAAGTTTTAAAAAATTGAGACCATTTGACGGCTCGCCGGATCGTGCCACGAGACCTCTTGTAAGGTTAGAGTTAAATTGGCATCAATTCAGCTTCCAAGAATAATGTGTATCATAGCACTAGTATTGTCTTATCGTTTTCACAATGATATACTCATGTTCTATCAATGAAATCACCATTCCAACAATTGCAAAATTGAATCAAGACCAGACGGTTGCGAAATCATGTTACAAACACATGTGTAGTCAGAATCACTTCCACTTGACTATATATGGATACTCTGAGAATAGGTTCATCAGGAATCCAAGGAAACATAATTAGAAGATTCATAGAATAATTCCAAAATTGAACTTACTGTTCCAGACAGTTTCGACGTCCGATCGGATGTCTTTCTCAATGGTGTATGACGACCGTTGATCCAGTGTTACCAGAAGTAGTTTTTCTGATGACGTCACGAGATGTGTTAGATGACGTTTTCTGGATCAATTGATCATACAGGTGACTAAGTTGGTAGGCCCCCTCGTCGCTGTTCATGAGGTGCTGTTTCATGTCTAGATGGGATTTTCGACGGATCCAAATGGATTCTCTAATCCATCTGGTGTTTCTAGTGTTGTCTCTCGCGAGAATGTTTGTGTCGTCCCATTTTATTAGATGGTTTTCCGTAGCAGCGTGATCTGCGATCGAAGACTTCATCTCCGTATTTTGTGAGTCTATCCTTATTTGCGGCCTGTCATTTTGTCCGTTTCTGTTTTGTGTTCCTTTTTTCGCGTACCGAAACGGCGGCCTGTTTCGCCTATGTAGGTTTTATCACAATTTTGACAAAGGATCTCAAAGATCACGCCTGCTTTATCGTCATTGTCCTGTTTGTCTTTCACATGCACAAGCATATTGCGGAGACTCGTGTGGGGTTTGGCCGCCAACTTAGTCACCTGTATGATCAATTGATCCAGAAAACGTCATCTAACACATCTCGTGACGTCATCAGAAAAACTACTTCTGGTAACACTGGATCAACGGTCGTCATACATTATTGAGAAAGACATCCGATCGGACGTCGAAACTGTCTGGAACAGTGAGTTCAATTTTGGAATTATTCTATGAATCTTCTAATTATATGGATACTCTCTTTGGTATAATGATGCCAAACAAAGGGGTTCTTTCTTTCCCCATGTTAATATTATTGATAATAGAGGGCACCCTTTATGAGCAAAATTGTGCACCATCATCATTGGAACTTTTTCTCACGAGTGGAAAATGTTGGAAATTACATTCATTTTTTCTGGAATTGCTGAGCAGATATTGCTTAATAATTGTGTCCAAAACTGACCCAAGATTTTGGATGATTTGATTTTTAAATTTAAAAGAAAATTTAATCAATCCGTCTGATATCTTACCACACATTTGTAGCATTCTACGTGGAAATCTTTGTCCATTGAAACAACTCTTACAGTCTCCATTGTTCCCTGTAGATAGGAAGAGAAAAATAAAGTAATATTGAGAATAACACCTGGATCAGAAAAATAGCTTCATAATTTACAAGTTCAGATACGGGTCGGTCAGGCAGGTGGGTTTTTGTTGTTGTTTGTTTGGTTAATTTCAACGTTTGTTGAATTTATTTATTTTTAATCAAAACATTTTTAATTGTTTTCAAAATGATTTTGTAATTTTTGTTTAGTTTTTAAAACAATGGGTCTTTCGGGGTCCGTAGAACAGGTTTTTTTGTCGCCTAAGGAGAGGGGGGAAAGGGAACCCTGTTCTACGGGCCAGACCGACCCATTTTTTTAGAAATCAGTGAAAAAAATGTTCACGTGCAAATGAATAGACTCTATTCACACGGCAGCCATTTTCCAAAATATGCCACCCAAGCCTCGTTCCCGATTGGTCTATCTGCGCTCGGCGCAATCGATAGAACTGCGAGAGAAGCGTGGTACTAAAGCGCGCGGTATACGGATCCTCGCTCAAGTCATGCAGCTGAGCGCAGGCGCAGGTTTACGTAATGGGAACGAGGCTTGGGTGGCAAATTTTAGAAAATGGCTGCCGCGTGATAGGGCAAGATACGGCAAGATTTAAACAAATTTGTTTGATTTTTAGTCATTTTTTTCAAAGGGAAAAGGAAAAGGCAAAAACACACACAAAAAACCACCCGACCCACCCGTAGAACAGGTTTTTATTTATTTTTAAATGCATTTACAACGACTAACATAGCATTGAAATTTTTCGTCACGATTTGACCTTTAATAGTCGCCAAGAGCGACTAGTCACCAACAGCTACTAGTCGCAACTATTAGGTGCCGACTGGTCGACTAGGAAAAAACCTCATCGTAGCAAATGTTGGTTTTTCAGCAAGCATATCAATTTTAAAAGCTTTGAGCAATAACTGTTCTATACAAATTCTGGGTTTGTTTTTTCTATGGGTATGAACCACACACATTTTGGGTTTGTTTTTTCTATGGGTATGAACCACACAAATTCTGGGGTTTTTTTTCTATGGGTATGAACCACACAAATTCTGGGTTTTTTTTCTTCTTTCTATGGGTATGAAGCACAAATAAGCAAAATTCTTCAAAATACCTCCACTGGTGAAATCGGCTCCTGGCAAGCTGCACACTTCGGGGCATAGATCCTGCAGAGATAAACAAAGATGAAAGGTTATAACAAAGTTATCATGACAATCATAGGGTGTAGATTCTGCAGAAATATGAAGACAAAACAAGATGTTGTTTGAAAATCATAGAAACATAGGTTATGGTGCAAAAACAGCATCTTACTTGCGTTCACTGCTATTCATAGTGGTTCCATTATATGCTAGTTTTATAAATGTTCATGTTTTTGTTGTCAATGATTAAAGCAAAAATGAAAATGTCTGTTAAAATGTATGATTCTCCTGTAATGGCCAAAATGAAATATTCCTTTTAGTTTCAGTAGAGGGTTGTGTCAGTTGGGTTTCTAGAGTTTATCGCTTTACGTCAAACAATCTTTTCTTGTTCATGCTTAAGTCAAGATAAATGAAATGAGGGTGAAAATGAAACTTGAAACTTCTAATAAAGGGAAAAGTACTAGTACTATTCATAAAAGTAGTATCACTTTCCAAAATGGGTCAATATTTGATATGACCAAACTAATTCAAAAGGTTACCCAGTTGCCAACAAGAAGATTTGAGAAGGAAAAAAAATGATGTATTTGAAGAGCTTGGTTGCAAAAGGACTTGCATCCAATGGGGGGGGGGGGGGGGGGGGGGTTGTATTATTTGCCCTACTTTTAAGAGCTTTGTAGCTCATTAAATGCTTGTTTGTAGCTAGCTGATGGTTTAGTAGGAGTGAAAACCTCCTGGGGTACTTAGAGATTTTTTTGGGGTAGGGATGTCCCGCCAGCAAAATGAAAAACTGACCCAAACAATAACTAATTTTCGGGGGGAAATGGACCCATACGTTTAACGGAGACCCACCATTTTCCTTTATTTGACAGATTTGCTAAAAATTTTGTGAAAAACAGGAAAATTATGGATTTTAGACCCATACATTTACCAAAAATGGCTTTGAAAAGGAGTCATTCATTTACCAGAGGGTGAAAAATGGGACCCTAGGCTATTTGGTAGCACATCCCGTAACCTCATATCCACTAAGTACCCCCCCCCCCCCCCCCCTTTCTACCAAACTCTTCATTTGTAATGAGAGTGCGATCCTGTTTGGACTTCTGACAAACATGAATGGGACACTTAATAAAGAGAACACAATATAGTATGGAGATTGTGATGCTAAACTGCTTTAAAAAAGTTCAGAATTTCTTTTCAATCACAATTTTTTTGAATACAGGATATGTACATAATTAGGCCAAAAAGAAAAGTAATGTTGTCTTCAACAGCTTTCAGAGAGGAGGGGCGGGCGAGCGGATTTTTTTTAAATTTAAATTTTCTTATACTAGCAGAAGCACAAAGTTCAGCCAACAAGAAGTTGTAATCACTCTAAGAGTCGCACATATATGTTATAAACACTTAATTTTAATATTCAATGCCATTTAAACTGTTAACAACATTTTAAAAAACTGATTTTTTTTAAAAATTAATATATCTGAAGAAGAAAAAAAAACCTGGAAAAAATCAGAAAAAAAGAAAGAAAATCGGAGCGGCCCTAAATCTGACAAACGGACGGTCGAGGACAACATAACAAATTTTTTAAAGCCTTATTGTGTTGCATATCAATGGAAAGCTGATGTGTTCATCTTTCCAATGATACTAAATTTGTTTCAGTGCTTAGCCACATGCTTGAGAATATGGGGAGGTCTCAATCTGAATGCGCCAAGCCCAAAATCATCACTATTTTGTCATTAGAGCATCGCTCTACAACACAGCAAAAAAGGTTGTTTAATAGTTTGAAACAACAAGGGTTCTTCCAGTACCCTGCTAAAACAACTTTTGCGTATTTAAACAATCATTGTTTAAAGGTTTTAAACAGCTTTTTACAGTGTCAATGTAACACTTCGTTGAACATATCACAGAGTTGTTCTTTAGAGCATGAAATAGTGGTGAATTTTGCACATTTTTAATGAGACCTCCCCTCATTCTTAAACAGGTGGCTAAATACTGAAACAAGTGACTGCAACAGATGAGGTATCATTGGAAAGAGGAACGCGTCAGCTTTTCATTGATATGAAACACAACATGAATATATTAAATATCATATAATATTCGAAAAAATTGACAAATTTCCAACACTCTTTTTTAAGCAGTTTATATTTCATGAATATGCCATTTCAATGATTCAAAAATGTAAATGATATCTTAAATTATTCAACCGCTGAAAACAAAGGGGTTTTCCCCCACTTTTTTTAAGCAGTTTATATTTCATGAATATGCCATTTCAATGATTCAAACATGTAAATGATGTCTAAAATTATTCAACCGCTGAAAACCGCCCTTTTTTAGCAGTTTATATTTCATGAAATGCCATTTCAATGATTCAAAAATGTAAAAGATATCTTAAATTATTCAACTGCTGAAAACAAAGGGTTTTCCCCCACTTTTTTAGAGCAGTTTATATTCCATGAATATGCCATTTCAATGATTCAAACATGTAAATGATGTCTAAAATTACTCAATGGCTGAAAACCACAGGTTTTTCCTCATAAGTCCATAGGAATAACCAATTTGTTTGATGTGCTACCCTAATCTGAAAATATACACGGAGGTGTACAAAACAAATATAGAGCGAGTTGCTGAATTTTGAAAATAGCTAAATATTAAACAATTTGTCAAATGTGCAACAAATTATCCACATACATGTACAAGTAAGAGGCTCATACATGTCCTTTCACTCAAATATAAAGTGAGTCAGCAATTTCACCTACCCTATAATAGTGAAATACTCTTCACTTTGCATTGTCACCTTGAAAAATATGTTAGAAATGACATTGTTTTACCGTCTAAAATCAGAGCAGACCCTACAATATGTAGCCATTATAGTTCAAGCTTAAATTCACCTTCACTTGAAAAATTGTACCCATTGAAATTGCGAGAAAAAAATCAAACATGTTTGAAGGATGACCCGTGTGTCTCTGGCATTTGTAAAGTCTATTTAAAACAAAGACGGTACTGTCTTTGATTTAACGCGGACCCAATTAGTGAGGGATTAGGGTTTTAGAGATGCTGCAGATGCGGTGCCACTATCACATGTAATGGATGTAAAATAATGACAACTTCATATGCATGGTGTATGTCATTGATTTCCATAAGGCTATATTAACAAAATCTTTTGTCTCAAAGCTCATCAGTTTTTCAAAACCTAATGCGGAGTGCGTTTTTTAAAAAGAAATTATAAAAATAAAATATTGAAATCCTTGTAAAAGTGACCTTTTGTATTTCAAATGATGTGATCAATGAAAATCTGAAAAATCTGTGACACTTTGGGATTTTTGTTGTTGTTGGAAATAAATAAATAAATTTAATTAAAATTAAAAAAATCTTCTTCTAATGCGCACCAATTAACTAACGAGCGCGGGAGCTTTGAGACAAAAGGTGTTTTTTAATATAGCCTAATCTGTGGTGTAATCCAAGATTTGTTTTTGATAAAAAAGATTAAATGCTTCTTATTTCGTAACATCGTTAAGGTTTTTCACTTTTCGGCACTTCAGGTCTATTTGGGAGCTTTTTATCCCACAAATGTTGAAATTCAATTTCTTCAACAACAAAATGTGTTGACATAGTTTTTCAAATATCTTTATTCCTCTAAATGTGTTATTTTTCAATCACCTGGCCAACCAACCCGTCTAGAGAGGTCTATTTGTCCATAGAACAGAATGAAGGTTATATTACCTTATGATGAATTATTTATTAATGAAAATTGAGAATTATTGTCTTTCTTTTTTCTTACATGAAAAAAAAAACAGTGCGTGTGGCCTTAATGCAACAATTTTGGTTTTAGAATGTATTGTTCGTTTTAATAGATAAAATCTTTCACATTTAAGCCTGTACTAAAGATCTTAATAGATACAAATGATTTGGTTTCAATTCATCCGCATGCATCAGTTATTTTGAATCTCATCAACTGTAAAGGATTTGAAAGTACAGGGGCCGAAAATGGGCTATTTGCTTTCAAAGTGTATCATTAAAAAAAATGCAATGCAGCCCACAATTGTTTTTGACAAAAACGGTCTTTACAGTATTTTTTATACTCTTTTGTTCAGGGATGTTCTGGTTCCCAGCGAAATTGAAATTGAAACATTTACCTTGGGGGGTGGGGGGATGGACCCATGTTTAATAGATATCTGTTATTTTTGAAAGATTTCACCACATTCTCTGAAAATTTCATGAAATATTATTACCCACTGGTTTTAAAACAAGGCGGTTCTCGAACGGCGCGTCTCGCCTGTTCATCAAAAGTGACTTGAAAGAAATGATGAAACATATGATACAATGTAGCACTGTCACAGAGGTATGCATTGTAGTTAATGCAAGGGATGTAATGCCTTGAAAAATTTAATCAACAAAAAGAACACACCAACCCCCTTCCCTACACCAAATCACATCAAGATAGGCCTTACAGATCTTATTTGACCCCAGATGACCTCTGATGACCTTGAAAATTTAATCAGCAAAAAGAACACACCAACCCCCTTCCCGCCACCAAATCACATCAAGATAGGCCTTACGGATCTTATTTGACCCCAGATGACCTCTGCTGACCTCAACAAATTAATCAACAAAAAGAACACACCATCCCTCTTCCGTCCACCAAATCCCATCAAGATAGGCCTTACGGATCTTATTTGACCCTAGATGACCTTGAATGACCTCCGATGACCTTGAAAAATTAATCAACAAAAAGATCACACCACCCCCTTCCCTCCACCAAAGCCCATCAAGATAGGCCTTACTGATCTATTTGACCCCCGATGACCCCGAAAAATTAAACAAAAAGAACACACCACCCCCTTCCCTCCACCAAATCCCATCAAGATAGGCCTTACTGATCTATTTGACCCCATATTTGACCCCGATGACCCCGAAAAATTAATCAACAAAAAGAACACACCATCCCTCTTCCGTCCACCAAATCCCATCAAGATAGGCCTTACTGATCTATTTGACCCCCGATGACCCCGAAAAATTAATCAACAAAAAGAACACACCCCCCCCTTCCCTCCACCAAATCCCATCAAGATAGGCCTTACTGATCTATTTGACCCCATATTTGACCCCCGATGACCCCGAAAAATTAATCAACAAAAAGAACACACCCCCCTTCCCTCCACCAAATCCCACCAAGATAGGCCTTACTGATCTATTTGACCCCATATTTGACCCCCAATGACCCGAAAAATTAAACAACAAAAAGAACACACCATCCCTCTTCCGTCCACCAAATCCCATCAAGATAGGCCTTACTGATCTATTTGACCCCATATTTGACCCCCGATGACCCTGAAAAATTAATCAACAAAAAGAACAAATCACCCCCCTTCCCTCCACCAAATCCCATCAAGATAGGCCTTACTGATCTATTTGACCCCATATTTGACCCCCGATGACCCCGAAAAATTAATCAACAAAAAGAACACACCACCCCTCTTCCGTCCACCAAATCCCATCAAGATAGGCCTTACTGATCTATTTGACCCCATATTTGACCCCTGATGACCCCGAAAAAATAATCAACAAAAAGAACACCCCATCCCTCTTCCGTCCACCAAATCCCATCAAGATAGGCCTTACTGATCTATTTGACCCCATATTTGACCCCCGATGACCCTGAAAAATTAATCAACAAAAAGAACACACCATCCCTCTTCCGTCCACCAAATCCCATCAAGATAGGCCTTACTAATCTATTTGACCCCATATTTGACCCCCGATGACCCCGAAAAATTAATCAACAAAAAGAACAAATCACTCCCCTTCCCTCCACCAAATCCTATCAAGATAGGCCTTACTGATCTATTTGACCCCATATTTGACCCCCGATGACCCCGAAAAATAAATCAACAAAAAGAACACACCACCCCTCTTCCGTCCACCAAATCCCATCAAGATAGGCCTTACTGATCTATTTGACCCCATATTTGACCCCCGATGACCCCGAAAAAATAATCAACAAAAAGAACACCCATCCCTCTTCCGTCCACCAAATCCCATCAAGATAGGCCTTACTGATCTATTTGACCCCATATTTGACCCCCGATGACCCCGAAAAATTAATCAACAAATAGAACACACCATCCCTCTTCCGTCCACCAAATCCCATCAAGATAGGCCTTACTGATCTATTTGACCCCATATTTGACCCCCGATGACCCCGAAAAAATAATCAACAAAAAGAACACCCCATCCCTCTTCCGTCCACCAAATCCCATCAAGATAGGCCTTACTGATCTATTTGACCCCATATTTGACCCCCGATGACCCCGAAAAAATAATCAACAAAAAGAACACCCCATCTCTCTTCCGTCCACCAAATCCCATCAAGATAAGCCTTACTGATCTATTTGACCCCATATTTGACCCCGATGACCCCGAAAAATTAATCAACAAAGAGAACACACCATCCCTCTTCCGTCCACCAAATCCCATCAAGATAGGCCTTACTGATCTATTTGGCCCCATATTTGACCCCCGATGACCCCGAAAAATTAATCAACAAAAAGAACACACCACCCCCCTTCCCTCCACCAAATCCCATCAAGATAGGCCTTACTGATCTATTTGACCCCATATTTGACCCCCAATGACCCCGAAAAATTAATCAACAAAAAGAACACACCACCCCCCTTTCCTCCACCAAATCCCATCAAGATAGGCCTTATTGATCTATTTGACCCCATATTTGACCCCCAATGACCCCGAAAAATTAATCAACAAAAAGAACACACCATCCCTCTTCCGTCCACCAAATCCCATCAAGATAGGCCTTACTGATCTATTTGACCCCATATTTGACCCCCGATGACCCCGAAAAATTAAGAACAAAAAGAACACACCATCCCCCTTCCCTCCACCAAATCCAATCAAGATAGGCCTTATGGATCTTATTTGACCCCCGATGACCTTGAATGACCTCTGATGACCTTGAAAATTTATTCAGCAAAAAGAACACACCACTCCCCTTCCCTCCACCAAATCTCATCAATATAGGCCTTACTGATCTATTTGACCCCATATTTGACCCCGATGACCTCTGGTGACCTTGAAAATTTAATCAACAAAAAGAACACACCATCCCTCTTCCCTCCACCAAATCCCATCAAGATAGGCCTTACTGATCTATTTGACCCCATATTTGACCCCCGATGACCTTGAATGACCTCCGATGACCTTGAAAATTTGATCAGCAAAAAGAACACACCACCCCCTTCCCTCCACCAAATCCCATCAAGATCGGCCTTACGGATCTTATTTGACCGCATATTTGACCCCGATGACCTTGAATGACCTCCAATGACCTTGAAAATCTAATCAGCAAAAGAACACCCCACCCCCTTCCCTGACATCAAGTCCCATCAAGATAGGCCTTACGGATCTCTAGATATCGCGTCACAACACGTCTCAAAAGTTTTAAGCATATTTGACCCCGATGACCTTGTATGACCCCCGATGACCTTGAAAAATCAATCAGCAACAGAACGCACCACCCCCCTTCCCTCCACCAAGTCCCATCACGATAGGCCTTACGGATCTCCAGATATCGCGTCACAAAGGTATTTCTTAGCACACGGCGGACGGCGGACGGCATACGGCGGACGGCATACGGCGGACGGCGGACGCCGGACAGAAATAGTGATAACATAGTCTCTTTCTGATTACATCAGGCGAGACAAAAATGGGAAAGAATGGAAACAAAGGCAAATCTCAAGGAGTTAGACCCTATGATTTTCCAAAATATATATGAAAAGGGGTCATCTGTTTATCAGACTTGTGAAAATGGAGCCTTATTTGACATTTTCACAATCTCCCAAAAAAAAAACATGAAAAAAACACCACAGCAACAAACAAAACAAACAAAAACACCATCAAACTTCACCACTATCACAAGAGAAAACCAATTCTCAAAAGATCTATTCAGATTCTCCCTCCTGCCCCAAAAAATCCCTAAACATCGGGTATGATTTGTGATGGAAAACTCTAAAATTGGGTCACAAATCACGAAAAAACCCACATAAACATAGGTCCCAATTGGCGAAAAACAGCCCTTTTTAAGTACTGCCCCCCCCCCCCCCAAAAGGTGAGTCAGAACTTCAAACCTCCAGCAGCACACCCCATAAAAAAATGAGTCCCTCCCCAGGTTTTCTGTACACAATTTTTTTTTAAAAAGGCACCTTTCTATCATTCTACCCACCCTTCTTCCACAGGTCTTTAGCCCATGAAACAAGGTTTTCATTTTGCCTGGCCATCTGCTCATGTGACTATCCCACACCACAAAGTGGGTACACAATCCTACAATAGATTTACCCCAATCACTTTCTTTTCTTATTCAGCTTGAATGGACAGCAACAAAAAAACGTTGTACTTAATGGCTATTGTATTGTTAAGTTTACTTTAAATAGGAACTGGTGATTATTTATTTATCAGCAAAGATTTTATCACAGTGTATGTTTAATAATGGCGCACTGAGTGGTTTTATGATATTTCTGCTGAGTTATAATAATTGGTTGAGTGCTTGCTTGAGCTGTAGTTACTAACCATTAGAGAAATCAATCACTTTTGATCATAGGGTGGGTACTTTATGGAAAGTTGGTTATAAGTGAAAAATATTGTACACACCAACACAAGTATGAATGATAGATCATGGACCTCTTGACAATATCCATTAATATTTTCAGATATTTAACTACTTCACACACCATATTAAATTGAATGAAATAATAATGCATGCAATGAGAGTTATAGGTTCTGCCTATGAGTAAGCTATCACGAATTAGTCTAGTGCAAACACTTCTTTTGTATGAGTTATATAGAATTATTCCGTAATACAATTAGACTATGGGCTACCCTACCTCTTTTGTAGGATTAAAATGGCTACCTTGGCAGTGACAGCCTAGCTGGTATAGTCAGTGATGGAATGAGTCCCGTTTTTGAAGGACTTGGACTTGTACTCGGACTCAAAGGTGAAGGACTCGGACACTAAGGACTAAGGATTCGGGCAATTAGGACTAAGGAGTCAGGAATTGTGCCGAAGTCCAGTAAATATTGGCTTATTTTGTATATAATCCAGTGGACCTTCGCTTTGGGAACGAAAGGTGCTGTGTTTGAATTCCAGTATCGTCAGATTTCATGTGAAACCTTTGCTTTCAATAATTGTTCTCAAAATGGGGACACAGTTTCTAAGTCCGAAGACTTATGACAAGGCTAATTCGTGCTATAACTTACTCATAGTTAACACCAAAATATGAGACACAATCCATTCAATTTGCACAGACACTAAACACAAAGCTCTTGGTACCATCAATCATGCAACTAGAGTTTTAATAACACCCAATAATAAAGTTCTATACCGAAAGGCCTGTGCAACAGTTTGCTTGGGCATTAGTTTGAGTTTTCATTTCTAGTTGCCATCATAAAGCTTTGGACGCAAAATTCCAAATGGGCAAACGTATCGTTACATCACCTCAGAAGTGATATCTCACTCGTAAAAAAAATAATATAAAGAGTGCACTGACAACATTCGCCATGAGGGCGTAGCATGAGTTTGGTAGAATTTTGACAAAGTTATTGTGACGACAAATTGTGGTGAAGCAGAGTATATCCTCACTGTTCTGTCAAAACTTCATACCTCCGTCTGGCCCTTCAGCATGTCTAAAGTAATACTTCTTATGTATAACTTTTCGCGCAGTCTGCTCTAATCACGTTCATGTGCTAAACACATCTATTAAAACCTTGCAAGTGTTATTGCCACTGAACATGTATAAAGCAACACTTCCTATGCATAACCGTTGGGCAGTTTTACTTTATACTGTTGAAGGGCCGGAAAACATACAACTTTTGACAGAACAGTGACGATAAAACATGCGTTATGATATGAAGGGGTTTAAGTGAAATGTTCTCGCTTGCATATAATTCATTACCAGATTAAATATGCAATACTCTTTGCTCATAGCATTTCCACACCATGAACAACATACATTGTATTCAAAATATTACTTGCGAACAAAAAACTCTCTAAAAAAGACCAGCAAGTCACAAATTAAAGGGTTAACAAAAAAATAGGCAGCCAGTTAGCTGTAAAACAAGTGTTTTGCTCAACCAATTTCAGCAACATAGCCTAACTCAATGCAGTCTCTGAAAATTTCTCCGTACACTACTGAACTGAACTTTCATTCTTCAAAGAAAAATCCATGATTTTAGCTCACAAGGTGATAAAATGCATACTATGTGCCCTATGACGGCTATGAGGTGATATTATGAAGGCGTAAAGACAATCAATCATGCACTTGTGCTGATTGCGTGAAATTATTGCTTGAATTGAAAACACAAATCAATTAAATGTTCTGAATTGATGCTTATGCAAATTAATTCAAATTACAATGACTGAATATCCAAATATGTAAATTTCATTACCTTCTGTAGAGTTGAATGTTAGGATAGGTGTTATAGAAGCAAAGGAGAGAGAGAAAATATAAAGTAACATGAATGGTTAGTAATTACTGATAGTAAGTGGTATGATTGTTTATAAGTATAGGGTTTTATATCATGCAAATTGATCCGTCCCCTATTACGTGTGTACTTTTTATCAAAACAATCTCTTTTTGAAGTTTTACCACCCTCCCTTTTTGAGGTTATACCACCCTCCTAATACTTGGTCTTCTTATTGCCTGAAGTATTAAAAAACCAAATGCTACAGCAGCCCTATACGTTGGTAGACCCCCCACTTTTTCAGATACTCTTTTTGTGCAATCGTGGAAGGCTAAGCCTATATTATGACCAAGAAATCAATTCTGGGATTGCAATCAATGATGATTTGGTGCCATTGACTTGTGGTTTCTCATTCTAGCTAACCGCATTTATTTTTCTCCTGGTATTCATTCCCATAACCACCCTGGCTAAGGGTTGGCCAAAGAGAGCCAAACTCTACAATGAAGTTGTGCTCTATAATGTAATTGTGAGCTATAATGAAATTGTGCACTATGGCAGATTTACCCTAATGGTTATCTGTGACGATCTGTGAAGTATTTTAAGAAACCTACAAAATTAAGGTGGAATGGAGATAACTTTGTGCTTTTTTGTGTCAATCTAAAACCCAAATACACTCTTACTAATGGTAGTCTTTGGCACAGTATACTACAAATAACTCATCTTCACCCATACTTACTTATGATAGTCTTTCACACAGTATATCTTGTGATCTACATCAATGGTGAATGGTACCCCATCCAGGCAATGGTTGCAGACGACACAACGGAAACAACCGGGATGGTACGATTGACCCATGGCTTGTAGGATCTGAGAAAACAAGAGTAGAAATGTTAAAAATAAGGGTAGTAATGTTCGACTTAATTTTTTTCCTTTATTTGAAACAAAGCGACAACAAAAAAGGTGTGAGGAAAACTTATTCTGGAGTTAACCCCCTGAGAACTACCGGCCGATTGGTCAGAAAGATGGATACACCATTTATAAAGATCGGGGTGAAATCATTTAAAAGCTGTATCGTAATTGGTTATTCAAATGAGTATATCTTGTAATTAACCAATCAGAAGCGCTGTTAGATAGACAGGTAAACCCAGGGGGAAAACATGAATTAGCATTACGATGTAATTGAATAATTTCTAGAGATAATGAGAGAAAATACCTTAATTGTACAACATAGTACACTGACCTTTAGTTACTACTAAAATAAATCAAATTTATAAGTTAATTTACAAACTCAACTAAAGACCCAGCCACTCATTTAATAGAGAAAATCCTAATATCCCTGAAATAACTAGAGAATTTGTGGTTTATGAATCTAGTCCTATCTAGAAGATTTAGTTCAATGTTGAGTAATTTTGCATCCATCAATGCGATATAACAGTTCCAGTTGGAAACTCATGAGTGAATATACATTGTTAATGAATGACTGCTCATTAAGGTAAGTGCAGTGTTCCAGTTCAAATTCAGCAGGTGGACCATGGGTATCTGACAATTTATCAACTGGTGCGCAGGTGAAAAGGAGTCATTAAAATTCAATCTTTGATAATGGGAACTAAACTTGGGGGTTATCAGACTATTTTCAAGAAGAACTTAAAATTAGGTAGTTTTCTATTGTACTTTTTATAACTTTTTTTGGCTAATAAGGCCAAAAAAAGAAAGATCTGTCTCACATACATTGGGAAAATAGAATTTTGCTCCATGGGTATCTGACAATTTATCAACTGGTGCGCAGGTGAAAAGGATTCATTAAAATTTAATCTTTGATAATGGGAACTAAACTGTGGGGTTATCAGACTATTTTCAAGAATAACTTAAAATTAAGTAGTTTTTGTCTCTTGTACTTTTTATAACTTCTTCGGCTAATAAGGCAACAAATAAAGGTCTGTCTCACATACTTTTGGGAAAATAACTATATGCAAAATTTTCTTCTTTTTATAAAAAAAAAGCTTCATGTATATAAAAAAAAAAAAAGCTATAAAAAAAAATCTTGTGTTTTTGGCCCACTTTTCTTTTTCTTTTTTGCTCTTTAGGAGCCAATTGTTTCATTTTTTTTCGAACTAAAATTAAATTGTGAAAAAGTGCCTTCATTAACTTATGCGCACAGGGTATGTGAGACAGGTTTTTTTGTCCTTGGCCTAATTAACATCTGTTAAAATTATTATTTAAAATAAAAGATCAAAATCTGAAAGTTTTCATTTTCTCTATAACAAGAGCTACCAGGCTGATAACAATGCAGGTGCAGGCCTATTTTCTCTTTATGTTATACCACTTGATTTCAATCCAATGTTTAAAAAAACCACCACATGTACATGTACACACACCCACCTTCACCCCAAATTCCAGAAATGTTGGTAAAAAATGCCTGACCGACCAATCTACCTGAGAGGTACATATGGCCTTATAGTCTACTTTTTTAATCTCATCTTCCTGCTAGATTTATTTTTAAACAAATTATTGATTTCATAATCCAATCAACATTTGTAATAGCATAGATCAGTATAATATGCTTCAAGCATAAACATTGTAACAACCAAATACAGCTAAAATGTATTAAATAGGTTATGTTCTACATGAATAAGTATTTCAATCAATATGGAAAACATGGCCTGTCATAAATCAATCATATAAAATATACACTAATCATTAACAATTTGAGTTCATATTAAACTGTTATAAGAAAGTCGTCCCTGAGTTCATATTAAACTGTTATAAAAAAGTCGCCCCTGTTTTCTCTTTCACTTGCACTTTCTCTTTCGCTTTTGATTAAAGTTCTCTTTTCAATAATTTATTTCTTATAATTTTATTTCCTCGATTGTGCAGTGCAAATACAGCTTTATTGTATGAATATTGGGCAATGGACACCAGGTTAGAATTTTGTGTTTGGATTCTCCCATATTTGTTTCGGAGAATCTTTGCGAGAATGGATTCTCGCACAAATTTTAACCCTGGACACTCCAGGGTAGGTCAGCATTTGCTTTACCCAGTGTCAAATCACAAAATGAACCTGATTTAGTGACAAAAGAATTCACAAATATGTCATGCAAAATCTAAACATTTCAATTTGAAATAGTGGCTTGTAGAATCATGTGTCTATACACTGCTAATGATTCACTGACCTTCATTACTAACAAAAAAAGACTAAAAAATATTCAAATATGAAATTACTTCGCCAATGAAATATCATGTAGTATTCTGCTAAAAATGACTGGAAATTGAATGATGGATAAGTTCGAGTTGGGCAGTTGTGTGTTTTCATTTCCCCTTTAGGCCCTGTAAAGTTGATTTTTAGTTTCCTACCACCCGCCCACGCTTCATTTTCATGCCCGCGTTTGAATTAATTATTGAAATTTTGGAGAGAAAAAAAAATCAGTTTTTGTAATAAAAGATGAAGTGAAATATTTATTAATTTTGACCAGTATAGCCTTTCTGTAACTTAGATATCTAAATTGACCCAATTTCATTCTTTGATTGGGTGCAGCGGTGTATCACAATACGTCTGACATCCACATTTTGTATAATAATGAATGTCGTAAAAATAATGAATAATGAATAATGAAAAAGTTGCCTCGCTAATTTTGAAAACAAAAGTTACGGGAAACTAAAAAATCAATTTGGCGGGGGGGGGGGGGGTTATTAGTTGCCAAAATTAGGAAATCTTATTGTGTACAATGTATACTCTGAGTGCACCACCACCACCACTCACCCTACTCAATAACATAGGTAACAAATTCCAAAGTTCCACATTTTTTCTGACCTATTTCTGACCCCTCAATTTTCCTACATTGTGTGGGAGGGTAGATGTGTTATGATAGCAGGGCATACAGAAGTGGGTCACATATGGTGGAAAACTTGATCATAAATAAATAAATAAAAATCCATCAAATATTTGTCAATTCAGAAAAAAAGCAAATTCTACACGAAGCTTCGTACATGACCATATTGCAATTTGATATATTTTCTATATTTTCTGAGTGCATTGTTTAGGTGATAATAATTATATGTGAGTGTAACACAATTGAGGAAAGTTCAGCTAAAGTACATTGGGAACACACAGGGGGCCAAGACAATATATCGTTAGTTGAGAAATCTAAACATTAAGGTATGCAGAATACTTCACTATGATATTAAAATTATTTCTCTACATTTATGAAATCAGTGTTAACAATGCAAATTCACTCAGGGTTGTAGCCAGAGCATTTTGAGTGCCAGGCGCAATATTTCGCTATTTGGTTACACAATTCTCGCGGCTCAGGGGCCGGGATGTTTTTAGGCCTTTTTAATGCACTTTGAGGGTTCCTGCCACATAATTTCTTGTTTTATGAGGCAGTTTAATGATTTTATCCACAAATTGTAAAAAATTAAATAAAAAATAAAAAATAAAAAATAATTTATTTTTATTTTTTAGAGTGCCGGGCGGCCAGCCCAATTCCGGGCCCAGCGCCGGGCGGGCCCGCCTGGCGTAGCTACAACCCTGAATTCACTGCTCTATTGTTTTGTGCTTAACAAATTTATATTACCGTATTATTATCAAATACTTGAAATACCATACTGATATCGTCTCAATTGCATTGATGCATATATTTTTATCATTTAATCTACAACACCATCCATCCATCATACCTGCATAGATAATTTTATGAGTTATACAAAATTTCAAGAATTTGTGCTCATCACACACAAAAAAACAAAAATATACCCATGCATAGAAACTGTGAATTTGTTAAATTCACTCTATTTCAACTGTTTTTCTATTTAACTATTTCTACAAATTAAGATTGGCTAGTTTTGTGTTAACATCTTCTAATTTTGTTACAAGACATTAAGAATAAAGATCTTACATTTCGGGGGTGGGGGAGGGGCACTTTCCACCACCCCAGTCAGCTCAAGTCCCATCCTATTTTGTGCCTTTAACAGTTGAAAATGTTGACTTTAAAGTTTAATGTCACAATTACTTTAAATTAGTTTAAAATTTGCCTGCAATGTCAAATTTTAGACCAAATTCAACTAATGTCAGGCAATTTTAGTATTTTTTCTTTCCTGGTACCCTTTTTGTAATGACCACTAAGCACCCAGGGGTTACACTATGCATCTTCATCAGTTAATCTTCATTTACGCTTCATTTAATGACAGGATTTTTGTTAGTGTGTATGGGGTCTTAGATTTCACTATACTTGTGTCTGTCTTAATAGTGATGGCTCCTAAAAACTGACTATACAAATGAATACTGTCCCTAATTTTTAAAATTCCAGAAAAGCTTCTTTTTTATCAGAATTTTACTTTCCAGAAATACACTAAAAATATTTTTTTAATTGTTTCTTTACTCTTCTAAACTGTTTTAAAACATGAATTAAGTGATTTATTAGTAAAATATTCCCAACTATTTTAAAGTTAATTATACATCTTTTGAATATGTGATGCAGCACATCATAAGGGGGGACTTTGCAGCTGTGAGTTTTCCAAAACGGAAAGAAAAATAGTAAAGAAAACAATAACTATTTATTTAGGAGTCATTTTCCCTCGTAAAATCTTGCCTTGTATCAATTTTGAAGCTTAGAAAATGTTCTGAGAGCACACATAATAAACTCAAAATTGACTTCACCTGCAAAGTCCCCCCTTTTGAGATGCTAACATCACATGCGATTTATTTATATAAGAAAGAATATTATAAAAATCTGACTGACCGACCCTACCCTTTGGAGGGGATCTATGGACTCCATGCAAGGGTGGGATTTTCAGGTAATTGTATACCCGGGTACCTGACTTTTTTCTTTTTTTCTAACTTTTTTTGGAGTAATGTACACTTTCCATTCCCTGCGTGCACACCGAGGTCCTGTTTTGGACTTAAAAGAAAAAGAAAAAAAGTTTATTTTTTTAATATTATTTTTTTTAATTTCAGGTATCCGGGTATCAAATTTGGACTGGAAACTTTCTGGCGAGACTAGATTTCCCGGCACTCGCTCCCAACACTACTATGGACAAACAATTTGTTTCCCTCAACACCAGCTTACCGTATCCATAATGAGATGTCCACACACAGCACATTTCTCTGCCGTCTGTTGAAAGCCTGAGTACTAATAGGAGAGGAATGAAGAAGGAAAAAAAATGCAATTTAATCAATCATCACAGAACTTTTCTATAGTTTAATCAGTTCCAAATCGGTGAGAAGTTGGTTTTTATTTCTCTCCGCACCCAAAACTAATCCAATATGTACTCACGCATTAATGGCCACACGCACACAGTTTTGATCACACACATGGCACACATATGGTGCACAGTGCACATGTTACCTTCATGTCTCCTGCTTCCTTATGTATTCACTTGCTGGTGTAAGAAGGCTTTGCCAATTTGGAACTGATCAAACTATACCAATCTGCGCACCACAACTTGTTTGGTGATCTCTAATTTGACATGGTAGATGTGGCGTTATGATAAATTGCAATGCAAATCAAATTAAGTTTTAACGTTACTCGACTAAATACAAACATAGCTGATGTTTAACCTTTTTTTTTAATGAAATGATTTTCATTTTATCGAATGTGTATGTGTTAATTGTTAGCCTTTGTTTTGTATACTTCACAAAAACATCAAAGGGTTAAAGTATAATAATCATGGCGACTAAGATCAGGCCCGTCCGAACGAATTTTGAAGAGATACAGCAGAAACTGCGATCTGAAGGTGGAAGGGGCGGGTGGAGCCCCTCCTTGGGATTCAAGATAAGCTAGAGCATTTTGGAAAATGTAGATAGTTGACCTACATACAAGTGTTTCTAAAACTTGAATTGAAGATAAGCATGGATGGGATGGGCAAACGTGGGGAAATCTGGGCTCTACAGCAGAGCTACACAACACTGGTCATTTTTATCATCATTGGATATTGTCTCTACCATACGATGTAAACAGGTCCAGGGCTAATACAGGAAGTGAATTATTTGAATATTTCCCTATTATTTCCTGGTACCATATCAATCCACAAGATAACACCAACCAATCAATCACATTAATTGATTATTGATTGTCTGTAATAGTCCAAGCAAACAATACGGCGTATACGCTATAATGAGTACTACATGTACAGTAATTACAGGGCCTTGCTCTAGTAGCATTTGTCTGCATAAGGCCCGGGGGGGGGGGGGGGGGGGCACTGACATTGGAAAAGGGTATAGGTATGTGCCACGCTGAAGACCCCCTTTTTCACCCTCTGCTGCTAGCTCTTATGACCCCCTTTTGAGCCTGGATCAGTTCTTAAGACCCACATTTTTATTGAAAATTCAAAACAAACAAAAAATTGCATTCCAAAACCCCAATTCTTCGAAAAAAATTCTAAAACAAAAAAAACAAAAAAATTGTTTTTAGCGTTCTTGCTAATCAAAATTGAACTATAGGCCAGTTCTCAAGACCTACTTTTTTGAAAAAATCAGTTCCTAAGACCCTATTTTTCGTCATAAAATCCACTCAGTTCAGTTCTATAGCCCCCCTTTTTGAGATCCTGTGCGGCACACCCCTACCCAAAAAAAAGTTGAGTCCCCCCCTGGGGCATAAGGCCTGTAAAAATTGGCAATTCGTGAGGCTTGTTGGGAAGATTTGGAGGGAAATTCTGCATATATTTGTATGGAAAAAACATTTCATTCCAGACCTGGCATTACATGTTTTCTTTGATTTGATTTTTTTTTTGAGGGTCGTTTAAATAGAATAATTATTATGTAATACCTTCACAATGTACTTCTCACACTATATTGTACAGAATTAGGCGTAATATAATAATAATAATAATATCGATTGTGGGAGGTATTGTATTCCAGAAGTATGCACACGCCAAATCATCCCACCCTATTTATCCCCTTTCTTTTTCTTCTTTTTTCATAGGGGGAAGCTGTATTTGATCATTTTTACTTTGTTGAATACTTACTAGGTAGTCTTCCTCACAGTACACTTTGCCATGTACATTATAGAATGCCTTGCCTCGAAGAGTGCGACCTATAATAAAAGTAAAGAAAGAGCGTCTTTATAGAGGTGAAAGTAAGATTCTCACAGAGAAGCAAACATTATTAAGGATGTTCCTACATGTAATGTAGGGCTAGCAAAAACATCTTGATATTTAAGTGTAAGGTAGAGCTGGTTGAGTATAACAAAAAAAGTCTTTCACTGGAGGTGAATCAGGTGTACAGCAGTTCAAAATGTTAAGTCAAGTTAAGTTAAGTTTTTTGGCCATGTATATATAATGCACAAAAATGTATCCAAAGAAATCCCCCTTGGGCATGTGTGGCGCAGCGGATAGAGCACTAGATTCATAAACCAAAGGTTGTGGGTTCGAGTCCCGTTGTGGTCAACATGTTGTGCTCTTGAGTAAGGCACTTTACCGCAATTACTTCTCTCCACCCAGGTGTAAAATGGGTAGCTGTTTGGGGATAATCACAATCTAAGTGTCTGATAGGAATATGCGCCATTATCAGAATTTGTAAGATAGGCAGCAATAACCTAAGTGAAGCGAACTGATTCTGATGTATCCTATTTGAGCAGCGGAATAAATGTAAAGCGTTTTGAGCATACTTAATTTGATAAAGCGCTATATAAAAGCTAACATTTATTTATTGATAAGTGTCAACTGTATAGTCTGGTTTCAATCATAGATCCTCATCTAAACCTGACCCTGCACCTTGTCACATGCAAAATTCCTGAATTAATTTATCACAAAATTAAAGAATAATATTAGCAATATTTAAAGAATATAATATAATATGACATTCAAAGGTACATTTTTAGCAGCATTTATTTTCACAGTTTATTTATTTCAGCTGCTCATGAGCTGCTTGACTACAGCTTGAGTACTTCATTTTTTATTTACGTCAGATTTTTTCAGTTACAAAAATTTTACTTGCAGATTTTATCTATTATAATATTGTATACCTGGGATATCATGTATGTCATTGTTGCTAGGCAACTGCATTTGACAGTGTGTTTATAAGCATCAACAACAAAAACCTGGTTCTAAATTGGGTAAACAACATTTTGAATACTGACAATCATCCACTACTTCATACAGTTTCTAGCCATTATTAAGGACTACTTTAACTTCTGTCCCGTTGAAAATGTTTGTGAATTTCAGCCATCATTTTAATGAATTGTTAGCAATGATTTTGTTTTTAAACACCTCTATAAATCTCAAATAAATATTTATATTCTTTATTTTTCCCTGTTTCACAACTCTTTTGGTTAAAAGGCCCAAAAGGTTAAGCACCCGTCCATTTGTGAAAATATGTTCCCATTGAAATACATGTAAGGTTTCAATCACAACAACCCTTTCCCTTATCCCTCATTGCCTTTACAGCGGGACACCGATGTGTATTATTACACTGTAACACAGGCCTGTCTCCACGGGTACCAATCATCTTGTATTGATCTTAATTTTATGTATCGTCAATTTGACTGCGATAAGGCCAGGAAAACAAAAAGTGTTGTGCTTTTATGTTTTTTATGTTTTAAACAAAAAATCACGAGGCTGTGATAGTATTAGGAATATTTTTCCTTACTCTATAACATAATGTTCTAATGTTACAATTACAACCCTGCATTAACGACCGATTTTGTTACAAATGTATATTCAAAACTTGTATTCTGTCAGTCTGGCCACAGTCACAAACTGACTAAATTCATAACCAAATCATTTTGGATTTTAATACCTAGCAATGCTATCCATACCAGCATTAATCCTTAGAGAGCTTGTTAGCCATTCAATCTCACTACGATCTACTGATCCACTCTGATGCCCTTGCTTGGCCTTTTGATATTTGGAGAGATCTATTTTTATTGGCGCTAAGTGTTTTCACATGGGCGATGATATGAAATACTTCCAGAGTTTTTATTTATATAATTATATCAATTGGTAAAACTAAAAGAAAGCTATATTGTACGTGGGACGAGAGCATCAGAATATTCGTGTGAAACATGATGATCTGGTTTGCTAGTATCGGGATCAGGGTGGGTGAGTGTTAAGGATTTTTTTGTGTGTAGCAAAACTGCTATGCAATTATTTTAGGGTATAGCAATTTACAAATTTTGCATAGCAGTTTTGTTTTACTTTTATTAATTCCAATTTGCTGTTGATCCCTTAAATCTATTTTCAATTAGGTCGATTTAAAAAAAGGGGGTGAGCTTTGGTACAATTTTAAACATTAGCGATTTCCGAGTAATTTGCTTTCTAGAATAGGAAGAAGACTGATGAAATTAAATATTTACAATATATATTTCAGATAATTTCACTAATTAGCTGTCCGCTGACCTGTTCAGAAGCAAACAATAATTAAAACCATTCATTATTTACTATACGATTACTCGCCCCTCTCTTTCACCCGTATATTGGAAAATGGTCAGACCCGGGTCAAAGTTTACGGCATAATTTATTGAGTACATATTCATCTGAGCTGTACATGTAATGGGAATTCCCGTGTGTATCGTACACTGTTACGAAGTGTAAATGTATGATTTGTAAACAATCAGTCTGGAACGTGTCATGTGGCGAGTAAACTCGACGAATGAAGCGAGTTTATCAATTTAAACGTATCCAAATACAGAATACTATGTGATTAAATGGCGTGAAATGGACCATTTACTTCACTAATAATAGTAGTTAAAATCAATCGGAACTTTGGAAGAAAATAATAGTGTCCCGAGTCAAAATGTTGTGTAGCAAGTTTGCTATGCATGTACAAATGTGCGTCGCAGTTGTGCTTGATTGTGGCGCAAACTGCGATGCGATACCGGTTAACACACACCCTGATCAGGATACAATATACTGCAAAAGTGGATGGGGTGGGGGATCTGGGGGAGGCAGTCCCTATCTGGAGATGGAGATAGAGCACCTTTGGGAATGTACCCCGGGTCATCATTAAGCCCCGGAAAAAAACGCATTTCATTTTGGTAAAAAACGCACGAACTTTTAAGCAAAAGCGAGATATACCGAGATTTCATCAGATTTATTAAAAACCCGCGAAAAACGCACCGAAATTGTTGATAGCGAGAAAAAAACGAGAAATCGCGCTGTCACTCATTCTCAAGCAATAACAAAAAGGTTGTGACCGAAAATCACCCCTAAATATCGCTCCTTGAATTCTATTTTAAAAAGTAAATAAGCTTGTAAACTTTTTGTCCGATTTTCTTACCTACATGACAGCATAATAATTTTGCAAGTTATTCCAGATAAAGAGGTTTCATAATGTTCATTATATTCCAATTAGTAGCTGCCGTATTTCGACTTTTTTATGTCAAACATTTGGTTTTTTTCATTCGCACATGGTTTTATGCTCCGTTTCATATTCCACACACGCTGGATCCAAAATGTGTACAAATTTGGGGACCAACCAATTTACTGCCATTGCGCTGCACGCCAAAAATAAATACCGGGAATCATGAACTCTGAACTTTGTGGTTCTGATTCCACACTTGCTCGATTGCTAGACTCTGGCGCACGTGTTAAGAGCAAACCACATTATCACGGTGTTAAAAAGCAGATTGTCAAAAGATTAACAACATCGCTTTTGTTTACATTTAGAGAAGGGTATTTGGGTCATTCCATGAAGTTGGTCCCTGATGTGTGACATGGAGGTCAAAAATTCAAATTGCATATTAACCACAAGGGATGTTGTATTTGAGTAGCCTATCAACTTAGGTTTAATAAAAAAACATAAATTTGCTATGTCCCTTTCATGAAATAATTGAAATAATGTGTTAAATCAGGGCTAACCCAAAATAGTCAAGATGTAACATCGGACACCATCCTTTATTTCAATGAAGTGAGATTTCTTAAATAATTGTTCTGTTATGAAAATGTATCTATACCTATAGGTCAAATCATACTTATCCAACTATTAATCTGTAAAAAAATGAATTTCTTTGACTCCAATCAATTCCTACCTCATAAAAATACATATCCGATATGCTACTCAGACTCAAATATACACAGATATTACTTCTTAGTTGAAACATCATAAAAACACCTTAAGAATGTTGAAACCCTATCAATTTTGAGTGACTTTACAATTTAATGATGCTATGAAGTTATCTCTAGATATCCACCTCGAAAAAAAAATCAACCTGATTATTTACGTATGTCCTTGTGCCTTTTATTGCTTAAAACAAGATGTAACAGGACACGGTGTCCGGTTACATCTTGTCAACATTTCATCCAATACTTGTTAATTATAGATCATTGAGTACCCATGCCTGATGTTTTAGATTCAAAATGAATTATCTAACGTTGATTATAATGGTTTTTTTGATAAGAAATTCTCAAACTTGAATTAGACATGATTAAGGTTCAAGATGTAACAATGCGTTTTCATGGACACCGTATCCCAGTTACACCTTGTTATAAAATCCTATAATAAGTATACATACTGTTTATTGATACTTTGAAAAACTTTCAAAATCATGAGTTATTACTAAGCCAATATAATTATATATATCTGATGTAGCTATATTATCAATTTACGAAGTTTGATGTGATGGGTGTCAAGGTGTAACATCCGGACACCACTAATTGAAAGCAGTATTACACGCAAGAGAAAAAAGTTATGGGAAAAATAGTTAGTGATATGAAAACACCTCACCTATTAGCTCACTATATAAGTAGTGTAACTTTATATGTAAATGTCAACTTGGGTTGGGAAGCACTTTGGTGTTATTACCGTGTCAAGATGTAACTGTGTCGACCCGGACACCACATTCAATTTTCTTTCCATATTTGAAAAAAATACGAATTATCTAGCTTCTCTTGCATTATTTTTTAATGCACATGTCACTACAATGATATTTACTCAACTTAACTTTGAATATAGCATCTACTTTGGCACCAGGAGCTATATTTAACAAGCATTTTAAGGTGTAAATCTCGGACACCACGAGTTACATCTTGATGTCAATTTTTGAAATGATTGTTGACAGAAAAATTCTTGGAATAATTGGAAAAGTGTTTTTTTCAAAGTAGGACAATACACTTCTGCTCAATATTTAGTATGTAAAGTTACTTCATATTTCATTTTAGTTTTGGAAAGTACTTTTGATCAACTGTGTATTTCCATGTCACAAAATTACCTTATGAAATGGGTGGGACACCGCTACCTTTGATGAAAAAAATATAATATTATTTTGTCAGAATTCAGTATATTTGGTCTTATTTTAAAGCTGAACTTGGTATCTTCAATTAAAAATGTTAATTTTATGAAAACATATCAGATATATCCAGGGACAACCTATTCCTAGTTGTCCATTGCCAAATATTAGCTGTGAACCAACTTCATGGAATGACCCATTTCCCAGTTCCCACGGCCATGAGGTTTCCAAAAGGTACGATTGAAAAAATGTAGAATTTAACTTGACATTTAATCCAATTTCTGGATTGTAAAATAGTCGATACAAGGGTCGATTTCATCAGTATTTCGATGTGTTCAGATGACAAAATCGTCGATCGTGCATACGAGGCTCAGACTAGTTGTTGGTATGGAAAATGCTGCGATGTATGCTTCCGCAATCGATTGTGGATAATCGAGGATGGATGACAGAAAGTTCATTGTTATTTATGTTAGATCGGTCGGTACGCTAATTAGTATAAAAGCCCTTCTAATCATGCTATGATGTAATTGTATTCTACCGCATTGATGCGGAAAATCGAAGCTACTTCCTGGGCACTTGACATTTAATCTCATTCCCGGACGACTGTTAAAATGCTTGATACACGGGTCGATTTGATCTCTGTTTTAATGATTGACATTTTCCTTTGAAAAAACCTGCGATTTCAGAATTTTTCTTTGATAAAACACACGATGCCGAGAATTCGCGGGCGATTTTCAATAAACCGAGAAATGTTCCTAAAAGCGAGAATCACGCCGTGAATAACGCAATCGCGTTTTACTCCGGGGCTTAGTCATCATGAACCCAAGAACAGAAAGTAAAGAAGCTTGTTTAGTATAGATTGCCCAAGGTTTGGCAAGCTTGCCTCCCTCCCCAGCATCATCATCATGAACTTACCACAAGAAAAGCAAGTAAAATGGCTTTTATAGGGTGTGCCAAAAGTATATTGTCGCCCCTGTACAAGGGTGCTGTTAACACATTCACACATGGAAAGTAAGGTCAATAACTGACTGACCTCAAATTGCCTAGGTGTGTTTACACTCAACAACATAAGGATAATAGCCTTAGGTACATGTATGTGATGACAGGGGTGACAATACTTTTGACACACCCTATATGATATAGATTGGCATGAAAGACCTACCCCTCCCCAGGTTATTGCGAACTTACCAGAAGGACAGCATTGTAAACCAGCTGAGTATGATATAGGTTGCCCATAGCTTGCCAGACTTGCCCCTCCCTCTCCTACCCAGGGCCAATGCGTGTTAACTTACCACAAGAGCACTCGTGTAAACAGCTTGTATATGATAGACGGACCTTTTTACCGTCTATGGATATAGCCTAGGTTGCCCTATGCACTGTAGAAAGCTGGTTGCCCATAGCTTGCAACACTTTCCCCCTACCCCGTACCTCCCCTGCCCAGGGTTAAGGTAGCTGTATCGGCTATTACACCACTGCAGAAAAACAACTATTGTGCCAAATGAATAATATCTATACTTTTTATTTTGGGACCATATTAAAGACAAGTCTTTGCTCTACCTATTTGAGAACTTTCGGAGTAATTCGGATATTTCTTATGTTTTTCTTTATTTTTTGAAAATTCCCTAAATTTTTGGACATTTGAATATTTTCAGCCAAGTAGGAAACTGCTATGGGTCTGTCACTTTGGAGGATGGTTAATAAGCATATTACCTAAATTCTCTCGCCAGTTTTTGTGAATAAAGTGTTTACTTTTTGAGAAAATTATTTTTTTAGGGATTTTTTAAAGGCAAAAGTTCAAATTGACACAAAAAATACTAGAAACACTTTAATGGAAAAAGCTGGCGAGAGAATCTTCTAAATTTAATTACCTTTCATATGACACCTTGTTTGTTGAAATAGGAGCTATACTTCTCTTTAAAAATATTCACAAAGTTTGACTATTTAGTGTTTCTAGAAAAAATACATTTTTTTTGTTAAGTACTAACATTCCCACTCCATTCAATACATGTTATGATTGTAAATGTGGAAATAATTACATTAATCATTGTGCATTAGTATTTTGGCAAAAACATAATATAAAAAACAAGTTCATCCTAAGGATACAAAGGGTTAAAAAAAAAATTATAAATAGAGTGTGTTTTGAGAAAAGAAGCAATTTTGGGGAATTTGGCAACGTGCCAAAAACCGAACACACAGTAAGTCTATGGGGTTTTTTGAAAACAAAAAATTGCGCCGTTTGAAAACGGCTTGATGGAAAAAATTCAAAATTGGCATGTGAGTTTATTTTGTCAATACACACATCATGTATAATTTTGAAGCAAATCTGAGCATGACGCCGTAGCCGATACAGCTACCTTAATGCTTGTTTATAACTTACCACAAGAACAGCATGTAAAACAGCTTGTATGATATAGGTTGCCCATGGCCTGGCAGGCTTGACCTGCACCAGTAACAGTCTGTCCACATTTCACACAGAAACCTATATCAAGAGAAACAAATCATTGAAATCAAGAAATGCAATATTATTAAATTTATCTGCAAATTATGTTTTTTCTACAAAAAGAAATTTAGTCTAAGGCGACGAAAAAAAGAAACCCTGTTCTACGGGCAAACGAACCTCTCAGCTCAGTCAGGATGGGTTGGTCGGTCGGTCGGGTGGTGTATTTTTTAATTTCAAAAAATCTGTAAAAATCTTGCCGTAATTCGACAAGCCAAACAAATTATTTGGGTCGGTATTCATTTGCACATGAAATTATTTTCACAGATTTCTAAAAAAATGGGTCGGTCGGGCCCGTAGAACAGAGTTTCTTTTTTTCATTGCCTAAAGTATAAATGTATCAATTGATAGTGACCTAAGTGTTTAAAATTGATGCCAAATTCACTGACAAACAAACATCATTACCTGGCAGACTTGGGCTATATTTTAGTAATATCCAACCTCTGTGAATAGTACATTTTAGGTCCATTCGTTAGGCAAAAAAAAGAGAAGTTGACTTGCCCTTTCAGAGCCAGAGTCTGGGTCGGACGGTCTGATTTTTTTTATTTTAAATTTTACAGGGAGATACTACAGAAAAACACGTTTTAAAGATTTTTTTCTTCTTTTTTTTCTTCTTTTTAATTTTTAATTTTTTTAAAATGATTTTTAAACAAGCTGATACTACTCAAAAACACGTTTTCATCTTTCTTTATTGTTGTGTGCTTCTTTCAAATTTTTTTCGCAAATTCGGGTCGATCGGAAAGGGCAAGTCAACTTCTTTTTTCTTTTCTTCCTTAACTGGGCAAATCTACCACCTAACCGGGACTTCACCCCTTCTGAAAAAATCCTATCCAATGTCTGCAATTTCAAGATGCAATTCACACACTGTATCTTGTGCTTCTGTTATTTTGGGCTGAAGATGGGCCTCCCATTGCAATCATCACGCATCAAAAACCCATCAAACTTCACGTTTCTTATCTTTCTAAATCTAATCAAAGCCATTTAATTCAAACCCATTTCTTTCAAGAATAACAAATCAACACATGCACTTCCACAATAATTCAAAGAAGGTTTTAGCTTGGGCCTCTCTTGCACTCATCAAGCATGACTGAATCGTCCAATTTCTTTTTAATAATGCTTGAACTTAGATCCCCTTTCTTTCAAGAATAACAAATCAGCACAAAGTACAATCAGCACTAGTGCTCAGCACGTGCTGGTGACGCTGCTGAAAACTCTGGACAGACCAGTTTATATAGTTAGAGGCACATTTTGATAATAAGTGTCTTTAATTTTCTACAATTGTGTGATTTAGAAATGAAATTGACCCATAGCCAGAAGGAACAATTCCAAAGTTGAGTTGCTTTGCAAATAAAACCATAAAAATAAACAAACTTAGTTTAAATAAAACAATCGACCACACTTTTATTAGATTGCGCAATACCTGCAGCATACAAAATCGTTTCTATTTTTCATTTTTAGGGGGCTAACCATTAGATACTGTAAAAGTGGTAATTTTTGCGCGATTACATTTTTGCGCTTTGCCGATTTTCAGCCATCGTGCCTTATTTTAAATTTGCAATTGGAAAGTTCATTACATAAGACTTCTACACAAAATATATATGTTCGCATGTTTTTTATTTTCACGGTAGCTGCACGAAAAGCGCGATTGTAGCGTGAACATTTCCATGCTTACAGTATCCGACTCCATTGATTAAAAATATACAAAATACTGGCTCATATAGAGATCAATGAAGTCAAATCTTACATGAATTTGATTTAGATGTGAAATTTTGGGAACATATTCTGTAAAAACTTTTGGATTTTTTCAGAGGTATTTAAAATAGTGAAAATTACCGAGACAAGCAATTGCTTATCAGTGTATTTTATTCTTTTGTACGAATTTTACATAAAAATCCAGACAAAAATCTTGTTCAAATAAATGTATCTTTCAGACAGACAACACATCAACAAATCTCAACCCCATCCATCAATCATTCCTCATCGGAAACTATGAATCACAAGATTCATAAATAATTAGTTTTGGTGTGGCACTGAAAAGGCCAAACAAAATAAATTGTTGTGTTGCCGTCAGCGACCGACCCTAAAATCTGATGATTTTTTTTTCCGATTAAAAATTTGACCCAATTTGCCAAAATATTACTATTTTAGTATTTTCTACTTGAAATGAATAAGTTTGCTTGAATAGATTGCTTTTACACTATTATCACATAAAACATTAGACAAATTGACTTAACCAATTTTGTCTTGTCATGAACCACAGTCTGTCGGTCATATTTGTCAGCAACAAAAAAACAAAAATGGAAAAAAAGAGAAAGGAAAAATCGACTGACCGACCAAACTTTTGGCACTTGAGGGCAACACAACAAACAATTTGTTGGGCATCTGAATCTCATTACACCAAGCCATTATCACAACTCATTGTGAGCTTGGTGGTCAAATTGGATTTATTCTCTGCTTACTAGGCCAAATGCAAATTTTCACGTTCAGTTATTTTTGTGCATTTATACCAACACATATTTTGACAATTCTGTTTTCTTTCAAAATTCAGGATTTTACGCTCATCTTTTTGGTGTCCAAGTCCATGTGAAAAAAGGTTTCAATATTGTGAACATTAACAATTAAAACAGATGGGATACAAATTGAATGTAGCAAATAAAGCGTGTGAAAATGTCTTTATGCAATATAATATAGCTCCCAACCATCAATCAATTCAGCGGTAGCAAAACCACAATTACATGTATGACTGAATGATTTGGACAAAAACTAGAAATCAATAGAGAATTTCATTTTCCCACAAATACATGTACATGTAGTTTGTTTAAATTACTGCATTTTTTAGATCCACTAACTTTAAGATTAAAAACAATTCTTGAGTAAAAAAGGTCAATTTTAGACCCACCACCCAGCTTCAGTTTATTGTAACTTGTAACATGTTTAGATAGATACTGATAGTGATGATGCGATTATATGTTAGGTTTACTTAGATGTCAATGTCAGGTCTTTTTAAAAAGGTAAAAATATAATTTATAGGTCTGTATCATCATAATGTAACTGTTTTTCATCATCATTATTTTTCATTTCATCCAAAAATAAAGTATGGTATGGTACAACCGTACATGTAAATTTTACTGACGGCGAACGGAATAACTTTTGCGAATGAAGTGCAGTGGATCATGGCCTTCTTAATGTTTTTGGGGGTTGTTAATGCACTTTGAGGGTTCCTGCCACATAATTTCTTGTTTTATGAGGCAGTTTAATGATTTAATCCACAAATTGTAACAAAATAACAAAAACAAATTTGTTTTTGTTTTCGAGAGTGCCGTTTTGTTTACCCTTTTTTTAAGAGTGCCGGTCAGCAACGGCACCAACAACCCAGTACATTGATCATAAAAAGTATTATGACTGAGAATGAGATAACATTTTGTTGATCATTTACACAATCCTCAACTTCGAACTTGTTTAATCTAAACATTGCCCACTCAAATTGTGATAGCGTGTGTCATTACTGTCAGAGATGACAATTGACAATAAAACTCACATTTCAGACTCATTCCTCCACCACTAACTACAGTCCCCAAAATTCACAAACTCATAAACATTCAGGCCTAGAAATTCGCGCTGCAGTGCGAGAGTCCATTTAGATTCTCGCGGAATAATTTCGCGAGAATCCTAAATTCTCGCAAATTTTTCAATTTGGATTCTCGTGATGAGATTTGCGAGAATCTAAAATGAAGTTTCTTTATCATGATGGTTTTCCCCTATCTAGGATGGTTTGAATAAGGCTATAAGCTTGCACAACTTTCAAATTCGGCATATTTGTTGACTAAGGGTCAAATACCAGTCATCTAAGGTCCTGTTTTGGACTTTAGAAAGAAAAAAATTGTTTTGTTTTTTTGCGCGAATCCACCTGGATTCATGCGGTAGTGATTTTACGCGAATCTCCACGCGAATAGATTCGCGCCGAAATTCTACCCCTGATTACATTATTTCCAATGAAAATGTAACTTTGTTATATATTATTTGCATATTGTACATTTGTACATGTACTTGTATTAAATGGATAATATTAGCCAAATATAAATAAGCGCATTAAAACCTATGATAAAAATTATACCTCACACACACAAATTCTCTCTTTTCTATGCTAATCTTGCCTCCAAGGCGACAAATAAAAATAGCATGGGAAATCACAACACGTTGCGTATACACAGACTCTGAATCAAAAGCCTGAGGTTGCATTTGGTTGTATACAGTATTATTTGTTTTAGCAAAAAACAGGTCACAGACTAGATTATCATGGTTTACAGTCAATTGAACTAGACGCTTGATTGACCTGATTGTTTTGTTGAATGGGAAGTCTCAAAGGTCAATGGGATTGAATTGAATTTGAACCAATTCAAAATTTGCTTTGACTGCACTTGTACTGGGTGATTTAAACGTTAAATAAATTATATTATATATAGATCTAGGGTGTGGAAAAAACCCATCTCTTTTTCCCCTACCCTTTTACATACTATATGTAGTACATGTAGAGTAAGGCCTGGAAGATAACGCAATCTCGGTATTTACGGCGTGATTCTCGCTATTTATATCAATTCTCGCTTTCAGAAAAATCCCAAAAATCGCCCGTGAATTGTGTGTTTTTCGCTCGGAATCGCGTGTTTTATGAAGAAACAACGAAAAACAACAAAAAAGTGCTCTGCGATAAATCTGTATCCGTTTCAAAAAACACAGTTCCAAATACGTATTTGTAATAGGCAAGCGAAGTTCTCACACGAGGCTATTAAAATGGCCGCAATTCCCACGCTGGCGTAATAATAAATGAAGCTCGTAATTAGAGGCACGGTTCAAAAGGTCAACTTAATACTACGCATACGTGGAGGCGATGACCTGTGAATCATGCCGTAACACGTGGTTCCCAAGATGCAGTGCGGTGCTATGAGTATCCCTGAGCTTCCGAAAAATGGTTCTGTGATCATGCATGTGCGATCCCGATATGATGAAACGATTGCACTTGCAGAATAAAATAAGAATGATTTGCGCCTGGGATTTGCGATTCAAATGATACATTTCGATGGCGATATGAATGATGAAACGATTGCAGAATAAAATAAGAATGATTTGCGCCCGGGATTTGCGATTCAAATGATACATTTTGATGGCGATTTTTTTTTTATGTACATGATTGTATCACTATCCGATTTCTCGTTTTTCTCTCGCTTTCAACAATTTCGGTGCGTTTTTCTCGGGTTTTTAGTGAATCTGATGAAATCTCGGTATATCTCGCTTTTGCTTAAAAGTTCGTGCGTTTTTTACCAAAAGTTTGTGCGTTTTTTTCCGGGGCTTAATGTAGAGGGTGAAGAAAAAGTACTCTTTTCACCCCTACAAGTACACGTGTATACCCCTACATTATATAATAACATGCATATGTGGCGGGGTGAAAACTTAATTTATCCTGAAGGTTTTTCCTACCTAATATCCCTCATAAACATAAATAAATATGAGACCTAGATTTGGCAACAAAAAAGATGACAAATTTCTCATTATGATCCTCTTCAATTCAATCCATAAATGAAAACAATTATATCGGTGAAAGATCAAGTGATCAATGATTTTTGATGGGTATATCAATTAATTGGTGTAAATTTGTTTGTGAGAATCCTTTTAAATATCCACCATTCTTTGCGCTGCAGCCTTCTAATGCGTGTATCGCAATTCGCAACAGAGGCATGATCATCAGGAGAGTGAGGAGACCCAACGCACATTTAGCAGGCCACTCAGAGTGGTGTGTTTACTTGACATAAAAGTACATGGGTAAACATGATGAGCCAAATGATAGAATAAACCAACCAATCTACCATAGATTGATCGATAGAAAATATACATGTAGATGGTCTTACTCTTAGCCTTAGGCCAATGAACCTTGATTGTTAGTTTCCCGTAATATTTTTTTAGCTCATAATGAGGTAACTAAAGGTTTATTATTTTCAACATTTCATTGTTTTAATTTCAAGCCCGGATTTCACAACGTAATAACTACAAATATAGTTAAAGTCTGTACCTTCTTTAGTCATATTTATGACCATCAGATATTTCAAGCAAAGGCTGTCTTCTTCGTCATGCACAAAACACAAACAGGCCGGTCAAGAAAACCCAAATTCTCAAATTATAATATTTTAGACTCATTTTTCAACTCATTTCAGGTAGGCAAAACTTCCCAAAATTGATTGAAAAAAAAGTGGAGAAAAACAATGTTTGAGTTAAATATTTCTAGATTTTGCAATGAAAACGCGGCTAAAAAATAATGCGTGAGCGCGAGTGAGGGTTAACTGCGTATGAATCAAATCAAGTTTCATTGGCCTTTCCTGAAACCTGTCTAACTAACTTGGGGTGGGGGGGGGGGGGGGGGGAAATTGCATACACACGTACTACTATACATGTATATACAAGTAAGTATACATCAGTATTTATAACAGCCACAAGGTCCAATTATCGGTTATTAAATGCACAGATGTAGCCTAGGTCAAGCTACAGTACATGTATGAGCCTTACCAAATTCTTCTCCATCCGGGTTCTCTTCCATTTCAAGCTCAAGCTGTCTGGTAAGTTCCTCCAATTTCTTCTCGGCGCTTGATGGTCCGTGCTTTTTTGGCGGAATCACGTCGTACTTCAACAGAGGATTTTTCACGACAGCGGCTCCCGATTTTCGCTGCACCATTTCTCTGGAATTGGCAACCTTGACGGCCTGATGACTTCGCTCGATTTTGACAGGGGCTGTGGCGTATAATTGGGGCTGTCGTTGTTTCATTTGTCCCGGATGATCTATGGTGTTGCCATTTGGATTATAATGCGTCAGAGTCTGATGATGCGGAGGTGGATGACCTTCGGATGCCCACAACCTAGATTCTGCAGCGCTGCTTGTGTTAAGTTTAGGAAGACGTTGTTGATGTCCCTCCTGTCGTGGGTTTGGCGACCCAGTACTACCGTTTCGTGTCTTTGGATTTGTTTTTGGACCACGTTCTCTATGTTGTTGTGGATACCGATCTCGATTCTGTGAGTGACCCGATTCTATCGAGCTAATGCTAGTGATTGATGATCTATTACTGCCGTTGCCATTGGAAGACTGTGAACTTGACCTCCGCTGTTGTTGAGGATGATCACTGTAGTCATATGACTTGACTGTGTCTATGACAGACCTGCTAGGAGTTTTGTGTGACCTTCCATCTACACCATTACCAGAGTTCAGTTGATGCCTTTGAGTCTGGCTTACAGGCACATCTCCTGGCTGTGTGTATAGTACTCCCTTGTCTATATTACTATTAGCAGCATGTACGGCTACATTCCTGTCATAGCTAGTACCAGATCGGAGGGAGGGCTGACTAATCCCTGCACGGCTGAGGTCATCATTTCTCTCTGATTTTTCAGGAAAATTACCTCGTTCTACAGTATATTGAACCTTAGTCCTAGAGTTATAATCATCCTGAGTGTTACCATGGGGATATGAATACTCTCCTGAGGGCAAATTTGGCCCCATTTGGCTGTGATAGTGGTCTCCCGTAGTGACTAACTCACGGGGCATGCTTCCCGATGAAGTCAACGCACCGTTCGGATTGGCCGTGTTTGACCTCTGTACGCCACCATATTTGGCTGCTCCATGCTCATAATGATGTAGTTGATGAGTTTCAGGTGATATTAAAGTTGATCGAGGGTTTGGACTACAATGTCCAGAATCATGACTGTTTGTAGGGCTTGGTTTTGGTAGTTTTACCTGAAAATCACCTTCCCATGGTTGACCTTTCTTCTCCGGATAATCAGTTGTTTTCGCAATGTTTGAGGCGTACTCGCGATCGCCGTAAAACGAATTGTAGCCAAAATCCTGTACGGAGTTGTGGTAGTTTTCCGAACTATTCCCGGCATCATAATGTAAATCTCGGCTCTTTAATGGTTCCTCTTGATTAATATATTCTTGAGAATAGTAATCGCTATCTCTGACATCATACCCGTACTGTGCAGAAGAAGAGGTATGTCCAGTGGTGTCTTCGTGTTGTTGGTAGTACGCCGAACTTCCGCCGTAGTTTGCCCGGTCGTCGAGTTGTTTTGGTTCCCGTAACTTGCGATCAGTTTCATCCTTATTTTCCACATCGATCAGTGTTAGATTCTGCATCAGATTTGATCCATCGGTACCCCAGTTTCTGTGAAACTGTTCTGGGTGGTATGTCTCAACCATGATGATGCCAAATGTTTGGGAAATTCCCCCGAAATTCAATGTTTATAAACTTGCCCCATGAATGATCAGCAGCGTTTACACCAGGCTGTTACGACAGGTTGTTTTACGCGACGCATACCACTTCAACACCTGTGTTGCGATATGGCGACATGGCGGATTAATAAGTGGCCCATTTTACCAAGCCAAAATAAATAAACATAAGCATAAATCTGAAATGTGTGATTATTTCATCAGGAAAATTTCCCAGTATATCCGATTGAGATAATCACGCTATTGTTCATGTGAAAATATACTTGTCATCACGAAAAGAAACGTAGTTTTGTACTAGAACTACTTCTTATTCAATTAAAACTTGCGAAGTGATCTACTTTAAAAGTAGAGTCAATCGTCCGTACTTTATGACAGAGGGTGTCAGAGAGGGTCACGAAATCGAAACAAGTTGCTTTCATCATGGGCAAAGCGCAAAGGGGGCAGCATTTTTGTATGGCTCATTTGGGGGTCTGTTTGGGGTGGGCCGCCCGTGAGCTGAGGTGGGTATGTTATCATGACATTTATTATTCAAGGACCCGGGTTATTAAGGACCTACTAAATGTTTATGAATAGACACTATTAAAAATGAATTTCATCATTTTTGAAACATTCAAGCGCAATGGTCGCATAATGAGCAATACATGAAAATACTCAATAAACCAACTTCAACCTACCTACACAGGACAGCAACCAACCAATCAAACAACCAGTCAACCACCAACCAACGTTATCCACCCACGGTACCAAAACCCAAATCAACAATATGCATGTACACCATACAACATGTCTAATTTAAAAAACATTAATCCAAAAGATGTTCAATTTGTTATTAACGATCAGTTATTTTTTGAAATGCTTTTACTTGAAATTAGAGGTAAAACCATTTCTTATTCAGCTTACAAAAAGAAAGAATCTGTTCAAATTGAGTGCATTCTTGAGGATGAAATTAATATGCTGTTTAATAAAGTATCCCAAGGGGAGCACCTTTTGGATCCAGTGCTAAAAGCAAAACAAAATGACTTAATTGAAATTAGGAAAACAAAAATGGAGGGAGTTCTTGTAAGATCCAAGACAAGATGGATGGAAGAAGGGGAAAAACCATCTCGGTACTTCTTGAATATGGAAAAAAGACGGTTTGTTAACAAAACAATCAATAATATTGTAAAAGGGGAAGACGAGTCGGTACTTACAGATTCGAAGGAGATTTTATTAGAAACAAGACGTTTTTATCAGAACTTGTATTCTAGACGGGAAATCGATGAATCGGTAGATGTAGAATCAATATTTGATACAGAAAATATACAGACCCTCTCAGATGTTCAAAGAGACAAGATTGAAGGTCCTATAACACATGTTGAACTCAAAAACGCGTTGAAAAAGAGCAAAAATGGGAAATCTCCCGGTTCAGATGGTTTCAGTTACGAATTTTATAAAGTCTTCTTTAAAGACATATCTTGTTTCCTGTTACGTTCACTGAATTATGCCTATAAACATGGCACTTTATCAGTTACACAAAAATACGGTATCATTACCCTGTTACCTAAAGGAGAAAAACCTAGGCAATTTTTAAAGAATTGGCGGCCTATTTCTTTGTTAAATGTTTCGTATAAACTTGCATCTGCCTGTATCGCAGAGAGAATTAAATCTTACCTCTTGAACATAATCCATGAAAATCAGAAGGGGTTTGTAGCTGGCCGATATATAGGGGAAAACATTCGTTTGATGTACGATTTGCTTTTTTTGACTGAAGAAACAAATATACCTGGATTGTTTTTATCAATAGATTTTGAGAAAGCTTTTGATTCTGTGTCACATTTATTTCTGAGAAAGGTTCTTCATAACTTTAATTTGGGCCCATCTATCCAAAAATGGGTTAAGGTGTTTTATAACCAGGCTTCAGCTTCAGTTCTATTAATGGGTTTTTGTCAGAGTCGTTCTTGGTTGGCAGAGGTTGTCGACAAGGCGATGGTTTGAGTCCGTATTTATTTCTTCTTTGCGCCGAAGTCCTTGGGTTAATGATTCGTAGCAATGAAAATATTAAAGGAATTTTAATTGATGACATAGAATTTAAGCTGTCTCAATATGCAGATGACACAGTAATTTTCCTAGATGGTTCAGAAAATTCAATGAATGCTGCATTTCGTACATTGGATGTTTTTGCAAACATATCTGGTCTTAAGGTTAATATTGAAAAAACACAAGCAGTGTGGATTGGTTCAAAAAGAGGTAGTAACGATGTTCTTTGTAAAAATATTAATGTAAAATGGGTTAATGAAGATGATACCTTCAAAACACTAGGTATTGCTTTTTCAACTAATATAGAGAGTATGATAAAGGCAAATTATGATGATGTTTTGGAATCAATACGGAAGTTAATACATAACTGGTCAAGAAGGAATCTTACCGTGTTAGGTAGAGTTACAGTAGTTAAGTCTCTCTTATTATCAAAACTTACTTTTTTAATCTTGACACTTCCGAATCCCTCAGAGGTATTTATAAAGGATCTTAACAGGTTGCTCCACAATTTTATATGGAAAGGGATGGATAGGGTCTCAAGAAATCAAATGATTCAAGATTACAGTAATGGGGGAGTAAGAATGGTAGACATCCAGGCTTACATACATGCTTTGAAATCAACTTGGATCAGAAGAATTTTGAAAGCAGGGGATCTTCAATGGGTGAAAATGTTTTACAAAGTAACACAAATTAATCATATTTTGGACATTGCAGGTGGATCTTCAGATATTATTAAGTTTTTAAAACGCTGGAATAAAATAAATTATTTTTGGAAGGATGTTTTCAATGCATGGAGTGAGATTGCAAGAAATAATCTGCCTAAGTTGAATACTGATTTTTTGAGGAATTCCATATGGTATAATGACAACATCAGACTCGGTAAAAAGACAATATACTATCGTCACTGGGTAAAAAATGGTGTAAACCTTGTTAATGATCTTATTGATGAAAATGGTGATTTTCTCTCCCTGGATGTGTTCAGGACAAAGTATAACATTCGGACCAACTTTCTAGAATATGGCGCAGTGATAAATTGTGTCAAAAAATCTTGTAATCATATTCTGAGGAACAATACGATCTGTATTCAGCGTCCGTTTATACCTTTCAATTTTGATATTGTGATACTTGATGATAAAGGATCTAGAAGGCTGTATGAAATCCTGATCTCATCTAGGGAGGTAAAAAGAAAATTTACTGAGAAATGGGAAATTAAGGTGAATACGAGGTATGATTATACCAAATGGTCAATTGTTTTTACCATACCTTTTAAATGTACTCAAGATACAAAATTAAGATGGTTTCAGTATCGTTTGACTCATAGAATTTTGGGTGTAAATTCTTTTTTGGAGAAAATTGGCAGGAAAGATTCAAATTTATGTACTTTCTGCAAAAACGCAGAGGAAACAATTGTTCATGTTTTTTGTGAGTGCCCAATCACATTAGCTTTATGGATAGATGTTGTTAACTGGGTAAACCAAAAGATTGATATTCGGTTAATTTTGGATAAGCAAATGCAACTTTTTGGAATTTTAGACAATACCATGGGTGCACTTAATGTTATATTATTAATATGTCGATTCCTAATATACAAGATGAAAATGAAGGAAGGAATACCAACAATTCAATTATTTGAGAGAGATGTAACAAAGTACATCGCTATGGAAAAATATATTTTTATCAAGAATGGGCTTACCGATAAATTTACCAAGAAATGGGATGATTTTTCGGTTTTATGTAATACATTATAATTCAGAGGTTTGATACTTAGGGGGTCGGGACGAGTAAGGTTATCTGTGGGAGAAGTTACGAAGGGTGTGTCTTCATGGCGAGACTGCGAGCGGGCGCATGGCTGTCTCTCGAATTGCTGTGGTGAATTGTATATTAATTCGGGTGACCGTGGTGCGTTCGCGAGTGGTTTCGTCATGGTATTTTTCTTTTAAAGAAAATTGTATTGTTTTTGAAGACGCTTTTTGGGTTTTTTTTTCTTCTCAGAGATGCTTTTGGTCCTGACCCCTTGGGAATGTGAACCCAATATGTGATTTTATTATTGTACTTATATCTGTGACGTGACATTTTAAAGCAGGGGTCTGGGGACCATTATTGTATGTTTTCTCTCCTTTCCACCAGACCCTAGTACAGGCAAAGAGAAACAATGAAAAAAAAAAAAGAAAAAAAAAAAAAAAAGAAAAAAGAAAAAAACCCCAAATCAATCAATCCACTAACCAACCTACCAAATGTGTCTTCAGTGGTAGTGACAAACGGGCCACAGCCTGGCCACCAACACAACCGCCAACCAACCAACCAACCAGCCAGCCAACCAACCAACCAATCCAAACCAATCAATCCATCAACCAACCCACCAACCAAACAGAAACCACCAATCAACCCGGAACAACCAACACTAACCTAATCAACTAACTAACTAACTAACTAACTAACTAACTAACTAACTAACTAACTAACTAACTAACTACTAACGTAACCAACTAACCAACTGACCAACTAACCAACTAACCAACTAACCAACTAACCAACTAACCAACTAACCAACTAACCAACTAACCAACTAACCAACCAACCAACCAACCAACCAACCAACCAACCAACCAACCAACCAACAAACCAACCAACCAACCAACCAACCAACCAACCAACCAACTAACCAACTAACCAACTAACTAACTAACCAACTAACCAACTAACCAACTAACCAACTAACCAACTAACCAACTAACCAACTAACCAACCCTCCCCAGCTAACAATTGTACGTGTTTAAAACGTTCTTAAAACGTACCAGTTACGTGGTTTGGACGTTTTCTAAAAACGTTTTATAAACGTTTATTTGTGGAAGGTTTCAGACGGCGTAAAAACGTTTTAAG
>CM069444.1:9657857-9675357 GCA_035610835.1 Ophiura sarsii | reverse complement strand
GGAATGAGTTTTCGATGTAGCGCCCTCATCAGACTAGAAAGTTAAAGTTTCCAACTTCGCGAAACTTTAAAAAACAAATTATTCCTCGATGAAAAATATTGTTGAGGACGTCGTGGTGAAATTAAACGTGGTCTTCTGGCTTCAAAATATCGCGGATATTTAGCTGGTATGTAATATTTTAAGTAATGTTGAAATACTGCACAATACGTATCATGTGCATTAGTAACCATAGGTTCTAGAATTATCTATAAAAGTCTGTAAATCGTCGATTCTCATCACTTTCTAGGCCAGGGAACGTTCAGTCTTTACGGTATTTTCTTGACACGATGAATTCTCATCATGTTTTGCCTGGCCTTGCAAAGCAGACTGCTGAGCTAGGCCGGGGAGCTATAATAGGCCTGTGAAAAGAAAACTATGCATTTGCACATAGGTGAGACAACCAAATCCTCGACAGTAAATTCAGATTTTAAAATTCGCTGATAATTGCACAAAAAAACTCCTTGTAAGTTTTACCATCGTCAATTCAACTTCAATTCAAGAATTGCAAAACTATTCTTGCCTGACTGAGGCTGAAGTTGAAGTGATGATACCAATCATTTTATATCATAATCATTCATATCATCATCATGCATCATGAATCCATAATTATAAAAAAATGAAAACAATTGAAATTTAATAATTAATAATAATATAATATAGATTAGAGTTTCCACACACTTCTTTCTGATTCACATGCAATTAATATTTTAAGAAGGCCTGGCTATATTGTGAGGCTGTGTCTTTTAAAAATTAATAAGGAGTATAGGAAAGACTGGAACTGGGAAGTGGAACCTGATTTTGAGTCGACATGCACATGTCATACGAAAACTAGCGTAGTAAATTTACTGTAGGGTAAGGTCACACATTTTCTGCTTTATAACTGTCGAATTCTGCGTTTTTTCGCTTTGTAAATTTTGCATTTTTGTGTGATTTAATTTTCCCCAAGAAAGCTTAAAATTTACGATCTATACAACCCAAAATAAACACACTTTACAGAATAAACACATCATTTTAGATTTGTAGGCTTACTTTATTATTACTGTCATGAATGTAGCGGTAGCCAACCCTCTATATCGCGGAGTTTTATATTTAAATATTGTTTGTTTCGTTTTATTACGTATCGTTTTTTAATATTTATATTGTTTTATTCATGACTATTTATATATTTTGTGTTTTGGACGTTTTTGTGCATTTTTTGTTCTTCTTTTCATCAATATTTTGTTTTCCGTGTTTAACCTCAATTCCGCGATTTTCGTGACCTTACCGTAGGGGGAATAGGGCGATCCAATAAAAATTCAAGTCAGTTTTTCTTGGAAATTGAAAGTAGTTTGAGCTATTTCATTGACCAAGACTTAAAATTAAATTATATTGAACATTCTTTGAACATTAAACATGATATAAGATTATATCTGAAGCAAAAATGTGACTTTGGATTTCCCAATCCAGTAGAAAGCATGAGTGCTTTCTTCTTGTCCTTCGATCCTTTATGTCTCTTTATGTAAAGCGACAATATCAATGTTGTATCTTGTCAACTCCTTGTTTATCAAAGCAGTTCTTCTTTCTGGTATTGAGCCATTATCTAGCATTGTTCGCACATTCCACGTGGCAACAGGAGACAAAAATGTGACTATCTTATTCAGAAAAGTATTGATGATGCGGACTCGGAATGATTAATCTCAAATACAGAACTCATTATTACAGGGTTTACTTTATTCAAGGCATTGTTGGATTGGAGTGTGAAAAATTCATCCTACTACCAACCAAATCCCATCAAAAATAACCACTTGTTTATTACACAGCATGCTCAATCCCTTCACATGCTCCATGCTGGTCCCATTACTGTGTAATGCATTGTTGTGTGTTTATGTGTCAGGGATGATAATAATTGGTATTACATAATCATGAGGTGTCAACTATCAAAAGCTTATTGCGTGTATACACTTTATCATCAGAGGTATTGTGATTTGCATAAAGTGGTTTGTATGGAAGATCACTGATCCCCCATTCATAATGCTCAATGATACATAGAATTGAACATTGATTTTCAAGTAGGTATACACAGTAAATCTAATGACATGTGTTGATTTTGAGCCATTGCACTTGAGGTGATTCCTTTTAATCTTATTTGTATGGTAATTAGTATACCAGTTCAGTAACCAGTAGGTAAGCAGTTTCATTTCATACCATATTTAATATTTTATTCAATGTTTATAATGGTCAGAAGTCACAAACTGGTCCAAAAAAAAGTTTCACTTCTAATAATGTTGAGAAATGCACCAATTCTGATTAAACGGGACAAAACTTAAGTTTTACATACTTAAAGGTAGATGACCCGATCACATTTTCGTAACACAGAATTATTTCAAACATACGGAGATTTTCATATCATATGAAAGCTCGTATTTTTCTCATCATCATACTGAAATTTGACGGCCTAAATCGGTAGCCTATAATTACGGAGAAATCGATGAAATAACGTCGAATTACCGCGAATGGTGGTATACCACCGATATAGTTTGTGTACTACTCAATGGGGTACAGTTCACAGCATCTTGTGCGTCTAAAATAAGAACCATTAGAGCTATGCAACTCAAACTTTGGAACACGACTTTTTTAAGGGTGACCTTTCATGTAGAATAGAAAACTTCAAGTTGAAAATCGGAATGTGATCGGGTCATCTACCTTTAATGACCCACAAACTATATATTGTTGGAAAGCTTAAGATTCAAGGTTTTTTATTTTTGCAAAAAAGAATCAAATTATACAGGGTGTGTAAAATTTTTACAGGGTGGAACATAAACAATTTGATCGTTTTTGCTCCTCACAAAATAGTTTGATAGTTTGTACAATTAGGGTTTAGCTGAAAATAGTCACCAAAATCAGAACAACCGCAGAAGGTGCTACCAAATTTGCTAAGAATCATTTGCCCAAAATGTACACAGGAAAAGTACAGGGTGTCTAAAATTATGATGAAATAATGCATAAAATGAATGTTTGTATATAATATTCTATGAAATTTAGTTAGCATGGACCATTTAATTTAAAAGAAAATGATTATCAAAATGAACTACATGAATATCGTTAAAGTTCCTTTTATTTTGAATACAGGGTGGTCCAAAATAGGTATAAATAGCAAATTTTTCATGAATCTATGAACAATTCTGTGAAGAAACACTTCTGGCTTTTTTAGTTAAATGTTTTACTACCCAGGGTAGAAAAGGACTGAAGAGTCACACAAATGAAATAGAGAGACTGCGATTTGGCCATTGTTTAATGAATAAAACTGTGTATTTTTTACATTAAAACACTCCCTGAATTGAACATCATATTCTAGTAGAGAATGTCTAGATAACAATTCAATATTAGTATTCATAGTAGCAGGCACATGTTATTAACACATATGAGAAGTTTGAAAACTTTCCTATGTATACTTTTAAAATGGCATCAATTTCAAAAGTTCTAGTTTTCCGCTATTTTGTGTACAAACCTATGGGCTCCTCATCCACCGCTCCCACCCTTGACTCACTCGACGTTTAGATTGATAACTTCACTGTTGCTAAACATGTGGCTTTAATTCTTTTTTTATTCGGTAGCTGGATAAATTGTCTTTAATATGATACCAAAAATGTTATGTTTTTTTGACAACTTCTATTTAAAATAGAGACACGTATCACGATTTTAAGGATTTTTTGAAACGATCCCACCTTATTTGATATACCTATTAGTGACCTGTGACCTAATGGTAATTTACTATTACTATTTATAGCTCTCACCTACCATTCAGGATTTGTATTTTCTGTGTGATATATTTGTTCTAATTCTAGAATGACCTAAGCTAGGTCTAAGGGAGCATTCATACTTTGGTGGGGGGGGGGGGGGGGCTGGAGGCGCTGGACAATTTTATTTTTGGTACATCGACACTTTTTGACCATCGTTCGACTTAAGCGGTAATCCGGGCGTTTTTACGCCCAAAATGGCCGCCGGAAAACCTAAAATTCAATGCTGACCAACCTTAAAACTAACCAACACACACTAACCTTATGATCCAGATTTGACCCGAAATAATTCACTTAATACCACATGACCCACACCATAGCTATGGTAATTTATAACTTAAGATCCTACCTTATAAAAGTACATTGGTAGGTATTTCATAATATTCTGATTAAAAGTATGACTTTTGAGAACCGTTTTCAGTGTAAAAAATACCATTTATTTATGAGTAACAACATCTAACTAAATTTAGTAAACTATACATGTACATTTTGCTTGTTATGGCAATAGAAGTGTTGCCTGTAACATGATGCAGCATTAAAAAGATGTATAATGTTAGAATAAATTATTTCATTTTTTTTTAAATTAATTTTTAATTTGACATCAAAAAAATTATAACTTTATTTCTTATGCATGCAGGTGATCTGGTCAAAAAAGATGTTTCATGTATGTATGATGGAAATAATAACACATAAGTTTTGAATGCATTGTAATATCTTTAATACACAGATTTACCATTTTGCATTACCACATCACATACAAGATGAACCACAAAAATAATTTTTCTAACGTCAATTTGCAAATAAATTTAATATTATTTTATTGTTATATATCATGTAACAGGCAACACTTCTCTTCGCATATCAAATGGAAATATACTAAATTTAGGTATTTTTCAATGTTAAATAATTTGCTATGTACATGTAGACTCTTAACCTGTTCGGAACTCTGGCCATTTTTTCTAGGAAAGCTGTATTTTAAAGCGTACTACCATATGGACCATGTCGTTTATTCGTACGATGCTTCGTTAAGAAATTACAAGCAACACTTCTCTTCCCAAGAAGTTTCAAGCAACACTTCTCTTCCCATATTAAATGTTAATTTACTGAATTTAAATATTTTTAGAATGTGTCGTGTGGTATAAGATTAAATTGCAGAAACTGCTTTTTCGTTGTTTATACAGGTCTCTGAAATTCCTGAGAAATCTTGACTTTGGCGGATAACCAAAAATGTTGGCGGATAACCTGATTTTATATCATGGTTATCCGCCGGATAACCTGATTTTTTTCCTTAATTCGAACACTGTTTTTGACCCCCATCCCCCACTCTTGCTATTCCTAATTTCCTCATTTGGTTTCAATTCCCTCTGACTGACATTTTGAAATTGGATGTTAGGCCTAGTAAAAAAAGTTCCATGTTTCCCGTCCCCGCCCGCCTCCGTTTTAGCCGCCGCCTCTTTTTTACTATTTGATATTTAAAAAAATAATAAATTAAAAAAAAAAAAAAAAAATAATAATAATTCTACATTTTCAAAGCTTTAATTGGTCGCCTTAACAGCATCGATTGACCCCTACCTGACTCCTCGAGTGACCTTTATCATGCCCAAGTATAATATTATCATGGTTTGTTGAATGAAGAATTTAGAAAAAACATTTTCATTTTAAACAACGATCAAGACACATACAGTTTTGAATTATTTTTAACATTTGAAAAATACATAAATTCAGTAAATAATCATACCTATTTAAAAATAGGGGAAGAGAAGTGTTGACTGTAACATAATAAAACACTGATTTGTAAATGTTTGTATATATTTATTTCATTTTTTGTTTATTTTTGAAATTGAGTTAAAAAAATTATAACTGCTGTGACGGGTATGTTGAATAGCATTCAAAACCTATTTGTCATTTTATCCATCATTCATAAATGAAACATCTTTCTTTACCAGATCACAGGCAGGCATAGGCTACAAACAACAATTATAATTTGACCCAAATTGAAGAGAAACAAATATATATATGCAAATATTTAGTTACAAATCATTACAGTGTTACCGTATATCATTTTACAGGCAACAAGTCTATTGCACAAATAATTAACAAAATGTACTGAATTTAGATGTTTTTTTTGTTTCTCTGGCAAGTATAGGCCTAGTGGAAAATCTGTTTAGGAGTGTCCTTGACACAGTCAGTTGGACACTTTTGACTTGTCAGCCATCTTGGAAAAAAATAGCAAAAAATTGGAAAATAGTAAATAGTATACAAATACTACATGGTAGAGGAGAAATAGAGCAAACTATTTTCCCGAGGTACTGGCTACGGGCCTATCACCCCGAACCCGAAGGGTGAGGGGTGATAGGCCCGTAGCCAGTACCGAGGGAAAATAGTGTGCCCTATTGCCCCGATCATACCATGTAGTATTTGTTTTATTACACCTCACTGTGACTCTGGTGATGAGGTTGTAGGGAAATAGTCAAAACTATTTCCCTAGGGAAATAGTACTTGTGATAGGAATTGGCCAATGAATTGCCATGATTAGATCATGAATATTTATGAGGTGTAATAATAAGATCCTTTCTCCTCCTTTTTTTAAAAAGTCCGGACGGGAAACAGCAAATCATACCCCATGTTTAGGGATTTTTGGCCAAAATGTGACCCATTAGAGCGGCACATCCCAGTATACCGTATTAGGTGAGTACCCCCCCCCTCTCCCCTCCCCACCGGGGATCCCTCTCTATTTGTGTATGCCGACACAACACTGAAAACTATGAACAAATATCGTGCATACAGTAGGTAAGGTAAGCGGGGGTCTAGGGGCAAAGTCCCCAGAGTTTTTGGACCCCCTTTCCCCCTTTAGGGTTTTCAAAACTTTTTGGAACCCCCTTTTTTAGCTTCAAAACTTTAAAAGAAAAGCATGTGCAGGTGGGGGGGGGGGGGGGGGGTGTATGTGGCAAATTGATTGAGATAATTTTCTGCTTTGATTATTTAGCATACTCGACCATTTTTTTAGGTCGTCCGTAGCATCGTCCGTAGGAAGAGACCTTATGGCAGCACCCTTCGTCAGTCTGTGTCTGTGTCTGTGTTGTCTGTCTGTCTGTCAACAATTTGGTATACACTTTTTGTTTTGTCCATTTCTTTTCCATACAATGACCAATTGCAATCATTATTATGCAGTTCGAATCTTCCGTCCTATACTTGCAATGCATTAGTAAAGACCTATTATTCTGAACATTATGTCACTGGAGTGAACTTGGCCAGACTAATATCTTTCCAACTTGGTCAGTTGGTTACCAGGCCTCTTTAAAACACATTTAAAGCTTACGTACGAATCCACTAAAAACGTGTGCCAATAGGCCGATGTGTAGCTTGCAGAAAATCACAAGAACCTAAAATGGGTCAAAAAACGTGTTTTTTATAAATTTTTCCAAAATGGTCAATTTCATTATCATGGTTGGATTAATTGAACCCTTTCGTGCAAAAAACTGTATACGTTTATAAAGATTAAATGTATATTGAAGAAGTTACGGCAGTTTTACGGAGGCTGTAACTGAGAGTCCACAGCCCCTATTTTATTTATTTTTATTTTTTGAAATATTTTGAAAACATTTTAGGAATATTTTTTTTTGGATTTGGATTTGGAGCGCAATTTTGTGAGAAATTTTTGGTATTTAAAAAAAAAAATAGAATTTTTAGGGAAAAATATAATTGTCTGTCTTCGAGAAGAAAAAAATGTTATTGATATTTTTACAATATTATGGTGATTTTTTTTTGATTTTTGATTTTTTTTGATTTTTGATTTTTTTTTGTCTATTAATATTGCCAATGAATTTGATCTTTTTTATTTTTTGAAATATTTTAGGAATATTTTTTTTTGGATTTGGATTTGGAATGCAATTTTGTGAGAAATTTTTGGGATTTAAAAAAAAAGAAAAGAATTTTTAGGGAAAAATATAATTGTCTGTACTTTGAGAAAAAAAAATGTTATTGATATTTTTACAATATTATGGTGATTTTTTTTTTTGATTTTTGATTTTTTTTTGTCAAGTCAGATTCTTACTGCATTTTAATGAGAAAATTGGATGGATTTTTTTGCATGATACACAAATATATTGGTCTCGCTATGAGTTTTAAAAATATTGTGCTCGACTGCGTCTCGCACAATAAATCACTCCTCGTTTTGTGTAATGGTAGTAAGTTCCGGCAAAAACAAAAAACGATTTTGTGATTAATGGGGTTCTTTGGGAATCAGTTTGGCGTGAGGCAGGGTAGCATTTCATAATTAAAATGAAAGATGATCTCTTGTACTTTGATCAGGATATTGCAAAATATTGATTTTCGATTGTATTGAAAATTTATCACGTGGATGAACACACGTGATCGGAAGCGGTTAGAAGGCGCACGTCCGGCCATTAAATAATGGTGGCGCTGTTTAAATGATCGTATCGTAAAATCTAATTGGAAGGTGTAACACGTCTTTTCGATTTTATAAAATTTGAATGTTTGTTTATTAGATTAAAGCATTCGAGACATTCCAAAAATGGTTACTATAACTTATAAGGGCCCAAAATAGCGACTCTTTTAGCCCTAATTTACATGTAATCCAATGGGCGGTTTATTTAGTGCTGTGCCCCCATAAGTTTCACCATATCCAAACAGATGCTTGGAAAACTAGCCATGATCATGTCAACATTTCCCATTCCAACCATTATTGTAGTTAATTTGAGCCCTAATAGCTCTTTTACATTGTGTACTGTATACAAGGTTATTTGGTGGTAAGTAACCCCATCACACACAAGTACTTCTTCACTGTAATGGAAATAGGTTGAAAATTGCAAATGTCGTTGCTCTTTTGCCCCACAAGTAATGTATAATAGGTCCCCAGACTAAGCTTTAAAGGCACATCCAATGATGTTGAAACTTGAAAAATATTATTTTCTGGATATTTTCTTGTAATTAAAGGCATATTATGTGATCTTTTCCAGGGAGCGCCCTCTATTCATGATTTTCTTGCAGATTTACATTTCTGATCATAAATCATAAATATATTCTGAGTTACAGAGCGATACGATTCCTAATTACTTCAAAATCATGGTTTTAGAGTGAATTTATAGTAAAAATAAGTTGTCGGCGCCGACTCCGAGGATTGGGGGCGTTCCCTGGAAAAGATCACATAATATGCCTTTAAAACCATAAAGCACTCTCAGAAATGGCCAGTTTTGTTATTTTCATTACTAAAAGATCTATTGAGGGAAAACACCTACATTTGACACCATATGACGTTCTTGAAATTAACAAAAATCAATTACAAATTTTGACGTAAAGGTAAAGTCATATTATGCGATATTTTCCAAGTGATGCCCTCTATCCTAGATTTTTACTTTGAAAGTAGATTTTCTGGCACATTTGCATTTTTGATCATAAATCATAAAGATCCTCTTAGTCTAGCTACATGTATACGATTCGTAATTACTGCAAAATAATGGTTTGAATATGTTGGAATAAACTGTCGGGGTCTGCTCAGAGACAACTAATTTCTGAATGTTTTTTCGTTCATAAAAAGAATGGTTGGTACCGTGTTAAAGCAGTTTACAGTTTTTCCGGCTACGATCGCAACTGTACACATGTGACCAGAATAGTATGGAAATGGAATGCTTTATGATGAAAATCAAAACAAATATGTTGAAAAAGTCCATTTCCATATGATGTCTTAAAGTTCTGTGATGGTTTTTCACGGACAAAAAAAACCAGTCAAGATATGAGTCCAGGAGAGTCTTTCCTGATTAGTCAAACTTCATAAAAGAAAGGGGAAAAATATGTGTAAAAAATTGAAAAAGATCACATAATATTGCTTTATTAATCTCTGCAAGCACATGTTCATTGTTCATGTAATGTAATTTTATTGAGCTATCTGATTAGAATGATCTGCCTTGTAAATGATTTTGAAAGCTGTGTATTGCGCAATAATGAAAGTCTGCCTTAATTCTTTTTTACTGGCAAAGTCATAAATTTGCAAAAAACAACTAAATTAAGATTCTTTGCCACAGCCCCACAGGCTATGTATAATTTCAGTCCATAGAAAGGCATGTCAAAAAGCACAAATTTGAGGGCCAATTTAAATTTCTTTTTGGGTGCTTCCCTACCAGAAGACAGGGAGTGCCTTTAACTTTTCAGTCTAAATCAATGGTAATGGATGTAATTGTGAACAAGGTTGAAGGAGGGCAAGTTAGAGTGCAATTGGTACAGTGACCTTATCCATGGTTTATCAAGGTAGTTCATTGTCAGATATACATGTATACTTGAAAAATCCCTTTGGGTACTTCAAAAACACAATATTTATGTGTAAAGGTATTTCTGTGCATTTGTTTTCATGTTGACATTGACATTATCTTCTATCCAGCATCATACACAACTGAGTGGGATATTTAGCGGAAAATAAAACCACCGCAACAAATTTGGTTTTATAATAATGCTGAATAAACTGGAGATTGTGAATTTGTGACAAGTTGCATTCAAAAAAGGACATGTTGTTGGCAAACACAGTTGACAGACAGTTGACTTTGAGTAAGACTTTGTTTATCAAAGGTCTGATACAATAAAAAACCCTTTAAAAAGGGAAATGCTTGTAACAAGTGTGAAACATATTAGAGTTTTATGTGAGCAATTCCCATATCATGCATCCAGAAAATATCATATAATGTGCCCAGATTTGCTTTTTAGGATACGATATCACATTTGTAGCTACGTATAATATCAGTGTCACTAATCGATCAATCCGCAACCAATTTGACGACATAAATGACGTTCACATTGAAATCGCAAAAATTGTGGTTTTTCTTCAACCAATTCCGGAATTTTTTTGCTAATTATCATATAATGTGCCCTGATTTGCATTTCAGGATATGATATCACATTTTGAGCTGCGTATGATATCTGTGTCACTAATCGGTCAATCCGCGACCAATTTGACGACATAAATGACGTTCACGTTGAAATCGCCGGGAAAAACAGGGTTTTTTCCTAGCAATTGCGGACAAAATAATCAAAATTTCATATGATGTGCCCTGATTTGCTTTTTAGGATACGATATCACATTTGTAGCTACGTATGATATCAGTGTCACTAATCGGTCAATCCGCAACCAATTTGACGATATAAATGATGTTCACATTGAAATCGCAAAAATTGGGGTTTTTCTTCAACCAATTCCGGAAAAATAGGCTAAATATCATATTATGTGCCCTGATTTGCTTTTCAGGATATGATATCACATTTTGAGCTGTGTATGATATCTGTGTCACTAATCGGTCAATCCGCGACCAATTTGACGACATAAATGACGTTCACGTTGAAATCGCAGGGGAAAACAGGTTTTTTTCCTAGCAATTGCGGACAAAATAAACAAAATTTCATATGATGTGCCTTGATTTGCTTTTTAGGATACGATATCACATTTTAGCCACATATGATATCGGTGTCACAAATCGGTCAATCCGCAACCAATTTGACGACAATGACGTTCACATTGAAATCGCAAATCCAAATCGTGATTTCTTTTTCTTCAACCAATTCCGGACAAAATAGACAAACTATCATATCATGTGCCCTGATTTGCTTTTTAGGATACGTATCACATTTTGAGTTACGTATGATATCGGTGTTATACTGATCGGTCAATCCGCAACCAACTTGACAACATAAAGGATGTTCGCGTTGAAATCGCAATGATTTTTTTTCTCCAACCAATTCCGGACAAAATAGGCTAAATATCATATAATGTGCCCTGATTTGCTTTTAGGATATGATATCACATTTTGAGCTACGTATGATATCGGTGTCACTGATCGGTCAATCAGCACCAATTTGACGACAAATAGCGTTGCCGTTGACATCACACAAGGAAAATCTTTTTTTCTTCTTCTACCAATTAGGGACTAAATAGACAAACTATCATATAATGTGCCCTGATTTGCTTTTTAGGATACGATATCACATTTTGAGTTACGTATGATATCGGTGTTACTGATCGGTCAATCCGCAACCAATTTGACGACAATGACGTTCACATTGAAATCGCAAAACCTAATCGTGTTTTTTTCTTCTCCAACCAATTCCGGACAAAATAGGCTAAATATCATATAATGTGCCCTGAATTGCTTTTCAGGATATGATATCACATTTTGAGCTACGTATGATATCGGTGTCACTGATCGGTCAATCAGCAACCAATTTGACGACAAATAGCGTTGCCGTTGACATCACACAAGGAAACACTTTTTGTCTCGCCTGATGTAATCAGAAAGAGACTATGTTATCACTATTTCTGTCCGGCGTCCGCCGTATGCCGTATGCCGTCCGCCGTATGCCGTCAGCCGTGTGCTAAGAAATACCTTTGTGACGCGATATCTGGAGATCCGTAAGGCCTATCGTGATGGGACTTGGTGGAGGGAAGGGGGGGTGGTGCGTTCTGTTGCTGATTGATTTTTCAAGGTCATCGGGGGTCATACAAGGTCATCGGGGTCAAATATGCTTAAAACTTTTGAGACGCGTTGTGACGCGATATCTAGAGATCCGTAAGGCCTATCTTGATGGGACTTGATGTCAGGGAAGGGGGTGGGGTGTTCTTTTGCTGATTAGATTTTCAAGGTCATTGGAGGTCATTCAAGGTCATCGGGGTCAAATATGGGGTCAAATAAGTTCCGTAAGGCCGATCTTGATGGGATTTGGTGGAGGGAAGGGGGTGGTGTGTTCTTTTTGCTGAATAAATTTTCAAGGTCATCGGAGGTCATTCAAGGTCATCGGGGGTCAAATATGGGGTTAAATAGATCAGTAAGGCCTATCTTGATGGGATTCAGTGGAGGGAAGGAGGGTGGTGTGTTCTTTTTGCTGATTAAATTTTCAAGGTCACCAGAGGTCATCGGGGTCAAATATGGGGTCAAATAGATCAGTAAGGCCTATATTGATGAGATTTGGTGGAGGGAAGGGGAGTGGTGTGTTCTTTTTGCTGAATAAATTTTTAAGGTCATCAGAGGTCATTCAAGGTCATCGGGGGTCAAATAAGATCCATAAGGCCTATCTTGATTGGATTTGGTGGAGGGAAGGGGATGGTGTGTTCTTTTTGTTCTTAATTTTTCGGGGTCATCAGGGGTCAAATATGGGGTCAAATAGATCAGTAAGGCCTATCTTGATGGGATTTGGTGGAGGGAAGGGGGGGTGTTCTTTTTGTTGATTAATTTTTCGGGGTCATCGAGGGTCAAATATGGGGTCAAATAGATCAGTAAGGCCTATCTTGATGGGATTTGGTGGACGAAGAGGGATGGTGTGTTCTTTTTGTTGATTAATTTTTCGGGGTCATTGGGGGGTCAAATATGGGGTCAAATAGATCAGTAAGGCCTATCTTGATGGGATTTGGTGGAGGGAAGGGGGGTGGTGTGTTCTTTTTGTTGATTAATTTTTCGGGGTCATCGGGGGTCAAATAGATCAGTAAGGCCTATCTTGATGGGATTTGGTGGACGGAAGAGGGATGGTGTGTTCTTTTTGTTGATTAATTTTTCGGGGTCATCGGGGGTCAAATATGGGGTCAAATAGATCAGTAAGGCCTATCTTGATGGGATTTGGTGGAGGGAAGGGGGGTGGTGTGTTCTTTTGGTTGATTAATTTTTCGGGTCATAGGGGGTCAAATATGGGGTCAAATAGATCAGTAAGGCCTATCTTGATGGGATTTGGTGGAGGGAAGGGGGGTGGTGTGTTCTTTTTGTTGATTACTTTTTCGGGGTCATCGGGGGTCAAATATGGGGTCAAATAGATCAGTAAGTCCTATCTTGATTGGATTTGGTGGAAGGAAGGGGGGTGGTGTATTTTTTTGCTGATTACATTTTCAAGGTCATCGGAGGTCATTCAGGTCATCTGGGGTCAAATAAGATTCGTAAGGCCTATCTTGATGTGATTTGGTGGAGGGAAGGGGGTTGGTGTGTTCTTTTTGCTGATTAAATGTTCAAGGTCGTCAGAGGTCATCTGGGGTCAAATAAGATCTGTAAGGCCTATCTTGATGTGATTTGGTGTAGGGAAGGGGGTTGGTGTGTTCTTTTTGTTGATTAAATTTTTCAAGGTCTTACATCCCTTGCATTAACTACAATGCATACCTCTGTGACAGTGCTACATTGTATCATATGTTTCATCATCATTTCTTTCAAGTCACTTTTGATGAACAGGCGAGACGCGCCGTTCGAGAACCGCCTTGTTTCTTCTTCTACCAATTAGGGACTAAATAGACAAACTATCATATGTGCCCTGATTTGCTTTTAGGATACGATATCACATTTTGAGTTACGTGTAATATCTGTGTCACTGATCGGTCAATCCGCAACCAATTTGATGTCATAAATGACATTCCCTATGAAATCGCAAGGAAAAACAGTTTTTTTACCGACCAATTCAATTGTGGACAAACTAGCCATATGCTAAAGTATCTTCATATAATGTGCCCTGATTTACTTTTTAAAGGACGATATCACAGTTTGAGCTACGTATCATATATCAGTATCACTGCACGGTCAATCCGCAACCAATTTGAGAACATAAATGACATTCGTGTAGAAATCTCAAGGAAAAATGTGGTTTTTTTTCAACCAATTCCGAAAAAATAGGCAAATATCATATAATGTGCCTTTATTAAACCGGGCTTTATTTGCTTTTATGATACGAATTTGAGCTACCTATAATCAGTAACAGATTTGTGATCAAAAGACATTTGTTGTACTAGATGCCCTAGCACCATAAACATGATTATGGGTGGTTAAAATCTCGGATTAGAAATTTTAAAGTCAGAAGTTGTAAGCTTAAAATGGTAAGTAAGCTTACTACAAATTCATTCATTGGTTAAACTGAAACTGGCCAAAAATCACTCAAAAATAATAATGCAGACAAAAATCAGTTGCAGACCTGTTCTAGAGATAACTCTCTGATGGATCAATTGGAAAACAATTTCTCAAAACATTGCGTAATAATATACATTTCCTATATAAGACGAAAATCAACGTATTTTTCATATGGCGGAAGCATAAGAAATAAACCTTCCGTCTACCAAAAATTAAACTCCAAAATTCACCGTATGAGTCAAATCGAGTCTCAACTTGATCTAAGATTATGAGCTGTTTTTAAAAGTGTAATAAAAATGTAGTACACGGCCCTTTAATCTATAGGTAATGAAGAAGACAACTGCGATCTATCACGCAAGTTGTAACTGGTACTTATACCGAACATTGTATGGGCGGCCAATGAGGTTAAATTGATTGAATATAGTCTAAAATCGGGGTAAAAAAAGATAAATTATAATTTTGTAATGACTACTAATTTGCAATAATGAATTATAATTAACATGAATATGAATGATCCGGATTGAACTGAAATGGTCCAGGTTGAACCGAGATCAGTGGCGTAACAGAGGTTGGTTGTCAGGGGGGGGGGGGGCACAGCCCAAAAAATTATGGTTAGAATAATTCCGTCCCGGAATTTTTAAAAGGTTGCCCCAATTTTTTTCCCATTCAGTCACCTCGTGAATTTCACGTAGGTGTGTGTGGGGGGGGGGGGGGAGGGTCAAAAAACGTCACAAAATCGCACGGTCACAAAATTTCGCACGGTCACAAAATTACGCAAGGTCACAAATTTCGCACGGTCACAAAATTTCGCACAGTAACAAAATTTCGCAGTACAAAAAACACAACAGTCAACAATGTGTTGACTGTTGTGTTTTTTTGTACGGCGAAATTTTCTTTCTTTCTTTCCCTTTCTTCTTTTATTTCTTTCCCCTTTTTTCTCCTTTTCCTTTTTCTTTTTCCTCCCTTTTTCCTTTCTCTCTCTCTTTTCTTTCCCTTCCCCTCCATTTTTCCTGGTGGGTAGGTTTGAATTTCCTGCTGAGCACCTTCAGGGGGGGCACTGTGCGACCCCCCCCTACCCCCCCCCCCCCCCCCCCCCACCCCCCCGGCTGTTACGCCACTGACCGAGATAACCGAGATGATTCAAGAGGATCCCAAATTAATCATGAATATTCATATTACTTATTAATATTCATTATAAAAAAGTTATCATTTATAAATCTCTAACAAATTCCAAGTATATATTCAATATATTTAACCATTGGCCGCCCATACAATGTTCGGTATAAGTACCAGTTACAACGCCTACCCAGTTTAATATTCACTGGCGATGATATATCAATCTCTCGTCCAATCAAAACCATCGACACGGATGGCACACATCTCGTCCATCATTATGAGCGTATGAAAGTATCGTTTGGCATATTATACCAGTGACACCAATTAGGTTTTCTGTGCAAAGTGACACTCGGAACGGAGCCATAAATAACGCGTACAATTCCAAGCCTATGCTAGTTCGCCTTGGCGAACAAGCAAAAAAGCCTGGAATGATTAATTTTACAATGTCATTCAATTGATGGGCCTTAACCCTAAACCCCCCCCTCCCAGACACCTTTTCCAAAGAATTTATTTTGGCAGCCAACTAGCAGGGGAATAGGTGCCCCCACACCCCTGAGGCTCGAAACCCGGACCTCTGGGTTCAGGGGCAGCCGATCTACAGCTAGGGGAGGGGGGGGGGGAACCATACATGGCGGAATTTATACCCTGGGGCCATTATTTCATCATCGAAAAACTGCCAAGCCGGGTGACACAAGCACATCGCATCGTAGTAATTTGTAGTACTCAAGAGTGTAAAGGTTGTTAAGGAACAAAATTTGGAGGCTTGTCCCGACATCTCCCTTTGTATGTATGTATTTATGTATAAGATGATTGTCCAGAAGGAACTCGACAACGACCCAAAAAAGGTCAAAACGCCAAGCTGGCAACAGTAAACTGAAGTGGCCACTATCTACAAATCTCTTTCGGATGGCACAGTATTTACTACATGGCCTTTTGGTTGCAAGAAAGGATTCACCGACATCCAATCTCGAGACACTGTTAGGCGCGATTTTAGGGAGTGTTCAGAAATACTTTGGTGGTGGTGGTGGTGGTGGTGGTGGTGGTTGGGGGTGGGGGGGAGTGCAAAATGAGGGGATTTGAGCATGGGGGGGGAGTGCAAAATGAGGGATTTGAGCATACAATCATTGGAATGTTGAATGGTTGGTGTGTTGGTTGGTGTGTGGGATGGTCATCCATGCACAATTATATGTTCAGTTGTAAAAAAAATCCATCTTGAAAAGATCATGTTAATGTTTTAGGTCACAGGTCACTAATAGGTATCAATAAGGTGGGATCGTTTCAAAAAATCCTTAAAATCGTGATACGTGTCTCTATTTTAAATAGAAGTTGTCAAAAAAACATAACATTTTTGGTATCATATTAAAGACAATTTATCCAGCTACCGAATAAAAAAAGAATTAAAGCCACATGTTTAGCAACAGTGAAGTTATCATCTAAACGTCGAGGTGAGTCAAGGGTGGGATCGGTGGATGTGGCGCCGGTGGATGTGGCGCCCATAGGTTTACATACAAAATACCGGAAAACTAGAACTTTTGAAATTGATGCCATTTGAAAAGTATACATAGGAAAGTTTTCAAACTTCTCAAATGTGTTTATAACATGTGCCTGCTACTATGAATACTAATATTGAATTGTTATCTAGACATTCTCTACTAGAATATGATGTTCAATTCAGGGAGTGTTTTAATGTAAAAAATA